>UESW01003896.1:1409744-1867510 GCA_900491605.1 Calamus simplicifolius
GTAGAGTTCTCTTTGAATATCTGCTCTCAGGCCATACCTAAACTTGGATAGGGTGACTTCCTCAGACTGAACGATATTACACCTCATGGTATACTCTTGGAATATAGCAATGTATTCATTCACAGTTTTACTACCCTGAATTAATCCCTATCACTAGTCCAATAGGCTCTGTTCATACGATGTGGGGACATAATTGGACCTAAGTCTAGCCTTCATGGCGTGTCAGGTGACTATGGGGTCTCTTTCCTCTAATAATTGCCTTCGCTCTAAAGTGTCCTAGTATAACCTAGCCTGTCGTACTAACTTGAGCTTGGCAAACTTAAACTTACGCTCTTCAGACATGTCGTACCAGTCAAAGTACTGGTCGATCCCTTCCTCTCAATCGAGGTAGTCCTTAGGGTCCATAGAGCCATCGAAAGTAGGTGCTTCAAGTCTGACACTTCTAAGGGCTCTTTCTTCTTGCTCTACTACCTCATGATTGGGTCTCCTAGGGAGGACATCTAGGACTGGATCAGGTCGAAGTGGTCTCCTAGGGTTTGGCCTTATGTAGAGGTCAGGCTATTGGGCTCTCCTAGGATGAGGTAGGGTCTCACGATCAGACTCAGTGTGGGGCTCACGGGCTTCTTCTAGGATGCCCAACCTAGTTTCGACTTGATCGAACCTGGACCCTAATCTAGCCTCAGATTGCTTGATGTCTTGGTTCATTTGGGCTAGTTGTTCAGTGATGATCCTTAAGTGATCATCAATGCTTTGATTAGCTATGGGTTCAGCCTGTAATGAAGGTGGTGACGGGCGAAAAGATGCTCCTGATCTAGTGCACATGCAAGCACAATCAAGCATACAAGACTCAGACTGACTCGGACTATGGTATGATAGACCTAGTCATCCAGAGTAAAGGATTTGGCTTAATGCAAGCCAATCTAATAGTAACTCCTCAATTGGCCAGTTGGGACAGGTGGAAGGGGGGAGGCTCGTCCCGCAAATTGCAGGTGCCTAATTAGAATAACCCCAATACTCCGCTTGAGTCGTTTGACATTTGACCTCCCTTCTAGACACCAATTTTAGAACACACGCCATATTTATTTGTACTAGTCTCCTTCAGTACACTAAACTGACTGTTGGTGTCCCTAGCCTTCTAGGGCAAATGTCAATTAAGTTGCTACTTAGTTTTAGATTAGAGGCTTGGGATCGGAATGCACGGGTGATTGTTTTGGGCTAAGGAAGGGGTCTCAATCCCTCCCTTATCTGACATCAATGAAAGCCCTTAAGAGTAGATGAATGACATGTAAAACACAAACCTTGATCCAGAAATCTGTAAATAGCAATAAATCTCAGAATTTTTTTATTTTTTCACAGATCGAATTAAATTCTTAAAAAATAATAAAAAATACTATAAATTATAATGAATCTAAAGAAATAAATTTGTAATTTTCTGATGTGTATGCAGGCAAAAACAATTCAATTAATAGATGATATACTAATAATAACGTGAATTAAAATTAAGCCCTAACTATGCTTTGATACCAAACTGATGCAGGATCGATTCACATGCAAGTAATTTTTTCTTTTTTTAATGATTAATAATTGTAGTTGATTATTCTTCCAAAGTAATAGCTTAAGAGGAATTCAGGAAAATTCACAGTAAATCCGCACGCGAAATAGTTCCTAAAAAATAAGGAAGAAGAACCACCGAGGCTAAGAAGCTCCGGTAGGGCTTGCTCTCCTACAATAAAGTTACTAGTAGATTAGAGGGGTGTACTTGGCAAGAGGGGGAAGATCAAAGTGTTGAAGGGTTGCTCTGCCTGGCGGATGCGCCCTAGATGACCAAGCCTTGAGCCCACAGATCTGCGACCAAGTATCCGCTGACCTGAATGACGATCACCTTGAATCCTAGATTCGTGGCTACTGAGAAATCTGCAAGATCACCATACAAGGGTTAAAGAATAATAGAAAAAATTTAGAATAGAGGCAAAGAGAGAAGGAAGGAGTAGAGAAAAGGAGAGGCCGGCCAAGGGCTCTTGGGTGTCCACTATTGGAAGACAAAGGTGGCGGCCAGGGTTTTTTCTGGAGACTTGGGATGTTGGCACGTGCAGGAGGAGGGAAACAAGAGCACCAGAGAACCAATTAACAAAAATCACAATAACTCAAAACTTGGATTGATTGATTAATAATAAAAGATACATCATTCATACAAGAGGATCTCTTTTATAAAGCAAGAGACTTTCCCAAGAAAATACAGTTATGGAAAGAGAGAAAATAAAAAGGCGCCCTAATCAAATTTGGCATGAAATCTGCAGCGTCCAGATGAGGAAGGTGATCTTCTAGATGCAATCAGCAACAACTGGATTCGGCATAAAATCTGTGGCGTCCAGATGAGGCAGATGATCTTCTAGATATGATTGAGATGCAATCAGTGGCAGCTTAATTTGGTATGAAATTTGCAGCGTCCAGATGAGGAAGGTGATCTTCTAGATGCAATCAGCGGCAGTTGGATTCGGCATGAAATCTGTGGCATCCAGATGAGAAAAATGACATCCAGATCGGGAAGGATGCTTGCTATGCTAGATGGCATGTGGGCTGCTTGAAGTAGGTGTGGCACCAACTTGAATTTAGCAGCTGCTTTGTCTGACTGTGATGGCCTTGTCTTCTGCTCCAATACTGATGTCTCCTCTTGTAAGCTGATGAACTTACTACAAGACTCACATTAAAATAAACTGAACTAGATAGGACTCAATTTAGAATAAAATGAACTGGACGAGACTCAAAATAAACTAAACTTTATTTTCCAACTCAAGACTTGAATCATAACTAATCAGATATCCACAGAGGGTTAAGAATCTTCTGCTTGATCCTGGTGCCTGCACCACAACTGCCGACTCTATAACTAAGCTGAGTATATCATAGCATTAGATGTAGCTAAAGAAGCGGTTTGGATCAAAAAGTTCATCATTAAACTTAGAGTTGATCCAAGCATTGTTAATCCAGTACTCTTGTATTGTGATAACAATGAAACTATTGCGCAAGCCAAGAAGCCAAGGTCTCATTAGAGGTCCAAACATGTACTCAGAAATATCATATGATTAGAAAAATCAGTGGGATGAAATGATATAAAAATAGAACGAGTTTCCATGGACGATAATATTGTTGATCCGTTCACTAAAGTCCTACCGTAGCAGAAGCATAATGGTCATGCTTAGTCACTTGGTATTAGATATATGGGTGATTGGCTCTAGTGCAAGTGAGAGATTGTTAGTGTGTGCCCTAAATCCAATCAGATTAGATGCTAGTATGTACATATTTCTTTATGAATGCAAATCAAATTTATTGGTTTCTTTATCTATCCAGGTGTTTTTCTTATAAATATATTTGAATATATTTTACCTGTGAGATAAAGCCCAAAAGAATGTAAACTATGGATATAAAATTTGTAATAGAGATTACAAATTGTGAGATCCAAAATTGTACATTATGGTTTGATTCTTTAAATTTTTCTAGTTGATGCATAGATAAGGCTGGGCACTATCGAATGTCGTTGAGACTAGCACACATTGCATATCTTCACCTTTGTGGTGAGCAACTAATCTCGCAAGCTGAAGTATAAAGATACTTGGATAGGTATGTGGATGCTCGTTATTGTAATGATGCATTAGATGACCCGCACAGAGATCCCATATGGATATTTTATATAGTGTCTGATGATGGTGGTGTGAGTGATTCTTTGACTTAAAATCTTCATTACACCTCATGTGTGGAATGTCATGCTTTGATGACATGCAAACACTGCTCTAGCCATGGGTAGCAAATATGGTATCGGTTGGATATAACATGAAGCACATGAAGGTGATGTTTGATCAAGATAGGATTCGTTTTTCTTGATAGAGAGGGTTATATCCCATGGCCACTTGATGGATTAAATTGACTGTTAAATCCTTGCAAGGTTGAGTTAGAATTCGAAATGGTTTCGAAGTTCTAATTCATATGAGCCAATTTTTTGAGATCAAGTAAACAAAGATTAATTATAGGGTTAACACATTCTATACCACTGATTGATCTGAGATATGTGATAAAGGGATTGAATCGTATGGTAACCGTTCATGAACAGGTGTTGATGACCACGTCAACAAAACCCTTAACAGTTGGATGGTTATAATGTTTTGCTAGAGGCCGCTCATGATCTATAATCATGAATTCTTTGATTTGATCAAAGGGTTGATTTGATCAAAGAATTGATTTGGATAAAGTGTTGACCAGGTCATCCTTAGGGTCAATATTAGGGACATGATTATTGCCAATATGCCAAGGGACCTAATGGGTCACACGCATTAAGGAGATTTTGGATGAAGTTAAAATAAAAATTAAGTTGGACTTAATTCAGATTAGATGATCAATTAATTATGATTATGTTTGACTCAATCTTAATGAGAGAACATGAAATTGATGAATATGATTCATCATAGAGAAAAGAATTTATGTTCAAGGAAGAGGCCTTTTGTACATATAATGTATATATAAAATTCATTAATTGGATACCCAATTAGGCTTGATCCATGCGATAGATGGCTTAGATTAATTGAGATTAATAATGTGGTATTTAATTGGATCCATATGATGGCATGATTTGATTCATGAAAACCCAATTGAACCGAGGGCTGAGATCGTGCCATATGGAGGATGAATCCATGCTCATATGATGAAAATGATCCATTTCCATGTTATGGATGAGGGAAGATTCATGATTTTGGCATCATCATGAAGCCAAATCCAAGGTTTGGGGGTTGGTTTCATGGTATAACCAATTTTCTATTTTTAGGGATGCGGTTTGGTGGTTGTAATACTAACATTATCATGATAACAAATATCCTAAATTTGTTAGGATAATTTGTTATCAACTTGATATGGTTGAATGGTTAGGTGGTCGAAATAAAATTCCCTTTTTATGGAACCACACAACCTCATCTTTATGTATAAAGAAGAGAGATGCCTTCTTGAAAACATACGCTTAACTCCTCCTTTCTCTCTCTCTTGGATGCTCAGATCCCATTTTCTCTCTCTAAAATATCCTTTCTCTCTCTAGGATGTCCCTCTCTCTTGTACGGGTTGAAAGCTTCTCTCTCTCATTCGCTCATACTCTCTTGGGTGGGTTGAAGGAAGTTATTCTTTCCTTTCTTGATTGATCAAGATTTGATCTTGATCGAGAAATTACTTTCTTTGATAGATCAAAAAATTATTTTTTTTGATAGATCAAGATTTGATCTTGATCAAAAAATCTTTTCTCTCTTGATTGATCAAGATTTGATCTTGATTGATCAAGAAATTGTTCTCTCTTTTGATTTGAAAAATCAATTAAAGAAGAAAAAAGGCGCTAGCACCCCTCGCTGGAAGGTCATCATCCAATTCTGAGAGGACATCATCCAAAGATCTATGCGTGGATCATCATTAGAGGCCAGACGCGTGGACGATTAATAGTAAATCGTTTACCGGCTTCATCAGTTTTCATTCCCAATAGAGAACATATGTATGATATATTATTAATAATGCATTATTTCTTGTTAACTGAATCTGTTCCCTGAGGATCTTGAGCTTTGGGAATTAAATTCGTATTTATTTTATCTTTCGCTGCATGATATATGAATTTAATTTATAATATATATATATATTCCCAACATTCTATGCTTGTTTATGCCTTTTAGGTTTGGCTTATCTCATTGTTAAAATCCCATCACAGTGGAACTTCCTTTATAGGACATAGACAAAGATGTAAGCAAGCCCTCACCAGGATTTTTTGAATGCCGTATCATACATTAAGCAACCTCCTTTGATCTGTTCTTCTAATTATTTATTTTTGAGGTTCCTAGTGAAACATATATAAGTTCTATTGAAGAAGTATTTATAGGTTGATCATAGGATTAGTGAATATATCCTCTTCTACTGACTTGATTGTTTTTTAGATAATGTTACTTGGTAAAATGCAAGCCATGAAAGTATCTTTCACCATGCAATCCATAGAAACAGGGTATGTCCATATGCTTTGTGACCTTACCTTTTGTTATGGTTACTTCAATCTTTTTGTTATGCGACTTTGGTTTTACTAAGATATCAAATTTTTTGGGTGGTTGAATGTTGATTATAGGGAGCTTACATTATCTAATCTGCTTTGCAGGACAAAAGGAAAGATGCAGTGAACAAAGTGATTGCTGCAATGACTGTTGGAAGAGACGTTTCATCATTGTTTACAGATGTCGTCAACTGCATGCAGACAAGAGAATGTGGAGCTGAAGAAACTTGTATATGTGTATCTTATAAACTATGCTAAAAGCCAACTTGATCTAGCCATGCTTGCTGTGAATACTTTTGTGAAGGTAAGATGTATTCTACTTTGCTATAGATATGCTCACACAAAATGTTATATGAAGCAGGATGATATGGAGCCTATGGCATCACCAGTTTTGAATCTTGGACACTTGTTGTCATTTTGATATATAATTAACTTGCTTTGAATGGTCTGTCCATAATTATATTACTTTGCTCAAGCATCGTTTTGAATGTTCAGAGCTATGCATTCAACATATAGCTTTGTAACAGTAGTTCCAAAATTTTATGGTGATATTTATATGGTGATAATTAGGATGGAACTTTGTTGTCAAATCTTGATATGGTGATATTTGTGCGTTTTATATCGTAATGACAGCCACATCACATTTTGTTCAAGGTTTTGTATCACTGATACTGATGTGCCAATATTTGAGATGCTTCAGATTTCTCGAATGAATATAATTGCGACAACCCTAGTTTTACGATTTAATGACACTAATGTACCAGTACCTTGGAATATATTAGAATCCTGAAATCAATATAGCTATGACAATCCTGACTTTATAATTGAATGACACTAATATATTGATATTATTTTAGATTCATCATATTTATTATAGGTAAATTCTCCTATAACAACTGAGTATGATGACACCATTCAGAATTAACAAACTTCTGTTGTGCTTGAAACTATAGTCAAATTGGAGAGGCTCAATAAGTTCAAAATTTTAGTTAAAGGGGCACAATTCTTTCTTGATCCATTTACTCGATTTATGTTTCCTTTTTGGCGGATTATTAATCATAATATTTATCCATTCAGCTCAGACTACAAGTAGAGCAATAGTTTAACTGAAAATGAGGATAGAGCTAAACTTTTTTGTAACGAAGTTTTGAAATGTTCTGCTCTGGAACAGAAGTTCCTGTCCGAATACATACCCATTCATTTTTACAGCTTCAAATTTGTATGAGAAAACCGCAGGGAGTAAACATATGGTGCACTTTCATTCATGAAACAACAAAACCATATATATACCCATCTACATAGAAATGTAATTTTATTCATTAAAAGGCAAAACCATCCACCGACATGTCAATATAATTCCATTCATGAAATAGGCAAAATCAGATATTCGGATGATTGTCATGCTGCTACAGCTGAGTACTTGGGATGGTTGTTGCTGTGGCATTGAGTGAGCAAATCCACCTTGTTGTCCCTCTTGCTCCGATGGTATAGCTTTTTTTCATTTGAAGCTAAAATATTAATGATGTGTATCTCATACAAAGGAAGTTTTTCTTTCAAAGGAGGTTGAATATTATTCTTTGAGATCTGCAGAAGCGCTAAACACGCTCTAACATGATCTTAAAATTTTTCATTTTGTCAAGCTGTTCTGATGGCTTTGCAGGCAGTTTGAGAGCACCAGGCTGCAGACAGTAAAATACCAAGAGAGATACAAAAGTTATCCACCATTAGAAAGGTTAACAGAAGTTTGTTTCTAATACAAGATCTTCTTCTATTACTGTTTAACAGAGTCAAAAGAGATATTAGAACCTGCTGCAACTTTAAAGCAACCTTTTGGTAAAGCTCATTGAGGTCTGCAAAGTAGTACCTCTCTCTCATGGATTTATCTGTCATCAGCAAAATATAATCAATATATGATGATAAAGTTTCACAGGAACACACACACACACACACACACACACACACACACACACACACATATATATATATATATATATATATATATATATATATATATATATATATATATATATAAAACTTGTATTCTAATGATGGAAGCTATAGCACTGACGTACTTATGTCACCAGCACATAAAGTTCAACGGCAAGAGAACGCATGACAAGATGTACCAATGCATACACTAACATTGAGAAATAATACTTGCTTTGATGGGTGATCTCTCTTATCAGTGAAGATGCAAAATCAAGAACATGAATTGGGTCTAAAAACTTGTGATGCCACTACTTGTCATTAGATAACATAATCTGAACTCCCATTTTTTCTCCCAAAATATTATCTTTACTTTTATCATTCTTGTTGCTGCTGAAATCTGTCCTCCGACTCGGGCACGATCGGGCTCTGGGACGGGCTCCCTCCTGGGCGGACCTGCAAAACAGTCCTCACGCGAGAGGCGTTAGAGGTGGCCCTCCGCGGAAGACCCTCCGACGCTCAAGTCAGTGGGGATCGGCAATCAACAAACAAAAGAAGAAGGCTCTCACTGAAGAGTCTCTCCAAGGGTGGCCTTTCGAGAGCTCTGAGCAGAGCGTTAATGGCGGAAAATGAGGAAAGCCAGGCAGAAGGAGAGTGTGCCAGTGAGCAAGTGCGCATACCTGAGGAGTCGGCAGACGACTCTATTTATAGAGGATCACCTGATTCCCTACGGGCGTCGTGGGTCCAAAAGTCGTTTGGATTTGAATCCAGTTTGTTATAAGGTCAGTAAGATTCGCATCTTGTTGGTTAGAGGATCGACGACTGGGAGAGCTGGTTGATGTCTCAAGATTTGGCGAGTATATAGGCTCCAGGGCTCTAGGCCACTCTCGTGGGTCCTAGGCCACTCTCAGATATGATTTCTGTTTGAAATCTTACGAATTTGAACTCTCCCGTGCAAATTCGTAGAGGTTCTTGAGTGCCCGGGTCTAGCCGGGGCATAATAATGACTCGGCTGACGAGGCACAGTCGAATAGCTCGACCGGGGCCGAGAGACGATATAGCTCGGCTGAGGCCGAGGGACGATCATAGCTCGGCTAAGACCGAGAGACGTGATGGGATGATATAGCTCGGCTGAGGCCGAGAGATGTGATCCGCGCCTTAGGAATCCTTGGCTCGGTAAGGGGCTAAGGCGCCCCGATTTACTGAGGCTGACTTATCTCTAGCGGGTATTGTTCAGCACGTGGGGGTTAGGGTTGATCCTAGCCCCTTGAACGATTATTTATGCAACGACGATTTTACCCCTCAACACATACCCCCCACTCCCTAGTTCGAAGCATAGGTTCGGGCATAGGGAGTATAACTCCGGATGACATGATCTGAGTGGGTTTGAATTTGACAGCCTGTGTAATGGCGCTCTAATTAGCGCCGCGTGGCGTCTTGCTTTTACGGAATGGAACCGTCGCTTCCTAGGGGCAACGATTGGGAAAGCGCAACGTAGCAAATCCTGGTTTTCACGGTGCCTGCAGCAGCGGTTCCGGGCGTCTCGATCAAGACGCCTTATCTTCTTTTTGAGGCAGTTTCCTTTGGGAAGAAGTAAAGTTGAAACAACGCCATTCCTATTCACCGCGCCCTTTCGTCCCCTCCTGGAGAATCTTGTTCTTCTGCTTTCTTTGCGACGTCGTTTGGTGTTTCTTGCGACCAACAACATGGCGAGTCCCAGCAACATGATTTCAAAGATTACTCCCAAGATCTGGGGAAAATATGCCAGAGGTATGGCATTCCCTCGGACATTGTCCTGTGGCTGCTGGAGCCCGAGCACAGGGTCTCGCAAGAGCTGAAGGGCAGAATCTTTCTTTACAAAGATAGCCTGAAGGCAGGCCTCCGGTTTCCTCTTCATCCCTTAGTAAAAAGATCATGAGATTCTACAACATCTGCCCAACAATGGTGGCGCCCAACAGTTGGCGGAGTATCATGGGGTTTATCTCGATGTGCAAAAGGTTTCAGGTAACAGCGACCCTGCCCCTGTTCCGTGTTTGTCATCAACTGATGTCCGAGAGGGGCTTGGAGTGGTCCTCTGTCGGACCTCGGAAGTCATTCAGGGCGATCATGGATAAACCGTCGTCCATAAAGGAATGGAAGGTTCGATTCTTCATCGCCGAAGGGAACATTGGTTCTGGCTTCCCGCGAGGATGGGGAAATCCTGTTAGAGATGTAGAGGCACATCCGGCCTTGTCCGAACAGGAGAGGGAGGACCTAGGGGTCCTTCTTGCTAGTCGAATGCTATCAACCAGTGTCTTACTATCGGAGGAAGCCCTTTTCGCTGCCGGGCTTAGCCCCATTGATCCGCAATGTAAGTCTCTTTCTTTCTCCTTTTCATTGATTTCATTCAAGCGAGTATACCTCGATCTGATTGTTCGGTTACTGCGCTTGCAGCCAAGAAATCTACGCTGGGGGTCGCATAAGGAAAGAGTTGGGTAAGCGTCCGAGAGAGGTCAATAGGGTCGAAAGACACAAGCCTGAGAAGAAGGTTCGTCTTTCTAGAGAGCACTCACCGGAGACATCGGCCAGAAAAGAGGGCGTGGGAGTGCCAGCGGTGAGAGAGGGGTTCTCTCCGTTGAGGAAAAAGCAATAGCCGCGATGGAGGAGCGGAGATCGGAGGAGGACTCATAAAGGGTTGCCGAGATCTCTCGTCCTCTGGTGGTGGAGATAGTGGATAGCCCAGGGGAGGCTCCGTTGGAAGTTCAGGGTGAGCCTGTCATCGAAGAGTCTTCCTTGGATGGGTTAGAGGGCGATGATGTTGGGTTTCAGGCAATGGATATTCGGGAGGAGTCTCCTATCGGAGAGCTTCCTCTTGAGGGGGCTAGAGGTGCTGGTGAACAAGTTGAGGCTTCGGTGGAGTCCGCGGGGGAGGAGCAGGCGCCGGCGATTGAAGAGGGGCCTTTGGGTGAAGAAGGAGGATAGAACGATGACCCTCCAGCTGAAGTTTCCCCTGTCGAAGCCTCGGGAAGATTGAGGCCGGGGCTGGCCGAGGTATCTGATGAATTGCAGGCCAGGCTTTTACTGAAGGAGGCCTGGAGATTGAAGGCTTCTCAGTCTGAGATTGTTCGGGCTGGCTCTCGGATGGGCTGCCTGGTGGTCTGGGCTCGGCTATCGAGGAGGCATTTTCTGCTTTGATGAAGTCGGCATTGTATCCGAGCGTTGGTCCCTCAACGAACGAGTTTACGGACCTGGATCTTATCGATGCCGCTTTTGGTCAGTGGAACGTGGCGAAGGATGTTCATCTTCTCCCTGATATCGACAATCCCACCTCATGGGGTTAGCTAGGTCTTACACCTCCCGGGTGAGTTGCTATTCCAGAATACCGGGTGTTTTCTGGCGACTTCAATCGCGCTTTCTTATTTGAGTTTTGTTTTGCAGAGTGCTCTGATCAATATGGCTATGTGCTGGCGTTTGAGCCTGGCAACAGGGGCCAGCATTCAGGCTAAGAGAGTCAGTGCCGAGCTCCAACTGCGAGCAGAGGCGTCTGACAAATTTGAGCGACTCCTGGACACCGCTAACAAGAACTTGTCGGTGGCGAGAGGGTTGCACTAGGCCGCCCTCGATGACGTATCCAAATTAAAGCTTGAAGTTGAGGAGCTACACGGGCTCAGAGCGAGGTATGACGAGGTATGCTCGGAATTGTCACAGGCCAGATCCAGGCATACTGAGGAAATAGAAACTGCTAAGAAGTAGTTTGATGAAAGTCGAGACAGGTTGAGGAGAGAAGCTGCTAAGGAGAGGAGTCGCATGAATAGAATGCTCGGCGAGTCAGAAGAGAAGATCCGGCAGCTGCACATTGCATTATCGCTAAGGACGATAGGATCAAGTGGGATCAGGAGAGATGTCCAAACTCGACAATGAGCTCTCCCAGTCCAGGGAAGAAGTTAACAGTAGGCAATCGAGGATTAATGACCTCAAGGACCAGATAGAGCAGGTTAAAGCCGACAAGCTAAGGGCCTTCGGCAAGGTTGAAGAATTGAACAGGAGATTATCTCGGCGAGAGGAGGAGGTATAGCCCAGTCTTTTTAATTTTCTCCATCGGCTCACTGTTGCATTGACTAACTCCACGTTGGCAGATAGAGAAGGCGAGGCTCGAGGGTCGATATCAATTAGAAAGCCTACAAGAAGAACTAGTGTCGAGCCATCGGAGGAGCTCGGAGCTCGAAAGGCAGGTTACTAAGGCTAAAGAGCGAGTCACCTCGCTTCGGGGTCAGGTCGCTGAGGTTGAGAGGCGTCTCGCCATACTTTGGGGCAAACAAGATGCAACCTGTGCCAAGGCTTTCCAGCTCGGCGAGGAGGAGACCCGAACTAAAATATCCCGGGAGCATCCGGAGTGGGACCTCTCTTTCCTGGGTGTCGAACCCTCCGAGACCTACACCCCAGGGGCTAAAGAAACTGAGTACAAAGATGTCTCAGACATCGATCTGGACGCTATCTTGGGTTCAAGTGAGGCTGCAGCTTCCGAGGGACACTTCAAGCCTGCCGCTGAAGGAACGATGACTTTAGAAGTGGGCGAAACAAGCCGAGCCTCTCTGGGTGTTGTTGAGGACACTGCTGGAACTGATCCAGCTCCTGATCCTTGAGGACCATTTGTGTGCTTTTGTTTTTTAGACATGTAATTTGGTTAAAATTTTCAATGGATGGGTCTTTTGTCTCCATCAGCTTAATCGCCTCTTTTGGATGATCTTTTATCCTGAGTTTTCTTCTGGCTACGAACGAATTATGACTCATTTGCTATCTTGGGCCGGTTTGGTCTGGACTAAGCAAATATCTTGGTCGAGGCCGAGGTATAAAATGGTTCAGCAGCAGTGTAGGATGGCTCGACGTGACATGGCCAAAATTACCGCAATATCCTGGTCAAGTTCGTGGTCGGGTAATTCGGCCTGTCCAAGACGAGGAAGCAGGTGCGCTTTTGGAGGGAGTTTGGCCTTGGGAAAAAGGGGGGCACATCCCGAGCGCTGTGGTGTCATTAATAAATCCCTTCGGAGAGGAGGCGGGACTCTTCGTTTCCCGCGGGCGCTGATTGAGATGACGCATGGCGGATTTCCGAGAATTGGAATCAATGGCCTGGGTGATCGAAATGCTCGCCAGAAGCAGTTTAAATACTGGTGGGGGTATGCCATTGTTAAACATCTTCTCTGCCGATCTTCTGTTGGCCTATCCAAGCTTGCGACAGCAGGATGGCTTCCAGAGGTGAAGGGAGGTCTACTGGAACCCCAAGTAGTAGCATTGGTGGTAGTGGGCCATACCATGATAACTATCAACAGGGAGGTCTTGGCCTCACTGCTCTCAGATCGTGAGCAAATCCGGAGGATGGCCGAGCGATATCTGGCCATTTCCACCAGGGAGATTGAGCTCCTCCGCGAAGCCAACAACCGGCTGGAGAGACAGGTGGCGTCCCTTCAGCAACAGGTGGGTGTGCCGGCTCTATGGCGGGGGGAGAGCTCAATGGCATCCAGAGGGAGTGATAAGCCCATGTGAGGGCTAATGTATCTTTCTCTTTTTTTTCCCCTTTTATGAAAGAAGAATTTCTGCAGCTTCCGTGTTTGCTGTCATCTTTGAAATGCTTGTTTTCATCGTGTGAGTCTTATAAATGAAACACCCTCTTGGGGGAATCCCTGGCGATCTCGGCAAGACTCGAGATATAGTGTTCATGCTTTGGCCGAGGCAAAGGGACTTCACAAGTTCCAGCCGAGGTGCAATATACCGCACGGTTTGGCCGAAGTATAAAGAGTGCTTCGTTATCGCTGAGGCGTCGGCAGCTATCTCAGTCCGGATCGAAGCGAAAGATAACATTTAATCATGCTGTACTGAAGAGATACTTCAGTTTATTCCGATGTATAGAGGCAGTTTTGGCCTTAAGCGGGAGCATAGGGCAATGTCTCGGTTTATACCGAGATATAACGGGCAGTTGGGCCGGAGCGGGGGATATCGAGGTGCCTTTATTGAAGAGTACTTGGCTTCTGCGCCTTTTTATTATTCTGCCAGCGTCTTGTCTTTTTCAAGGCGAGTTGACCTTCTTTTTGCCGAAATGGATAATACGGCCCTGTAACCTGCAAAAGGTTGCCTCGGTATTTTTCGGGGTCATTTATCCCGTCGATCTTTTTTAAGGTACGACATAAACGCTGACTTGCCATTGGAGGGCATCGTTTTTGCTGGGTGATTTCCCATGCATGCCCGTATCTCAAGGATCAGCGGGCGATCCCCTGCATTTAAGGCTTTTGATTCGAGATTAGGAAAAAAATTTTTGGTGTGCGTCATAGCTCGGGTGATGTGTTTGGCGCGCATTGAAGAGTGCTCTTTTCATCTTCGGAGGCCACGTGGCCGTGTGGGCAGGGCGTTTTGAATTTTGGGGCTTTCTACTTTAATAGCTGCTCCTGGTCCGTTTCCCTATAAAACTGGAGGAGAGGGCCGTTTTAGGCCATCTTCCAAGGTTTTCTTCTCTGTGAGTTGTGAGAGTTTTCATGATGCCTGTGTCCCTTGAGCTGAGAGTGGGGGGACTGAGTTTTCCTTTTGCAAGTCGTCTTACCCCGGATAGCTGGGGTGATGAAGGAGTCGCTGAAGAGCAACTCATCCTCGAGAGAGGAGTTTCGGAGATCATATGGAGAGCGCACAGGAGGTCCGCAGAGATCACATGGAGAGTGCACATACGCGCTTCCTGTGTGTCCTTTGTGGTTTGCTATGGGGGTTGCAGGGTAAGAAGTGCACATATACCCTCGTAGCATGCACGAACTTTTCGTTCTCCCTCTAGCTGGATGCTTAGCCCCTCAGTGTGGAGAATCTTTCGCCATGTGAAGAGGGAGTTGAGAGCAGTGCGGGGCTGATGGTCCCCTGTCTCTCTCAATCGGGCAGCGACCTGTAGCCTAGCATTCCACCCAGGGGGAAGCTTGCTCGGCCTCGGTATCCACTGGTCTGTGTCTCTTTTTGGATCTCTTAATTCATCCAGAAGATCCGTGGGAGGTCGGCCCTGTTATCTATCAGGGTGAGCTAACTGGTTTGTCTGATTTCTCGGGTCAGACATCATTATCAACCGAAACTGACTGAAGTAGTTCGGCCGAGCTATTTACTCATCTTTTATTTCCTGTGCTTTGATGCACTTGTAACTCCTCTTAGGAGGTTGTAACTTTTCATTTGATGAGGAAATAAAGAAAGTTTCATTCTTTCTTCCTTTAGCACATGCTTCTTTTGTGCTGAGAGTTGTTACTCCCATATTACGCTTGTGTGTCATAGCATACTTTGGCAGCGCTATTGCTACTTTGTTCTTGCTAAGATCAATGTCCGGTCCTCAGCGAAGAAAGCGTATATCCATGCTTGAGTCAAAGAGAGGCCTGGGCAGTCCTGTGGACTCATGAGGTAAGCATGATCTTGTTTGCAGAACGTAGCAGGTGTTTTTATGGGGAAAGACAGCTCGTGGCATGTCTTTGCTGTCGAATAGTAGGAGGTCATTTGCCTCTACCGAGGTATTATGAGTGTTTTCGTTATCTTAGAACATCTAAGGAATCACTCAATTTGATCGATGTTTTAGACCATGTTTCACTTAGTGCGGCCAAGGTAATAGACGCACTTTGGCTCTGGCCGTAGCTTTCGCGTTGTTCGTTCCGGCCGGGGCTTGTATGCTGCCCGAAACTTGGACAAAGTTTCTTTGACGTTTGGTTTGGCCGGGGCTTGTAAGCTGCCCAAATTCGAACGAAGCATTTTTGACGTTTAGTTCGGCCGGGGCTTGTAAGTTGCCCGAATCCGAACGAAGTATCTTTGACGTTTGGTTCGACCGGGGCTTGTAAACCTCCCGAATCTGAACGAAGTATCTTTGACGTTTGGTTCAGCCGGGGCTTGTAAGCTGCCCAAATCCGAACAAAGTATCTTTAACATTTGGTTCGGTCGGGGCTTGTAAGCTGTCCAAATCCGAACGAAGTATCTTTGACGTTTGGTTCGGTCGGGGCTTGTAAGTTGCCCGAATCTGAACGAAGTATCTTTAATGTTTGGTTCGGCCGGGGCTTGTAAGCTGCCTGAATCCGAACGAAGTATCTTTGACGTTTGGTTCGGCCAGGGCTTGTAAGCTGCCCGAATCTGAATGAAGCATTTTTGACGTTTGATTCAGCCGGGGTTTGTAAGCTGCCCGACTCCGAACGAAGAATTTTTGATGTTTGGTTCGGCAGGGGCTTGTAAGCTGCCCGAATCCGAACGAAGTTTTGCATATCGCACGGCTCCCAGCTGCACCGGGAGCACTCGACCATATCGAGCCTTTGTGGAATGTAGTTTGGCCTAGCCGACATATGTAGCTCTGGCTCAGAGCTCGGCCTAGCCGAGGTACGAAGATTTGGCTCAAGGAGATAGCTCGGATGTGCTGAGAATAGATGCATAAACGACATCTGTTTTCTATTACGACCGTAGCAGTTGTGCCACGGATAATAGAAACAAGATGTCAAAGCTGCAAATGGGGTAAGTCTATAGAGAGCGTACTCTATTGGTGATATATGCGGAGGTTGTCCGAACTCCATGTCCGGGGAACGAATTTCCTGTCCAAATCCTGGAGCTTGTTGGTGCCGGGTCCGATGACTTCCACCACTTGATAAGGACCTTCCCAATTTGGCGATAACTTTCCTTGTTCTAGTGGCTTGGAGACGGATGCTTTCTGGAGGATGAGATCGTCGGGCGAGAAGGATTTTCCTTTGACTCTAGAGGCATGGTAACGAGCCACTCTTTGCTGGTATGCAGCTACTCTGATTCGAGCTTTCTCTCTGATCTCTTCCACCAGGTTGAGATTGGTGCGAAGCTGTTCGTTGTTAGCTTCCTCTGAGTAGCTCTCAACTCGCGGAGAAGGGAGTCCTACCTCCACAGGGATGACGGCTTCCGTGCCAAAGGCCATCCGGAATGGGGTCTCGCCGGTGGGGATTCTCTGGGTAGTGCGGTAAGCCCATAGGACATGATAAAGTTCGTTCGCCCATCTGCCTCAGGCTCTGGCGAGCCGAGCTTTGATCCCTTGAAGCAGGGTCCGATTAGTTACTTCGGCTTCTCCATTGGCTTGTGGATGTCCTACCGATGTAAGACGGTGGCAGATCCCATGTTCCTCGCAGAAACCTCAGAACTTTGGGTTATCAAACTGCCTGCCATTGTCAGTGATAATTGTATGCGGAAGGCCGAAGCGACAGATAATGGATCTCCACACAAAGTCCCTGGCCCGAGCTTCGGTTATTTGGGCAACTGCCTCAGCCTCCACCCACTTGGTGAAGTAGTCGATGGCGACAAATAAAAATTTTCTCTATCCAGTGGCGAGGGAGAAAGGGCCAAGAATATCCATCCCCCACTTAGCAAAGGGCCAAGCGGAGGAAATAGGGACTAAACTGGCGGAGGGGAGCCTCTGAATGTTGGAGTATCTCTGACATGAGTCACAAGCTCGGACGAGATCATCAGCATCCTTTTGCATAGTGGGCCAATAATACCCCTGGTGCAGCACCTTGTGGTATAGAGATCGACTCCCCAGATGGTTGCCGCAAATTCCATCATGTACCTCCCGAAGAGCATAATCAGCTTCAGACGGGCGAAGGCACTTGAGCAACGACATAGAAAAGGATCGCTTATAGAGCTGGTTGTCGACCAACACATAGTGGGTAGCTTGCAATTTCAGCTTTCTTGCTTCCTTACAGTCAGCTGGGAGCGACCCTTCTTTGAGATACCTCGAGATGAGGTCGAACCAGGATGGCTCGGCCTCAATCTGCATCACTCGGTCCACCTCCGCGATGCTAGGATTTTCCAGGATTTCCAGGGGAAACTTTTGTTCGGGACTCATCGATTCTGCAGTTGCCAGTCGGGATAATAGATCGGCATGGGCATTCTCGAATCTAGGGATCTGGATCACTTCAAATTCAGAGAAGTGGAAAAGCAAGTCCCGCACCTGCTGGAGATACCGAACCATGTTTGGCTCCCGGGCCTCGAACTCACCCCGCACGTGACCGGCTACCAACTAAGAGTCGGTAAAAGCATTTAGCTTCTTCACTTTGAGGTCACAGGCGATTCGAAGTCCAGCGAGCAAAGCTTCATATTCGGCTTCGTTATTAGAGGATGGGAAGGAGAGGAGAACACCATACTCTAAGGTCGCCCCTTCTGGGCTGGTAAGGATTAGGCCAGCGCCTGAGCCACCGGCATTGGACGATCCATCAACATGGAGTAGCCACAGGGCGTCAGATTTCGGTTGCTCAGAGGAGTCTGGAGTGGAACCATCCTTCGGGATAGTACATTCGAGGAGGAAGTTAGCTAGAACCTGGGCTTTGATGGCCGGATGAGGATGGTACCAAATGTCATGCTCGCTTAGCTCGACGGCCCATTTAGCCATCCTTCATGATGTCTCTGGGCGATGAACCACCGCCTTGATGGGTTGGTCGGTGAGGACCGTCATAGAATGCGACTGGAAATATGGCCGTAGCCTCTGAACTGATGTTACCAAGGCCAACACCAGCTTCTCGATCCGAGTATACCTTGTCTCGGCGTCTCGGAGCAGTTTGCTGATATAATAGATCGGCTTTTGGGTCTTGTTCTCTTCTCTGACCAACACCGAGAAAACTGCGCCTTCTGAAACCACCAAGTATAGAAATAGCATCTCTCCCGAACTCGGACTGCTGAGGAGGGGTGGAGAGCCGAGATACCTCTTGAGGTCTTCGAAGGATTTCTGACATTCAAGGGTCCATTGAAAATTCTTAGCCGATCGAAGAGCTTTAAAGAAAGGGAGTCATCTCTCGGCTGACCAAGCTACGAAGCGGTTGAGGGCCGCGATCCTTCCTCTTAGGCATTGGACCTCTTTGACGGACGCCGGGGGTGCCATTTGCCGGAGAGCTTGAATCTTCTGCGGGTTGGCCTCAATGCCTCGCTGAGAGACCATGAAGCCCAAAAACTTCCCAGAATTGACACCGAAGGCACACTTAGTCGGGTTGAGCTTCATCCGATATTTTTGGAGCATCGCGAAGCTCTCAGAGAGGTCCTCAATGTGCTGGGATGCTTCTTTGCTTTTGACCAGCATGTCATTGACATATACCTCCATGTTTCGGCCGATTTGCTCCTTAAAGACCTTGTTGATCAGCCTTTGGTAAGTTGCACCTGCATTCTTCAGACCAAAAGGCATGACACGGTAGCAATATGTACCTCGATCGGTTATGAAGGCAGTCTTTTCTTCATCCTCAGGCGCCATTCGAATTTGATTGTAGCCGGAATAGGCATCCATGAAGGTTAGCATCTGATGCCCTGAAGTAGCATCTACAAGCTGATCGATCCGAGGGAGAGGAAAGCTATCCTTCGGGCAGGCTTTATTGAGGTCGGTGAAGTCGATGCAGATCCACCATTTGCCATTCGACTTTTTTACCATGACAACATTAGACAACCAGCTTGGATAGTTTACCTCCTGAATAAAGTTTTCCTTAACAAGTTTGTCGACTTCTTCCTCAATCGCCTTCTGCCGCTCAGAGGCGAAGCTCCTCTTCTTCTGATTTATGGGTCGGGACATCTCATCTACATTAAGATAATGGACGAGGACGTCCGGGCTGATTCCTAGCATATCGAAAGCAGACCAGGCGAAGACATCAGCATTCCTTCGGAGAAAGTCGATCAGCTCCGTCCAAGGTTTTCCTTTTAGCAGCGACCCGATCTTTATAGTTCGGTATGGCCGGGCTTCGTTCAGCGACACCTACTTCAGCTCTTCAGCTGGTTCTCCCCGTTGCTCGGCAAAATCTTTTCGAGTGTCCAGTCCATCAACCTCGGGCAATTTGGATTGTAGGCTGGTGATGAAACACTGCCGAGCTACAGCTTGGTTTCCTCGGACTACTCCCACTCCCCATCCGGTAGGAAACTTCATTGCTAGGTGCGGGATAGAGATAGCGGCTCTAAGGGACATCAGGCTGGGTCTCCCAAAAGTTGCATTATAGGGCGACCGAAGCTTGGTCACCAGAAAATCTGTGCGGACCGTGGCAACGGAAGGCCAAGTCCCCGCGCGGACCGTCAAGGTCACGACCCCCTCGGGGGTAATTACATCGCCGGTGAACCCCATTAGGGTGGAGTCCACGGCTCGAAGATTCTCCATAAGCAGTTTCATCTTCAGAAACACATCGAGATACAAAATATTAACAAAGCTCCCACTATCAATAAGGATTCGATCTACATCATAGTTGTTCAGATTAAGGGATACAACCAATGCATCATCATGCGGGAACTGTATTTTCCGGAGGTCGCTATCAGAGAAGGAGAGCTCATTTGTTCACGCTTTCTTTAGCACCGAACCTTCTTCATCGTTCCGCCCGCTCGACGGACTGCCAACTGCCTCGATCACATTAATGTGACCAGCGACCGGAGGATTCGGAGGAGAAGGTTGCTGAGGCTCAGGTTGACGATCGCCTCCGTTCCTTGGCTCAGGTGCTCTCCTGAATTGGTCCAGCCTACCCCGCTGGATGAGCCTTTCGATCTCGTTCTTCAGCTGCCAGCATTCCTGAGTGTCGTGGCCATGATCCCGATGGTAGCGGCAGTATTTGGTGGGATCTGTCTGGGCAGCATTCCCTCGGAGAGGAGGTGGTTGGGGGAGTTGGCGTTCTATTGCCATGAGGATCTCCGCCCCTGGGGCAGTGAGTGGAGTGAATCGGTTGAACCTCCTTGGCGGGCTCCGGGTACGGTTCCTCGGTGGAGGCAGAGGAACCCTTTGGCGGCGAGGCGGACTTGGCTGGCGGGCGGATCGGTGCTTGTCCGGGCCCTTGGGCTCCTTTTTCCTTGTCAGCTCGGTGCGGGTAGCTCTCCGCGATTCTTCGACTCTGGCATATTTGTCTGCCAGAGCCATCATATCGGAGAGGTTTTGAGGGTAGCTGACCTCCAGTGCTAGGTAAAAGTCACTCTCCTTCAATACTCTGCCTGCTAGGGCGAACATGACCACCTCATGATTAAGGTGGTCCACTTCCAACATGGCCGTGTTAAAACGGCCGAGATATTTTTTCAAAGACTCTCCCTTTCTCTGCTTAACCTCAGAGAGGGAGTCGGATCTCCATCGGTGACGATGGCTGCTGACGAACTGGCTGATGAAGAGGCAGCTTAGCTCGTCGAAAGAACTAACGGAACCTGGTTTCAAAGCATTGAACCAGGTTCAAGCGGATCCCCTAAGGGTGGAGGGGAAGACGCGGCAAAGGATCGCATCTGATACCCTGTGGAACATCATGATCGATATGAAGCTGCTGAGGCGGTCGTCGGGATCGGAGGCCCCATGATAGGGCTCGATGGCGGGCAGCTTGACGTGGGAGGAAATCACTTCTTCCATGATTCCCTTGAAAAAGGGAATGCCCTGCTCCGTCTGATGGTGGAGTGGATGGGCCTGCTTGGCAGCATCTAACTCTTGGCGCATCTCCCGGAGTTGCTGGCGGATCTCCTCAGGCACAACAGGAGGGGCCGGACGAGGAGAGAAATGAGACGGTGTCAAGTCATGGTGAGAGAACACCGGAGAGAGGGATCGGGCCCGCCGAGATCGGGAAAGATCTTTGCCATGGCCCCTTGGGGGGCTGGCTCAGCTTCCCTAGGGCGGTGAGGGGGGTCTGCAACCCCATGCGGGCCGGAGGAGGAGATCGTCGGATGAGCGGGGGCTGCATTCTTCTCAGGAGGATGCGGGGCAGGAGCGGCTGGTCGGGGAGCTTCAAAGTGCCCCTGAATCAAGTGGGTCAGAGCCTAGACTTGCTGGACCAGTGAGGCAAACTGGTCCTGGGTCACTGGGGCCGTCGGTGGCGATGGAGTCTCAACTGACGATGGTGGTGGTGCTACGCTGCTCACCGGATCAAGTCTTTGGGAGGCGACCTGATCCCGGGCTTCAGAGGTAGCCTTTCTTCGGTTGGCCATGGGAGGAGTTCTCTTTCAGATCGAGATCCTTGTCTGCTGAATCACAAGTTTATGGGACTTGAGGACCTTCCTCTAGCGCCATTTTGTTGCTGCTAAAATCTGTCCTCCGACTCGGGCGCGATCGGGCTCTGGGACGGGCTCCCTTCTGGGCGGACCTGCAAAACAATCCTTACACGAGAGGCGTTGGGGGTGGCCCTCCGCGGAAGACCCTCCGACACTCAAGTCAGTGGGGATCGGCAATCAACAAACAAGAGGAGAAGGCTCTCGCTGAAGAGTCTCTCCAAGGGTGGCCTTTCGAGAGCTTTGAGCAGAGCGCTAATGGCGGAAAATGGGGGAAGCCAAGGCAGAAGGAGAGTGTGCCAGTGAGCAAGTGCGCATACCTAAGGAGTCGGCAGACAACTCTATTTATATAGGATCACCTGATTCCCTAGGGGCGTCGTGGGTCCAAAAGTCGTTTGGATTTGAATCCAGTTTGTTATGAGGTCAGTAAGATTCGCATCTTGTTGGTTAGAGGATCAACGACTAGGAGAGCTGGTTGATGTCTTGAGATTTGGTGAGTATATAGGCTCTAGGGCTCTAGGCTCTCGCGGGTCTTAGGCCACTCTCAGATATGATTTTTGTTTGAAATCTTACGAATTTGAACTCTTCCGCGCCGAATTCTGTAGAGGTTCTTGAGTGCCTGGGTCTAGCTGGGGCATAATAATGACTCGGTTGATGATGCACAGTCATATAGCTCGACTGGGGCCGAGAGAGACGATATAGCTCGGCTGAAGCCGAGGGAGGATATAGCTCGGCTGAGGCCAAGAGACGACATAGCTCGGCTGAGGCCAAGAGATGTGATGAGATGATATAGCTTGGCTGAGGCCGAGAGATGTGATCCGCGCCTTCGGAATCCTTGGCTCGGTGAGGGGTTAAGGCGCCCCGATTTACTGAGGCTGACTTATCTCTAGCAGGTATTATTCAGCACGTGGGGTCAGGGTTGATCCTAGCCCCTTGTACGATTATTTATGCAACGGCGATTTTACCCCTCAACAATTCTCATCCAAGATTTTTCTTGCAAGTGTTTTGACTCAAAATCCTCGACAAAACTGCAAATCACAAAGCATACATACATTCCAACTTTTCTTTCAAGTCATCCTATAAATTATACTAGCATGATGCATGTTCCCTGCATGTGCTTGGATGAGTAGGAATCCTCAAAAAACTGGAGTTTTTATTTGGATTGTTGTGTTGACACAAGACAGGAGTAAGGCATGCAATGCTTCCTGCTACCAAAGCTAGAATAACTTCTCATGTGAAGTTCTGGCGCTTGAATCTTGAAAGACAGCATACAGGACATTTTAGAAAATGAAAAACGGAGTTATACAAACTGGAGCTTGATGGATGGGATACTTGGGAGTTTCATATAAATAGTAGAATCGATCAGAGCAAGGGGAAAAGTAGAATGTTCTACTTGCTTTTCTAGGAAGTGCTATTGATGCTATGAGCTGACAAGAATTTTGATAGTCAAGTGATTGTTCTCCAGGCATAGGATAGAAGTTAGAATTACATGAAAGAAACATCTTTCAGAGATAAGAACACACCAAACAGGGCTAATAATAAATGGGCTATATCAACAAAGCCAACTTCTTCATGAGTTTCAAACTACAACATCCAGCACAGTGCAAGGTAGTCAGAATCTTAAAATCTTTATTTCCAAAGATAAGGACCAATATGAGAAGTTCAGGGGAATTTGTTTGGGTTACTTGTAATTTGATATGGAGATGTCTGATGCTCTGGAAGTACTTTGAAGAAATATCCAAGAACGGTTATTCAAAATCAGTACAGATTTATGCTAGTAATTAAACATGAAACATTAACCTCTCTTTTTAGACTTCGTATGAGTTGACAATATATGTTATCAACTAAAAAAGAACAATTTTTAGTCTATTCAAATTGTGGATGGTTTGGTGCTGATTTGGCCCTCAATCTCAGCCCCCTGACTCACTGCAACGATATTGATCAAGCTTTCGGCTTCAGAATTTATGAAAAAACGAAGATTACATCCAGCAAATATAGAAAAAGGAAAAGAATATGATACATTAAGACTTGAGTTGTTTTGATGTTACCTTTTGATAGATCTCCTCCTGCCAATCAGCGACAACTGCAGGTCCTGTTTGAACTGTTGAATCCACTGATGCTACAAAAGAAAATTCGGATCATAACACGATCAATTGGCAACAATACTTTCAATTTCGATTGAATCAGCTTAGATGAAGAGATTATTCACATGAACCAAAAATTTCTAAGGCTTTTCAAATTAGCATGACATCTTGTGGTGTTTGAGGAATAAAGGATGTAATCCCCTGATTTCGTTAACTGCTCGTGAGAGTTATCACGAGATCGGGAAGATAGACTCTAAAGATTTGAATTTCAAATATCTCTAACTAACATAGTCCCAAATCCCTTGATTTGAGGACTCTGCATTGCCTTTAAAGGATCATGTGGAAACCTCCTTCCCATCATACGTGAACGCCTTCTTCTCATCATCTTCTCGTGCAGACGTTTCTTTCCCATCATCCTCGTGCGCTTGCTTGCTCCCGGTGAGTCTCTCTGTCCATGCCAGGGTGAGAGAGAGAGAGAGAGAATCAAGGAAGAAAGAGGGAGAGAGAGAAGCAGAGGCGGGGAGATTACATGGTGCCAGTTGATCCTCGGTTCGGGCCCGACGGCGTGCCCGCCGCTTCGCCGGGCCTGAGCCTTAGTCGGCGACCTCCACCGGCGCCAGGCATGCGTCCGATGGAGGTCCGGCCGGCCATGGTGGCCGGCCGTGCCGCCGGCACGCTTCTTGGCCACGGCAGACCGTGATGGCCAGCCGTGCCGCCGGCACGCTTCTTGGCCACGACAGACCGTGAGAAAGAAAGAGGGAAAGAGAGAGGAATTAAAGAGAGAGAGAGAGAGAAGGAAGGCTGACCGCTGCGGCAGCTGGCTCTGGCCCAGCCACCGGTGGCCGGACCACCCCGGATTGGGCCGGCCATGTCGCCGGCGTGAATCCAAGCTGTCGCGGATAGAGAAAGAGAAAAAAACGAAAGGAGAGAAATTAAAGAGAGAGAGAAGGAAGGCGCGGCCGGCTCTGGTTCGGCCATCGGCAGCTGGACCGCCCCTAATTTTGGCCGGCGGCGGCCCTGGCCACCGGCATGGCATGCCCCTGTTTCGTTTGAAACAGGGGAACAGTAGTATAAAAAAAGGGGAAAGGAAGAAGATGGACCGGCTGGGCTAACAGCATTTTGGTCCCTGTTGGGCCGGTTCAGGAGCCCTGTTTGAGCAGCGTTTTGGGTCCTGTATCGGGCCGAGAATGGCAAAGTAAATATATGGCCCAAATCAGGATTGATTCTATTTTCTGGGGATAATTTTGTTTCCCTATTTGGGTGTATACTTTGAGAGATATTCGAGCTCAAAGTTGGGCCCGTGAAGTGGTTTGGGTAGAGTTTAAGAATCATTTTATAATTCAGATTTTAGAAATTTAATATTGAAAAATGATACTGTAGGTTCACAGGTGTTCAATTAGCTGGGTCATCAATTAGAATTTGCGTACTGTGGTAAGTAAGTCAAGTATTATAATTTTTTAATTATTTAATTTATAAACTATGAACTTACAGTTAAATGTAATTATGTTAATCTTGCAAAATTATGTTGTTACTATAATAATATGTAATTATGATAATGACAGTAAAACTTTATGTGTCGCCGCGGTTCTCATATGATAGATTATGATATGATAGATTATCACATGACAGATTATTACATGACAGATTATTATATAACCGATTATGATATGACAGAATACTGGTACCAGGATCCTTCCTCTTAGGGGATATTTAAGAGTGATATACAAGATGTGTGTTGTTGGGCCGTAGGACACATAAAGAAAAACGATGACAGTATAAACAATGTTTGGCTTACATCGCATATTCTAGTATTGTTTATTTAATTAAGCTTCCAAATTATTTTGATATGATGACATGAATATGCTGATAGCATGATAAACGAAAATTTGAAATTGTATTAGGCTTACTTATTGAGTGTGAGCTCATAGAATTCTCACAATATTTTTCAGAGCCTCAGGAATGAAGAAGGATAATTGGGATAGACGCAGCTTCTATTAAATAGACTTAGTTCCATTATATTGATTTAGTTCAGATTTGCTTGTGTGCAGGGCAGGTAGCCCAAGACTGATAATTATGGTTTGTAATAAATCATGGGTTTAATTTTTGCTTTATATTGATTTATGTGATGAAGTTCGAGACGCCTTGCATGCCTAGCATGTGGCGGGTTGTCACCCTAGCTCAAATTTTGGGACTGGGGTGTGACAGCTTTAGTGGTATAAGAGCCAGGTTATGACATTAGGGACATATACATGAGGACACTTTAAGCAAAACACTAGAATGACATTGAGACAATTATAAATATAAAGAAATTTTAGATATTATGCTATGAAAGCCTAATAATTAATGTTTACAATGATATTAATTATAACTAATTTATCAGGAGATAAGAATGGCACGTCGCACTAGAAGTCAACAAAATGATGAGGGTTCCCAGGTTGGTAATGCTGGCTAACCGGGAGGTCTGGAAGCCACCGGAGCTGCTGCCCCTGCCAATTCAGTCGGGACTGATCAGCAGCAACTCTAGACCGAGATGCTTCAGGTTCTCTCGGGTATAGCGCAGTCGATGCAGGACTTGCAGCATCAGATTCTGCAGGCCTTGTCCACTCAGCCTGCTCACACCGCCCCACAGATACAGCCTGCCCCTCCAGTTCCACAGACCTAGCCTGACTCTACTGCTCCATAGACCCAGCCTACTCCATCTCAATCCTGGATAGGGGTTGGCTGCAGCTTTGCAGACTTCAAGAAGTTTGCCCCCACCCCTTTCTCTGGATCCACCAACCCTATTTATGCTGAGCGGTGGGTGCAAGACATGGAGAAGGCTTTTATGGCCCATGGTAGTCAGAATATGGAGCGGATCAGATTTGCCACCTACCTTCTCCAGGAAGAAGCCTATGATTGGTGGTTAGTTGAGGAGCAGCGTCGGAATGGATAGATTATTTCTTGGGAAGAGTTTAGAGAGATATTCTTCGACAAATACTTCCCCAGGAGTGTACAGAGACAGATGGAATCAGAGTTTATCAAATTGGAGCAAAATGATCTTTCTGTGGCCCAGTATGAAGCTGATTCACCAGGTTGGCCCGTTTTGCTCCAAATATTGTGATCAATGAAATGGCCAAGGTCACCAGATTTACTGAGGGACTACAACCCAGACTGAGGCAAGTGGTCAATGCATTTGAGCTCCTCACTTATAGTGCTGTAGTGAATAAGGCCTTGGTGATTGAGAGGGATATGAATGCTGTTCAAAAGGATTGGGAGCTGCGGAAGAAGAGAAAATGGCCTATTTCTGGCCAATCCTCTGCTCAGGCCAAGAAGAAGGGTGCACATCAGGCCCCAACTGAACCATAGAATAAGGAGACTCGTTGCATTCATTGTGGTAACTCCCACCCTGGAAAGCCTTGCCGCAGAGTGACTGGTGCCTGTTTTGTTTGTGGGAAAACTGATCACAAGATTGCTACCTGTCCCTTTCGGAAAGATCAACAGCCTTCTTCAAGTCAAGGAATGAGCCAGCAGTATCAACAGCAGCCACCGAGGACCCAGGGAAGGGTCTTCAACCTCACTCAGCAGGACGCTGAAGCCTCTAATTCTGTGGTGACAGGTATACCCTTTAATGTTATATCTAGTATTACATTCTTATCTAGTGCAATGCATGGACAGTTAATTAAAAGTTAGGTTCAATCCTTAATGTTAAAACAAATTACACTTATGTCCAGGAATGATTAAAGTAGGTACTGCTTATGCTCAAACTTTAATTGACCCGGGTGCCACGCATTCTTTCATATCTGACATCTATCTTGATAAGAATGCATCATTGACACCTATTCCTCTGGAGCAAGAGTTGCATATTGCACTTCCAAATGGAGATGTTATGAAAGTCGATATAGTATGCAAATCTTGCCCAATTATCTTGGAAAATAGGAGGTTGAATGCTGATCTCATTGTCCTCCCACTGAAGTTTTTTGATGTTATCCTTGGAATGGATTGGTTGGCCTCCTATCATGCTTTAGTAGACTGCTTCAGGAAGATTGTCAACTTCAAAACTCCAAGTCAACCTGAATTCAGTTTTATTGGTGGTCAGAAACACCTAACCTCAATGTTCATATCAGCAATGCATGTTGGAAAGTATCTGATGAGTGGTGGTCAAGGCTTTCTTGTTGTAGTCAAGGACCTTCAGCAGGAAGAGACTAAGTTGGAGGATATTCCCATAGCTCGAGAATTCCTTGATGTCTTCCCTGAGGATTTGACTAATTTACCTCCTGATCGGGAAGTCGAGTTCTTTATTGATCTAGTTCCTGGAATTGGACCTATATTAAAGGCCCCTTACCGTATGGCCCCGGTTGAGCTAAAAGAACTGAATGATCAATTGCAGGAGCTCCTGGATCGGGGATTTATTAGACCCAGTGCCTCTCCTTGGGGTGCTCCAGTTCTATTTGTTAAGAAGAAGGATGGCAGTCTTCGACTCTGCATTGATTACCGGGAAATCAATAAGGTAACAATGCGGAATAAGTATCCTCTGCCGAGGATTGACAACTTGTTTGATCAACTCCAGGGAGCCCGGATATTCTCAAAGATTGATCTCAGGTCAGGGTACCATCAACTCAAAGTCAAGGAGGGAGATGTGCCTAAAACAGCATTCAGAACCAGATATGCCCACTATGAGTTCTTGGTAATGCCGTTTGGGTTAACTAATGCCCCAGCATCGTTCATGGACTTGATGAACAAAATTTTTAAGCCATATCTGGATCAGTTTGTGGTGGTTTTCATTAATGATATTCTGATATATTCCAAGAACCATAAGGAGCATGAGGACCACATGAGGATCATGTTGCAGATTCTTCGTGAGAAGAAGCTTTATGCCAAGCTGCAGAAGTGTGAATTTTGGTTGGATCAAGTATCTTTCTTGGGTCATATAATCTCTAAAGATGGTGTATCTGTGGACCCAAAAAAGATTGAAGCTATCATTAGCTGGAGCCGACCTTCCAATGTGGCAGAAGTCAGAAGCTTCTTGGGGTTAGTCGGGTATTACCGTAAATTCATGGAGAATTTCTCTCGCATTGCTCTACCCCTAACTCGCTTAACCCAAAAGCGAGTGAAGTTTGACTGGACAGTGGAGTGTGAGAAAAGTTTCCAGGAGTTAAAGCAGTGCCTGGTGTCAGCTCCCATTCTTGTTCTTCCGACAGGATCTGAAGGTTTTACTATATACTGATGCCTCTTGGAAAGGATTGGGATGTGTTTTGATGCAGAATGAAAGAGTGATAGCTTATGCCTCCAGACAACTGAAACCTTATGAGCAGAATTATCCTACTCATGATCTGGAATTGGCTACTGTGGTTTTTGCTCTGAAGATTTGGCGGCATTATCAATATGGAGTATCCTGTGATGTATATACAGATCATAAGAGTCTAAAATACATCTTCACATAGAAAGAGCTGAATTTAAGGCAGAGGAGGTGGTTGGAACTATTGAAGGATTATGACCTGAATCTACAGTATCATCTTGGGAAGGCCAATGTAGTAGCTGATGCTTTGAGCAGAAAATCTTCTTCTGAGTTAGCTGCTATGATTACTTTCCAGCCTCACGTATTGAGAGATCTGGAGAAGTGGAAGGTTGGTCTGAGAGTACAGCAGTCTGATGGGCTTGTTGCAGCACTTGTACTCCAGCTGACCCTAGTTGACAGAATCAAGTCTTCCCAGATGGAAGATCCAGATCTACAAAGGATTAAAGAAGTTGTGCAGTCAGGAGTTCAGAATAAATTTTATGTAATGGAGGATGGATCCCTGAAATTTGAAGGAAGACTTTGTGTGCCAAACATTGAGGAACTAAAGGTTGAAATTTTGAAGGAGGCTCACTGCTCTCCTTATACTGTGCATCCAGGTGGCACTAAGATGTACAGAGACTTAAAGAAAATTTTTTGGTGAAAAGGTATGAAGAGGGAGATTGCTCAGTATGTGGCCAAGTGCTTGGTGTGTCAGTGAGTGAAGGCCGAGCATCAAAGGCCTATGGGACCTCTTCAGTCTCTGATGATTCCATAGTGGAAATGGGAAAAGATTACAATGGACTTTGTGACTGGTCTGCCCAAAACTCCTAAGAGTAACGATGCAGTTTGGGTCATTGTGGACAGACTAACAAAATCAGCTCATTTCCTACCTTTCAGAGTTGGGGTCTCTAGTGAAAGATTGGCTAATTTGTATATTGAGTAGATTGTGAGACTCCATGGAGTCCCGATATCTATTGTATCAGATAGAGATACCAGGTTTGTGTCCCAGTTTTGGAAGAGTCTTCATAAGGCCATGGGAACTAAACTAAACTTCAGTACAACCTATCATCCCCAGTCAGATGGACAATCACAGAGGACCATATAGATTCTGGAGGACATGTTGCGAGCTTGTGTGATGGACTTGGGTGGAGCTTGGGATAACCACTTACCTTTGGTGGAGTTTGCATATAATAATAGTTACCAAGCCAGCATTCAAATGGCTCCATTTGAAGCTCTGTATGGTAGGAGGTGCAGATCTCCTATATGTTGGGATGACGTGGGGGAAAGGAAATTGCTAGGCCCTGAGCTGATTCAGCAAACAGTAGATAAGGTGCATTTAATCAGGGAGCGTCTTCATACAGCTCAGAGCAGGCAAAAGAGCTTTGCTGATGTCAGAAGAAGGGAATTGGAATTCCAGGTTGGGGACCATGTTTTCTTAAGGGTATCACCAACCAAAGATGTGATGAGATTTGGGATTAAAGGAAAGCTGAGTCCACGTTATATTGGACCTTTTGAGATCTTGAGCAGAGTCAGAGAGGTTGCTTACAGCCTGGCACTGCCTCCGATTCTATCTGGGGTACACAATGTTTTTCATGTCTCTATGTTGAGGAAATATATCTCTGACCTCAGCCATGTCATAGCGTATGAGCCTATACAGTTGAGGAAATATTTATCATATGAGGAGCATCCTGTGCGTATGTAGACCGCAAAGATCAGGTTCTGAGATGGCGTACCATTCCCTATGTCAAGGTGCAATGAAGTAATCATTCTGAGAGGGAGGCTACTTGGGAACTGGAGGAAGAAATGAAAGAAAAGCATCCACAACTAATTGTATCTTAAAATAGTTAATGACTGAAAACTGTTAGCTTTAGTTGATTGTTAGCCCTTGGGATAAAATTGGAATTTTAATTCTCTCTAAATGAAAGTTATCAATTTCGAGGCCGAAATTTTTATAAGGAGGGGAGAATGTAATCCCTTGGATTTCGTTAACTGCTCGTGAGAGTTATCACGAGATCGGGAAGATAGACTCTAAAGATTTGAATTTCAAATATCTCTAACTAACAGAGTCCCAAATCCCTTGATTTGAGGACTCTATATTGCCTTTAAAGGATCATGTGGAAACCTCCTTCCCATCATACGTGAACGCCTTCTTCTCATCATCTTCTCATGCAAACATTTCTTCCCCATCATCCTCGTGCGCGCGCTTGCTTCCAGTGAGTCTCTTTGTCCATGCCAGGATGAGAGAGAGAGAGAGAGAATCAAGGAAGAAAGAGGGAGAGAGAGAAGCAGAGGCGGGAGATTCCATGGTACCGGTTGATCCTCGGTTCAGGCCTGGCGGCGTGCCCACCGCTTCATCGGGCCTGAGCCTTGGTCGGCAACCTCCACCGGCGCCGGGCGTGCGTCTGGTGGAGGTCCGGCCGGCCATGGTGGCCGGCCGTGCCGCCGGCACGCTTCTTGGCCACGGCAGACCGTGAGAAAGCAAGAGGGAAAGAGAGAGGAATTAGAGAGAGAGAAGGCAGTGGCCGGCCGGCTCTAGCCCGGCCACCAGTGGCCGGACCGCCCCGGATTGGGCCGGCCATGTTGTCGGCGTGAATCCAAGCCGCCGCGGATAGAGAAAGAGAAAAAAGGAAAGGGGAGAAATTGAAGAGAGAGAGAAGGAAGGGGGGCTGGCCGCGGCGGCGGTCGGACCGCCCCTAATTTTGGCCGGTGGCAGCGGTCGGACCGTCGGCACGGCATGCCCCTATTTTGTTTGAAACAGGGGAACAATAGTATAAAAAAAGGGAGAAAGGAAGAAGATGGGCCGGCTGGGCTAACAGCATTTTGGGCCTTGTTGGGCCGGTTCAGGAGCCATGTTTGAGCAGCGTTTTGGGCTCTTTATCGGGCTGAGAATGACAAAGTAAATATATGGCCCGAATCAGGATTGATTCTAGTTTCTGGGGATAATTTTGTTTCACTATTTGGGTATATACTTTGAGAGATATTCGAGCCCAAAGTTGGGCCCGTGAAGTGGTTTGGGTAGAGTGTAAGAATCATTTTATAATTCAGATTTTAGAAATTTAATATTAAAAATGATACTGTAGGTTCCCAGGTGTCCAATTAGCTGGGTCATCAATTGAAATTTGCATACTGTGTTAAGTAAGTCAAGTATTATAATTTTTTTTAAATTATTTAATTTGTAAACTGTGAACTTACAGTTAAATGTAATTATGTTAATCTTGCAAAATTATGTTGTTACTATGATAATATGTAATTATGATAATGACGGTAAAACTTTATGTGTCGCCGTGGTTCTCATATGACAGATTATGATATGACAGATTATCACATGATAGATTATTACATGACAGATTATTATATGACCGATTATGATATGACAGAATACTGATACGAGGACCCTTCCTCTTAGGGGATAATTAAGAGTGATATACAAGATGTGTGTTGTAGGGCCGTGGGACACATAAAGAAAAACGATGACAGTATAAACAATGTTTGGTTTACATCGCATATTCTAGTATTGTTTATTTAATTAAGCTTCCAAATTATTTTGATATGATGACATGAATATGCTGATAGCATGATAAACGAAATTTTGAAATTGTATTAGGCTTACTTATTGAGTGTGAGCTCATAGAATTCTCACAATATTTTTCAGAGCCTCGGGAATGAAGAAGGATAATTGGGATAGACGCAGCTTCTATTAAATAGACTTAGTTCCATTATATTGATTTAGTTCAGATTTGCTTGTGTGTAGGGCAGGTAGCCCAAGACTGATAATTATGGTTTGTAATAAATCATGGGTTTGAATTTTTGCTTTATATTGATTTATGTGATGAAGTTCGAGACGCCTTGCATGCTTGGCATACGGCGGGTTGTCATCCTAGCTCAAATTTTGGGACTGGGGCGTGACAAAGGAGGACCTCCGAAGCATGACGATGCAGTCATTTACAGAGGGACGCTTAAAGCAAGCCTGTCATATTATCAGATCATGGATCAGCTAGCCTTCTCAGATCATTACATAATTTTATGGACCATAATTTCAGCATTGCATAAGTACTGTCAGGGATTCTTTAAAATTATGAGTTATTTTGAGACAAAATGCATCTCATCAATGGATTAGGACATCATGAAAGAACAAGAAAATAGAAAGAAAATGACAACAAATGCATGATCTTGCATAGTTGAATAGAACTAGCAAGCATGTTTCAGAGGAAAAATAATTTTTGCAGTTCAATTAATAACCAGCTCAACAATAAAAGGGTGATCTGTATCATTCTCAATCCTAGGGAATCAGAATCGTCAGTTATGTTCACTAGGAATTATAGGCAGTATTATAAATTGTAGATGAGTAAAAAATAAGAAATAATACATCAATGATGCACCAGATGTTGATACATTCTGCAATGCGAAGGAAGACTAACCAACCATACGGTATAGTTGTTGGCACTAACAAGCTGAAAACCCAGTGGAGAGACAGTGATGATCTGAATGCGGCTACAGTCAGGAACAAACCAAGCATCAACAGTAATTAGGTAGAAAAGGCTAAAAGTCAAAAAGGGGATCCAGGACAAAGATATAAAACAGATGAAGTTAGTGAAAAATACAAGCCAGTCAAAAAGGAGAGGAAGGCAAGTCCAAGCTCAATAGGGCTTCAGTAAAATATACAAGTCCTAAGTTGTAAGAAGATATTCTAAAAGCAAGAGAATAAAATATTGTGCAGTCCGCGGAAATGGAGAGAAGCTGATGAAAACCCAGCAGAACATACATGTTAAAGTCATTGGCAGATTAAAACGTCACAATGGGAAATCACAAGCCAAAAGCAAGAAGCTTACAAATGTTAAGGAGAGGTGAGGCAAAGCAAAAAAGGCAATCCATCAGACTTAACTAGAAAGCTCAGAAAGCAGAAATAGGGACTCTTTTATTGTTTTGAACTGAATAAAATACAAAGCAACCACTTTATCTAGTGCTGCTGTCATTGGGGCTGCTCACCGATCTTAACCACATATGATCGCTATTCAGTAATCACCGGTCAGACAACAGGGTCTGCTTCATTAGAAAATAACATCAAATAATTACTCACAGAACATGGAGGCAGTCCCCTCAATCGATAACTCAAGTCACAATCAGAATCATATTTGGTAGTTCACCTCACCCATTAATGCGTATTATAGCGCAACGATTAAAATACTTTAATTTTACTAATATTAGGTAGAGTAGCGAGAGTAAGAGATCGAATCCATAGGAACTTTGAGTGGTTATTTTGAAATAAATTTATATAATTAAAAATTTAAATAAATAGATAATTAGCAGTAAAAATAATTAAGATATGATCTATCTTAATGAGAGTACAGTTCGTACTCATAGATCACGGTCCATCCTTTTTAAAGAATAGATCAGTCAAAAATTATTTTCTCTTAAAGAACATCCAATAAAAATTAAACATAAATAAATACTTTATTTCATAGCATTAAGAGGAATACATTAAAATTAAAACTAAAAATTCTTCTTTCCTAATATCAAGAAGGCAACAACACTGAGAATAGCTCTGGATCTGCTAGCCGAGCTTCTGGATCTGCTTCCAGGCCAAACTCTACAGGATTCTTTCTTCCAGAACCAAATCGAAGACGGGCTAAACCAAACCGAACACAAACTGAACCGATTTCTGTCTTCCTGAACCGAAGACTGATTCTCTGTTCTCTCTCAACCGAGCTTCCGAACGCCGCCCAGCCCTCACGAATGCCTCCCCCCTCCCAAACGCCTCCCCCTGAAGCTATTTATAGATGCCCGGACGTGAAGAAGATGTGGCTTCCCGGCTGTTCTAGATCAGATGCTTGGATGCGGAGAGATTGCGGATGCGGAGCGAACGCGGACGCAGATCAATTTTCCTTTCAATCCGAGGTTCATACTTCCAATTTAAGAGTCTTCAATCCAATTTATTCTTGACTGGTTGGTGGAATGGTGAAATCGGAGGAGAAGAAGAATCGGAAGAAAAGAAGGAAATCTATGTGAAAATACGATAAACTCAGCAATTGGTTTACCGAGTTGTTTTGAGATTCATGCAAATAAAGATAAATCCTTGTAAATTCAATTCTGAGCTCGTTTTAAGTCTGATTTGAGTACCACCTATGTCGTTGTTCTCCTAAAATCGAGCTCTTTAAGTTGATAAAGGCTTTACCAAAAAATATTATATAAAGTAATTAAATATTAAATAATAAAGATAATTTGACCTATTAATTAATATGTTTATGATGATTATTTGTGCGTTTATCACTTCCCCCAACTTGAATCTTACTTGTTCTCGAGTAAATAAGGAATCTAGAAATATGCACCAAGCTAATCCAAGAATTGATAGTTATCTTATAATTCTAAAATCAAAAGATTTTTGGTTAGATTATAAGGGAGGTGCTTCATCGGATTATCAAGTTTACCCATTTAGTGATAGAATACAGTCCACAAGAATTTATAGAAGTCTTCCTTCACAAACTTTTCACTTCTCTGTTTAAGTCCTTTAACTTAATTTGGGTTGAGTGTAGTGTCTTCTTATAATTTAGTCCTCTTATTTATTTATTTATGTGTAAAGTTAGTGTAATGTTCTAACCCCTTGCTTTCTAATTGACACTTGTAGCGAGATTTAGGCCAAGGGCTCCCAAACCAATTGGTTTTAGGGCATTAGGTGTAAAACACCCCTCGGACTTATTAACTCGAGTCAAAAAGGCTTCAGGTAGGACTGACTTTACTTAGGTTCTTTCACATTCTCACCTTTTTATGCAAACAATATCACTTGTTTAGGTGACGGGGCTCGGTTACTTAGTGAAAGATGCTAAGAACCTAATTTATTAACTTTAAGAGAGACTTTTTTTTTTGAATGATATTTTCATCCATACCCTTATTAAGTAGATTGTACTATTAAGATCAGTGGCCAAGAGGGTCTGAAATTATTTCAAAACTTTTTTCTAGGCTAAACCCTACCTTTTATTAGGTTTCCTTAATAATTTGTTCCTTAGTATCTTTAAAATAATCTAACCGTTAATTGTTCATTGATTAGAATGCTTGATTAACTTCAAATCGAGACAAAATTTGGTACATAAATATTGATTATAGTTTTACTTGAGGATTTTCTTATTCTTCCCCCCAACTTAATTTTCATTGTCCCTAATGAAATAAAAATTAATTTCAAGGAAAGATACTACCTTGTCGAGTATTTGAAGATTAGAGGTTCCATATACTTCTCTCAATCGATTTTTGTTGCTCTTCTTTGGTCATACTAAGAAAACAGATAAATAAACAGATAAATAAGGTTACCTCCCAAGAGTGCTAAGTTTAAAGTCTTCAACCAGACTATGCTACTCATTATGATAGTGTTGGGTTCACAAGATCAATTGATTCAACAACTTCTCCATCATTAATTTCTTCTATATATGGTTTCAAACGTTGGCCATTTACTTTGAATGTATTCCCTTGCTTGGGATCTTTAAGTTCTACAGCTCCATAAAAAAATATTCGAGTTACTATAAAAGGTTCATTTCATCGTAAACGAAGTTTTCCAAGAAAAAAATATAATCTTGCATTGTAAAGCCATACTTTTTGATTTGGTTCAAAAGTTTTTCTATTAATAAATTTGTCATGATATGCTTTGGTTCATTTTTTATAAATTTTGAACATGCTTTGGTTCATTTTTTATAAATTTTTGAACTCTCGTATGCATCATTTTGTAGCTCTTCTAACTCATTCAATTGAAGTTTCCTAGTGACACCTACATTCTTCATATCATAGTTAAATTGCTTGATAGCCCAAAATGCACGGTGTTTCAGTTCTACAGGTAAATGACAGGCCTTTTAAATACCATACGGTAAGGAGACATTCTTAAAGGGGTCTTAAAAGCAATTCGGTAAGCCCATAATGCATCATCCAAATGTTCTGACCAATCTTTCCTATCGGTTCTCATCGTTTTCTCAAAGATATGTTTAATTTTTCTATTTGATATTTCAACTTGGCCACTAGTTTGAGGATGGTAAGGTGTAGCTACCTTATGAGTAATTCCATATTTTTTCATTAATCCTTCAAAGTATCTATTCGTGAAATATGTACTCCCATCACTAATTATAGCTCTTGGGCATCCAAAACGACTAAGGATGTTACGCTGAATAAACTTGATTACAACTTTATGATTATTGGTTCAAGTTGCCATGGCTTCAATCTATTTCAACACATAATCAACTGCCACTAAAATATATTCAAATCCGAAAGAGGAAGAAAATGGGCCCATGAAATCAATACCCCATACATCAAAAATTTCTACAATCAATATAGGGTTTAGGGGCATCATATCTTTCTTAACATATTTCATGTTGTTGACATCGGAGGCAATTACAGTCAAATCCATGTACATTTTTAAAAAGAATTGGCCAATAAAACCCACTTTGCAACACCTTTGCTACATTTTTCCTTCCACTAAAATGCCTCCCTCAGGTAAGAGAATGACAGCAAGTAAGTATGCTTTTGAATTCTCTCTTAGGGATGCATCGCCTAATCACCTGGTCCGGATAGTACTTAAATAATTTAGGATCTTCCCAGAAGTAATATTTGATTTGTGAGAAAAATCTATCTTTTTCTTATTTTGTCCAGTGAGACGGGACTTTTTTTATTGCCAAATAATTCACAATGTGGGCAAACCAGAGAAGACTGTTATGAAAAATTGAGAATAGTTGCTCATCAGAAAACCTATCTTTGATTATTTCTTTATTGTATTCCATCGAGATTCTAGAGATATGATCTTCTATCATATTTTTGAAACCCTTCTTATCTAAGATTTCTAGGTCAAATTCTTGTAGTAGAAGGACCCATCTAATCAGTCTGGGTTTTGCATCCTTCTTTGATAACAGATGTCTCAATGCTGTATGATCAGAGTAAACTAAGACCTTAGACCCTAACAGATATGATCTAAATTTTTTCAGGGCAAATACAACTGCTAGTAATTCTTTTTCAGTGGTAGTATAGTTCAATTGTGCATCCGAAAGAGTTTTGCTAGCATAATAAATTACATGGGGTTTCCAATTGAGTTTCTGTCCTAGAACTACCCCTACAGCATAATCAGAAGCATCACACATGATTTTGAAGGGTATGATCCAATCTGGGGGCTAGATAATTGGTGCAGTAGTCAAAGCAGTTTGAAGGATGTTATAAGCTGTTAGACAATCTTCATCAAAATTAAAAGAACTATCTTTGGCCATCAAATTACATAAGGGTCGAGAAATTTTACTGAAATCCTTGATGAAGCGTCTGTAAAAACCAGCATGGCCAAGGAAAGATCGTACTTATTTAACTGAGGTTGGGGGTGACATATTTGAGATCAATTCAACCTTGGCTTTATCAACCTCAATACCTTGCTCTGAAACAATGTGCCCAAGCATAATTCTCTCACGAATCATAAAATGGCTCTTCTCCTAACTTAGGACTAAATTCATTTCCATACATCGTTTTAGTACCTTAGTCAAGTTCTGGAGACAACTATCAAATGAAGCACCAAAAACTAAAAAATCATCCATAAATACTTTCAAAAATTAATCAATCATATCAGAAAATATAGCCAACATGCATCATTGAAAAGTGGCTAGTGCATTACAGAGACCAAATGACATGCATCTAAAGGCAAATGTTCCAAAGAAATATGTGAAGGTGGTCTTTTCTTGATCTACAAAAAATACTGGGACCTGATTGTATCCTGAATATCCGTCTAAGAAATAAAAGAAACTTTGCCCTGCTAGCCGTTCTAGAATTTGATCGATAAAAGGCAAAGGGAAGTGATCTTTCCTAGTCATGGCATTCAACTTTAATAATCTATACACACTCTCTAACTACTTGATGTACGAGTAGAAATTAATTCATCATTTTTATTTTCAATCACGGTAATACCCGACTTTTTAGGTACTACTTGAATTGGACTGACCCATTGACTATCCAAAATTGGATAAATGATACCAGCATCAAGCCATTTTACTACTTCTTTCTTAACAACATCTCTCATGTTTGGATTTAGCCTCCATTGCATATCTCTGTGGTTTGGCTTCAATTTCACTGTGAATGTGGTGCATGCAAGTAGAAGGGTCAATTCTCTTAAGATCAGCTATTGTCCATCCAATTGCCTCTTTATACTTTTTAAGTATATCTACCAATTTATCTTCCTACTCAGAAGTTAGGGTAGATGCAATGATTACCAGAAGGATATTATTGGGTCCAAGGAACGGATATTTTAATTCAATAGGAAGAGGTTTCAATTCTAGTTGGGGTGGTGCTTCCAAGGATGGTATTAAAGGGCTTGGTTTAATTGGAAGTGGTTCATATTTTATAGTCCAAGGAGAAGTGGTATCACATTGAGGTGGTTCTAATAACAGGTTTATCTCTTTGGTGTACTCATCAATATCAAAGTCATCTATTCCAAAATGTATAAGATATGTTTGTAAAGGGTCCGAATCAAGCAAACTTTGGAATTTCTTATTTACAACTTCCTCGATCAAGGTTACTTCATTTAAATCATACATAGGTGGTCCTTGGAAAGCATTAAAAATATTTAATGTCGTCTTTTTGTTTCCAAAAGATACATCCATAACACCCTTTCTACAATTTATACTTGCATTAGCGGTAGCCATAAAAGGTCTGCCAAGAATGATGAAAATTTGGTTAGGATTACTGCTAGATTCTATATCGAACACAAGAAAATCGATAGGAAAGCAAAATTCATCTACCTTCACTAATATATTTTTCAATATTCCATAGGATACTTTAACTGATTTGTCTGCCAATTATAGTGTTACCATCATGGGTTTCAACTTTTCGAATACAAATAAATCATACACTGAACTTAGGAGAAGGTTTACACTCGCACCCAACTCTAGTAATGCTTTCTTGATTGTGAAGTTCCCTATGACACATGATATAATCGGGGTATCAGGATCTTTTAGCTTGGGTGGGGTTATCTGCTGAACAATTGAGCTAACTTGCTCAATTGTTCAACTGGATCTTTTTTGGTATTTATGTCTTGGCTTTCCGTTTTTGTGTGTATAGATCCTTCAAAAATTTGGCATAAGCTGAAACTTGCTTGATAGCATCGAGAAGAGGTAAGTTTATTTGGACTTGCTTAAATAACTCAAGCATCTTATACATTTTTATATTCTTCTTGTCTGAAGATAAAGGGGATTCCAAAGCACTAGGAAATAGGGTTTTAGGTGTGAGTGCTTGATCATTGAATTCATTCTCTTCTTCATTTCTTCTCTTTTTCGGTTAGCCACTTCTAATTTCTAGGTTGGTTCAAGCAGGTTCAATATTTTTTCACTTCTTAGAGTCATGATTGATTTAGCATGTTCTAAAAATTTGTCAGGACTAGCGGAACCCTCAGCTATAAATTGTCCTTCCGATTACCGATGGGCTGACTAGGTAATCTACCCTCCTTCCTTCTACTAAATACTGTGGCTAGTTGTCCTATCTAAGTTCTAGTTTTACAATGGATTATGTGTGGGAGTGAAGGATTTGAGTATTCATTTCTAGCCCCTTCGATGCTTGTAACACCTTGTCTTCGAAAGTAGGATCATAATTATTCGGTGGAGGTTATCAGATGCTTATGTATTGTGAATATGGCATGCTTCTAAAATTGGTCTTCTAATAATTAGGTTTGATTGATGATGAATTGGATACAGGTTGAGGTTTCCAAGAAAAAATTAGGTGATTTCACTAGCCAAGATTGTAAGCATTCGAATATTGATCATTTTCTGATATGGGAGCCATTCGGGTTTGGGCTTGATGGGCTTGCTCTTAAACAAGTTTAGGAAATTAGTATGCAACTGGACATTCACCTATAGAATAGATCAGACTCAAACAAATTATACAAACCTCATGTAATTGAGTAGATGGGGAAGAAATATTTTCAACTTGTAGAATTTGGTCAAGTTTCTGGGATAATTCATCTACCTTAGTATAGATATCTATAGAATGACCTATTTCATATATTCCACCTTTTTTAGATTCTATGGAAGGATCTCTACGAGCAGTTGACATGTGATGTAATGAATTCTCACTCAATGTCTCAAAGAGTTGCCAAGCTTCATGTTCATTCTTCAACATAAATGTCCCACCACATGAAGCATCAACCATTTGCTGGTGCCTTTCTGACAAACTATCATAAAAGCATGGAACCAGTTACCATTAGGGTATAGCATGATGCGGACATTTTCTAATTAATTCTTTTAATCTCTCCCATATCTTGTGAAATATCTCTCCATCTATCAAGAAAAAAACTTGTTATGGCTTTTCTAATTTGATTAGTCTTTCCTATAGGAAAGTATTTCTTAGAAACTCTCTCTGAAGATGGTCCCAGATTGAAATTATTATAGTATCTAATGAATTTATTCAATATTTGGCTTTCTCCTTGAGAGAAAATGGGAACAAATTAAGTTTAAGAGCATCGTCAGAAAAATTTTGAATTTTTACGGTCGAACAAATCTCGAGAAACTCATCAAGATGTTTGTAAGGGTCCTCATTTGCAAGTCCATAAAATGAAGGTAACATTTGAATCACGCTTGACTTGATCTCATATTGAGTGGCCTCTACTGGAGGCACTTGAATGCAAGAAGAGTAGGTATACTTTGAAGGAGTGAAATACTCCTTTAACTGCCATGGTGGATCATTTTCGTTATTATGGTCCATAATTCTAAGTCTGTTTGCTCTAAAAGTTTTTTCTATCTCAGGATCTAAGGGTATAAGGTTGTGTTGTAACAATCGACGACCAATTATACATCCTACCAATGCATTCTAAAGCAAACAGTAATTCAGTTATATATATATATATTAAAATTAATATAATAGAAGAGAAAGGAGAAGATTCTAAAAAAAGTATCCTAAAAGATTCTTAGAACTAAGATCAATGAAGAATAATTTAATTAGGGTTTAATAATTATTACCAATCAAGTTAATAAAGATTAGACTCTCTACTCTAGGTTTAACCTAGATTTAGATAGCTCCTAACTTCCAAGACTGCCTTGGAGCCCTCCAAGTTAAAAATTAGCTGATCAACTAGCCAATTGAGGGTAAGGTTAGTGGGGGTCCCCCAGTTGCTTACTAGGTAAGCGAACGAAACTAATTAGCCACTTTTCTTTCTTTTTATAGACACAGTCAATCCCAACCCGGTCCAACTCATTCGGGTGTCTTATCCTATTGAGCTCGAGTCCCTTAGGGACTAACGTCTAGTTAATTTTAGAGTTAAAGGCTTGGTTTAATGCAAAATGAAGGATGTGATATGTGGACCAAGGAAGGATGATCAACTTTTCACCTTATCTTAATTAGGGGTTTGTGCCCTTAAAGTTAATTATGAAAATGCTATGTAACAAGCAGATGTCAAGTTTTGAAGTTATCAAATAAAATTAATCTAATTACTTTTTTTTAGATTTTTATGATTAAGTTTCTAATTTCTCAATAAATTATGAGATGTCAATGAAAAAATTTTGAGTTTTGCAGAAAATAAATTTACCTAAGTCAATATAAACATAAAAATAAAATTTTTTTTTTTTTTTTATTATATTTATATATTATTATTTAAATTAATTATATTTTATGGAAAGTATCTTAGGTTTTTTTTTCAGGTCTTTAAAGTAAGTTAATTAAAAGAAAAAGTTGATTAGGTTAAAAGTGGATTTGTGATAAGAAGAAAAGTAATTAATTTTTTAATATTAAAAAAATCTAATAATTAAGGTAACTCAAAAGAAAGCAAAGCTAAAGAGAGCAATAATTATTCAAAAAAAATTCTTTTTTTATATAGAAGCATGAATAATAATGAAAAAAATTAAAAATAAGAATAAAATTAAGAAAAAAATCATGATAATTTTTTTAATTTGTTTTTGCTTTTCAAAATAACCACACTTAAGTCTCCCCAACGATATCAAAATCTGATGCGTGTTGTAGCGCAACGATTAAAATACTTTAATTTTACTAATCTTAGGTAAAGTAACGAAAGTAAGGGGTCAAATCCATAGGAATTTTGAGTGGTTATTTTGAAATAAATTTATGTAATTAAAAATTTAAATAAATAGATAATTGGCAGTAAAAATAATTAAGATATGATCTATCATAATGAGAGTACGATCCATGCCCGTAGATCATGGCCCATCCCTTTTAAAGAATAGATCAGTCAAAAATTATTTTCTCTTAAAGAACATTCAATAAAAATTAAACATAAATAAATACTTTATTTCATAGTGTCCAAAGGAATACATTAAAATTAAAACTAAAAATTTTTCTTTCCTGATATCAAAAAGGCAACAGCGCTGAGAATAGCTTTGGATATGCCTGCAAGCCAAACTCCCCAAAATTCTTTCTTCCTGAACCAAACCAAAGATGGGCTGAACTGAACCGAACATGGACTGAACCAATTTTTGTCTTCCTTAACCGAAGATTGATTCTCTATTCTCCCTCAACCGAGCTCTCGAACGCCTCCCAGCACACACGAATGCCTCCCCCCTTCCGAACGCCTCCCCCAGAGCTATTTATAAATGCTCGGACGCGAAGAAGATGCAGCTTCCCGACTGTTCCAGATTAGATGCCCGGATGTGGAGAGATTGCGGACGCGGAGCAAACGCGGGCGCGGATCAATTTTCCTTCCAGTCCGAGGTTCACACTTTCAATTTGAGAGTCTTCAATCCAATTTATTTCTTGATTGGTTGGTGGAACGGTAGAATCGAAGGAGAAAGAAGAATCGGAAGAGAAGAAGGAAATTCATATGAAAATGCGATGAACTCGGCAATTGGTTTGCCAAGTTTGCTTTGAGATTCGTACAAATGAAGATAAATCCTTGTGAATTTAAGTCTGAGCTCGTTTTAAGTTTGATTTGAGAGCCACTTGCGTCGTTAGCTCTTTAAGTTGATGGAATTTTACCTAAAAATATTATATAAAGTAATCAAATATTAAATAATAAAAATAATTTAACCTATTAATTAATAGATTTATGATAATTATTTGTGCATTTATCACTCACTTTTTGCTGTATGTTGACTTCTCTAAGTTAGGTGTGGCATCAACTTTAGAATCTCGAACATCCAGGATAATCCACTTCAGCATGCTTCCACTATGCTTTATTCTAAAATTTCTATCACTGGTACCCTATTGACCAAATTATATGTGGTGTAATCAACTTTTTGAAGTCTACTCTTTTTTTTTTTTTTCCTTTTTTTTTAAACTGAAACCTGTATCTCATGCGGTTCATGAGGTACCAACAATAAATAAATGACTATGTCATTTTATTCATTCTTGGGGTTTGCTAATGATACCTTTTTTTGTCTTTTTTAAATTCATCTTCATTGTTGATGCTGGATCACCAGATTTCTCTATTGTTATGAGATCTCTTTTTAAAGAAGAAAAAAGTCCCCTTCTGCCTCCTCCTTCTTCCTTTTATCCCCTTCTTTTATTTATTTTATTATTTATTTTTTTGTTTTTATTCCAGAGGCCCGCGTGTAGGATAAGTATTCATCTTTTATCTTTTTCCGCTACGTGGTCATTCAGGGATAATTAATAATAAGGGTATTAAGAAACTTGCTCACGAAGATAAAGATTTTTCATGATGACCTTGATTATCCCAAGGGAATGTCAGGGTCAGTGGGGATGTCAGAGTCAGAGAAAGGTATCTGGCTCTAAAATAGAAGTTCAGTGTCTCCTTTTTCTAGATAAACGATGGTGTTTCAGTGCTTGTCTTATTCGAATCATTTAAAGCATTATGATGTCTAGCATCTCTCGATTTGAGGGCTCTCCAGGATTGGGGACCGCCCAGGGTTGGGGCCGTCCAGACTTTGGGGACCGCCTAGGACTGGGGGCTGCCCAGACTCTAAGGGCCACCCAGGACTGGGGGCCGCCCAGGGCTGGGGGCCGCCTAGACTCTGGGGGGCCGCCCAGGATTGGGGGCCGCCCAGACTCTAAGGGCCGCCCAGGACTTGGGGCCGCCCAGACTCTAAGGGCCGACTAGGACTGGGGGCCACCCAGGGCTGGGGGCCGCCTAGACTCTAAGGGCCGCCCAGGACTGGGGGCCGCCCAGACTCTAGGGGCCGCCCAGGGCTGGGGGCCGCCTAGACTCTGGGGGTCACCCAGGACTGGGGGCCGCCCAGGACTGGGGGGCCGTTCAGACTCTGGGGGCCACCTAGGACTGGGGCCACCCAGACTCTAAGGGCCGCCCAGGATTGGGGGCCGCCCAGGGCTGGGGGCCGCCTAGACTCAGGGGGCCGCCCAGGACTGGGGGTCGCCCAGGACTGGGGGCCGTCCAGACTCTGGGGGCCGACTAGGACTGGGGGCCACCCAAGGCTGGGGGCCGTCTGGACTCTGGGGGGCCGCCCAGGACTGGGAGCCGCCCAGACTCTAAGGGCCGCCTAGGACTGGGGGCCGCCCAGACTCTGGGGGTCGCCCAGGACTGGGGGCCGCCCAGGGCTAGGGGCCGCCTAGACTCTGGGGGTCGCCCAGGACTGGGGGCCGTCCAGACTCTGGGGGCCGACTAGGACTGGGGGCCGCCTGGACTCTGGGGCCGCCCAGACTCTAAGGGCCGCCCAGGACTGGGGCCGCCCAGGGCTGGGGCCGACTTTATTTTTTAACTGTTTTATGTATCATCCATATCATATGCCCCTCGCCCATCTTCCTTGTATTAAAGTGTGTTGCGCACGTGCAAGGGAGAAGGGCGAAAAAATTTGAATTTCAAAATGTCTAGTACATGATAAGCGACATTTCGAAAAGGAGAAAAAGGAGGGGAGGCGCATATCTCTAAGAGGATAGCGTCTTTTCGTTTGTCCGGCTCCACTGATGGACTGCCACGTGCCCTTGTGGTGCTCGAGGCGTTGCTTCTGATATGTATAAAATAAGGGGGAGCCATCCCTTTCCCTTAATCTTTAACCTCATATATCTTCCTGCGTTTTTTATCTCTTCAAGCCCAGGTCAGTCGATTCCTTCTTCTCCCCTTTCTCTACTTATGGATTCCTTCGTAGATAGGAAAGGTAAGGGCCCCATGGTAGAGCCCTCCCGGGAGGAGATTCTTCAAGCACGTCGACAGGCTCTGGGAGGGGTAGTCATCCGTGGGGACCAACCCATTGCTCGGTCCATACAGCCCGTGTCTAGGTTGTTACCTCAGTCCCCTAGGGTTTCCTCTTCGTCTACCAGTCGTGAGGCAGGACCTCCCGCGGTTGTTTCTAAACTAGCTAAACCGGCAGACATCGCCTCTGTTATATCCTCTCAGGATCTTAGGAACCTTAAGGCCCAGTTCGGAATCCCTGATAATATCGGCTCTCCGTTCCCCTTCCCGAAGATAGGGTCACTCTAGCGCGGCCCGGTAAGGTCGCTTTGTATGAAGAGTTTTTTAAGGGGGGTCTACGACTGCCCTTACATCCTTTCTTTGTAAACCTATTGAACCGATATCGCCTTATCCCGGCACAGCTCACTCCTAATTCTATTCGTATTATATTTTTATTTTTAGTGCTTTGTTCTTTTCATGGAGCTTCCGCTCGACTTTCTTTATTTAGAGCGCTATATAGGATTCGAAACCCAGTCAGGGATGGGTGGTGGAGTTTCGCATCGAGGCCTAAAAGGGTTCTTAGGCTTAATCTCCCTTCTAAAATTAAAGGGTGGAAATCTCAGTTTTTCTATGCACATCTGGAGGGGTTAGGTGTAGATTGGGGTATCCCGGATACCAATTCTAACCAAAATGCGAGTGTTGACGAGAGAGACCGTGAGCTTTTCAACACTCTAATCTCTACCATCATACCCCCCAGTAGAGAATTGCTATCGGAGGATAATCTCCGGGAGATTGCATCTGTGCCGGTGTCGCTGGCTGCAGCGCCCGGTGAGCCTCAACGAATTCATCTCTCCCCTCTCCTTTTCTTTATATTCTTAGCTAACATATTTGGCATCTTTTTTAGCTAACCTTATGTTCACTATTTGCAGCAATGAAGTTTTCTCGAGAGTTTCTAGTATCAAACCTTCGAAAGAGAGAGAGAGGCGAGCGTGGCGCGACAGGAAACGAACCTAAAAAACCCCGTCAGTCAGGATCAGATGGTCAGGTTCAGCCTCCGGCGGCAATTCCTGAAGCAACCTTAATAGAAGATAGCGAAGGAGAGACGAGTCCTCCAACGGGGATCCCGATAGGAGATCCTATCGAGAGGGAGCTTCCGGAGGTCACTCTATCCCCCAATAAGGGCGCTGGGGGATCTATAGAGAGTGCGGAAGCAGTCGAAGTGATTTTTCAGGTCCTTCGTTGTCAAAGGAAGTGGGCGCTCCTGCTCCCGCTTCTTCGGATGCTTTAGGAAATCCATCTCCGACTCCTCCACCGCCTAATCAGGGTGCTGGGTACAAAAGTTGCCTGTCAGAGACAATTCTTAAACTTGCGATCCTACCCAGGTTCCAGGACAAAATGAGAAAGGTAACACAAGAAGAGTCCTTTGACACCATGTTCACAGCTGCGCTTCAGGTAAGGTTTTGACCTTTTCCTTTACGTGATTATCGAATTCAGGTATTTAATGAATGTATTTTGCAGATGTCTAATGGCCTTTTTGTACTGCGCAAAGACTTAAATAAGGCCAAGTCTCGGAGTGCGAGCTTGGAGAAAGAACTTGGTGGAGACGAAGGTCCAAGAATCAAAAGCATTACACGACCTTCGGGTTATTCGGAAGATTATCGGTCTTGGCGGGGGAAGGCGGAAATGGAGCTGCAGAACCTAGATGCCCAATTGTCTGAGGTTCGGGCGAAGTTGTTGCCAACGGAAGAGAGGTTAAAAGAGACTACTCTTAGGCTAGAACACACTGAGAATCGAGATGATAACGTGGAAGCTACGGCTCGTGATGCTACAGAGAAGTTGGTTCTAGCCGAGAAAGACGCTAAGAACTCTCTCGACAAAGTTGCGGCAGTGGTGAAGGAGGCCCGGGAAAAGATAGCTATGGTCGAGGCCGAGGCCCGGGAAAAGATAGCTGTGGCTGAAGCCAAAGCTCAAGAGAGGGTGGCCGTGGCCGAAGCCGAAGCTCAAGAGAAGGCGGCCATAGCCGAAGCCAAGGTTAGGGATGCTATTAAGAAGTACAAGGGCTCCCCGGATTTCGAATCAGAGTTCCAGGAGGCTGCCCTAGATGCCTTTGTTCAAGGCTTTGAGGTGTGTAAACGGAGGCTAGCCCGACACTTCAACTTAAAGAACCTTGAACGCTTTTGACCTGTGGACGACGAAGACATTCCTGATGTAGAGGTCGAAGACGTGGCGGGTAGGGTGGCGGTGACCAAGGATCCTGCTGCAGAAATGCCTCTCACTGAGGAGCCGGCCTCCGATTCCAATATAGAAAAGGATCACTCAGGGAATTGATTGAGGATGCCCAGATTTATTTTGACTTTGACTTTTGTTTTTATTCTTGACTTGGTCCTTTTAAAGGACCCCTTTTTGTAACGAATATCCGCTTATTGAGGAGACTTTATAAAGTTTTTCTAACAGATTAGCTTTAAATGAGCAGATGCTACCCTTTATTCATTTGGTATTACTTAATATTTTATCTGCTTACGGCTTATAAAATCCGTCCACGAACCATCGGGAAATCATAGTCTTCGGGTCATTTTCCGGCGTGTTGTATTAAGACGTAAGTCCTAGAATGTTGATAAGGCAGCTTAGGGACCCCCGTAGGGAAGTTAATCCTGGGTTCCAGGAAGCATGAAGCTTTTGGGATCGTGGGGCCACTTAGTGTTTATCGAGGTTCGGGGCCGCTTGGGTCACGGACTTGAACCTCCTCAGGGGCAAGTCATGCCGACCTGGGGGTCCTTTGGACTGTAGGGCCGCCGAGCCGCCCATCGTGGTTCGGGGCCGCTTGAGTCACGGACTTGAACCTCCTCAGGGGCAAGTCATGCCGGCCTGGGGGTGTCCTTTGGACTGTAGGGCCGCCGAGCCACCCATCGTGGTTCGGGGCCGCTTGAGTCACGGACTTGAACCTCCTCAGGGGCAAGTCATGCCGGCCTGGGGGTGTCCTTTGGACTGTAGGGCCGCCGAGCCGCCCATCGTGGTTCGGGGCCGCTTGAGTCATGGACTTGAACCTCCTCAGGGGTAAGTCATACCGGCCTGGGGGTGTCCTTTGGACTGTAGGGCCGCCGAGCCGCCCATCGTGGTTCGGGGCCGCTTGAGTCACGGACTTGAACCTCCTCAGGGGCAAGTCATGCCGGCCTGGGGGTGTCCTTTGGACTGTAGGGCCGCCGAGCCGCCCATTTCGGGGCCGCTTGAGTCACGGACTTGAACCTCCTCAGGGGTCATGCCGGCCTGGGGGTGTCCTTTGGACTGTAGGGCCGCCGAGCCGCCCATCGTGGTTCGAGGCCGCTTGAGTCACGGACTTGAACCTCCTCAGGGGCAAGTCATGCCAGCCTGGGGGTGTCCTTTGGACTGTAGGGCCGCCGAGCCGCCCATCGTGGTTCGGGGCCGCTTGAGTCACGGACTTGAACCTCCTCAGGGGCCATGCCGGCCTGGGGGTGTCCTTTGGACTGTAGGGCCGCCGAGCCGCCCATCGCGGTTCGGGGCCGCTTGAGTCATGGACTTGAACCTCCTCAGGGGTAAGTCATACCGGCCTGGGGGTGTCCTTTGGACTGTAGGGCCGCCGAGCCGCCCAAAAGAATTATCCAAAAATATGTGTTCAAAGGTGCAGGCTCATTTAATATTTGGATAAATACATTACATTACTGGTAATATGGTCGGAGATTGTCTGCATTCCACGTTCGGGGAATTAGTTGTCCATTCAGGTCTTCAAGCTGGTATGCTCCACGGTGAAGGACTTCTCTTATCCGGTAGGGCCCTTCCCAGTTCGGAGACAATTTGCCCCCTTCTGTTGGTTTGGATACCGAAGCTTTCTTAGAACTAAATCTCCTGACGGAAATTCTTCGAGCGGACGCGGGTATTATAATACCTCGCTACCTGCTGCTGGTAGGCCGCCATTTAATTCGAGCCCGATCTCTTGCTTCATCAATGAGGTCAAGATTGGCTCTTAAATTAGGGAGGTTGTCCGCTTCGTTGTATGATTCCACTCGGCCACTTGGTAAGCCAATTTCGACGGGAATAACAGCTTCGGAACCAAAAACCAGGTTGAATGGCGTTTCTCCTGTCGGTGTTCTGGGAGTTGTGTGGTATGCCCAGAGTACACTCGGGAGCTCTTCTACCCACCTTCCTTTGGACGTATCCAGTCTGGTCCTTAGTCCCCGTAATATCATGCGATTTGTAACCTCGGCCTCTCCATTAGATTGTGGATGGCCGACGGAGGTGAATCGTTGCAGTGATGCCGAGATCAGTGCAGAAAGTCCGGAAGGCGTTGTTGTCGAACTGTCGGCCATTGTCAGTGATGAGGGTGTGTGGTATGCCGTATCGACAAATAATGGCTTTCCAGAAAAAGGTTTTGACCTTGGCTTCAGTGATTTTGGCGAGTGCTTCAGCTTCGACCCATTTAGTAAAATAATCGACGGCTACTAGTAGGAATTTGCGCTGTCCTGATGCCGGAGGGAAAGGGCCGAGGATGTCCATGCCCCACTGAGCGAAGGGCCAGGGAGCAGAAAGAGAATTTAACTGAGAAGATGGTTGCCGCTGAATGTAGGCGTACCGTTGGCATTGATCACATCTTTTCACTAGTTCGGTTGCATCTTCTTGCATAGTGAGCCAGTAATATCCTTGTCGGAGGGCCTTGCGTGCTAGAGATCGGCCTCCGGAGTGATTCCCACAGATGCCTTCATGAATTTCTCTAAGGATATAATCCGCATCTACCGAATTAACACATTTGAGGAGAGGCTGAGAGAAAGGATTTCTTGTAAAGTTGGCCTTCTAGCAGCACAAATTTAGAAGCCCTCCGCTTAAGCAGCTTAGCTTCTTCATGACCAACTGGGAGAACGCCGTCTTTCAATATATCGGATATAAGATTCCATCCAGGTTTCTTCTTGGATAATGGGCAAAGCTTCTTCAACAGCTTCGATGCTAGGTGTCTCCAGATACTCAATGTAGGTTTTGCCCATGGCACTATCCACGAGGTAGCAAGTCGGGCTAACATATCGGCTCTAGCATTTTCACCTCTGGGTATATAACTGATGGTGAAGTGATCTAATAAGGGAATTAATAGTCTGACCTTGTTCAGATATTGGAACATGATAGGGTCCCGAGCTTCATACTCCCCTGCCACTTGGGCGGAAATAAGCTGTGAGTCAGTGAAAACTCGGAGATTTTGATTCCCATCCCATGCGCTAGTTTGATTCCGGTCAGTAAAGCCTCATATTCAGCTTGATTGTTAGTGGCTTCAAAGAGGAAACGAAGAGCATATTCTAGTACTGCGCCCTCTGGGCTAGAAAATGACCAGCTCCGCTACCCTGTGAGTTAGAGGCTCCATCGACGTGGAGGACCCATGCTTCATGATCTTCTTCCTCAGCATCTAAAAGGATCCGGGGGGTTTCTTCTTGATGTGGCTCAGACCAGGTGCATTCTACTAGGAAATCAGCCAAGACCTGGGATTTCAAAGATGCTCTGGGCTGAAATGATAAGTCGAATTCCCCTAGTTTGATGGCCCACTTGGCTAACCGGCCAGAAGTGTCTGGCCGTGACAAAATAGCTCTGAGAGGTTGATCAGTGAGGACGACTATAGGATGGGCTTGAAAGTAGGGTCTGAGTCGTCGAGCGGAAACGAATAAAGCAAAAATGACTTTCTCCGTTTTGGAATACTCTCTTCTGCACCATGAAGTACCTTGCTGGTATAATATACAGGTCGTTGAATGGCATGGTCGCCGACACGCACCAGAACGGAACTAACGGCTTCCGAGGAAGCCGCAAGATAAAGGAAGAGCTTCTCTCCTTCCTCCGGTTTAGATAACAGGGGCGGTGTGGACAAGAACTCCTTAAGTTCTTCAAAAGCTTGTTGACAGTCTTCTGTCCACTCAAGCCATCTGCTTTACGCAAGACCTTGAAGAAAGGTAAACATCTCTCAGCTGATCTGGACAAAAATCGGCTTAATGCTGCTATCCTCCCGGTGAGTTGTTGCACCTCTTCTTACACATAGGCCGTCTCATATTGAGAATGGCTTGAATTTTCTCTGGGTTTGCTTCAATCCCCGCCGGGTAACCAAGAAACCCAAGAATTTCCCTGCAGTAACTCCAAATGCACATTTGCGTGGGTTGAGCTTTATTCTATGGAGCCGAGGTTGTGGAAAGTTTCCTGCAGGTCGGCGACATGGTCGGTGGCACAGGTGCTTTTTGTCAACATATCATCTACATATACTTCCATGTTGCGGCCGAGCTGGTCTTTAAAAACTTTGTTCATCAGCCTCTGATAGGTAGCTCCTGCATTCTTCAACCCGAAGGGCATTACTTTATAACAATAAATGCCCTTCTCGGTGATAAAAGAAGTATGCTCTTCATCTGAGGGGTCCAATTTTATCTGATTATACCCTGAGAAGGCATCCATGAAGCTAAGAAGTTCATAACCAGAAGTTGAATCTACTAACTGGTCGATCCGGGGCAACGGAAAACTGTCCTTAGGACAAGCTTTGTTAAGATCTGTGTAGTCGATGCATATCCTCCATCCTCCGCTGGCTTTCCGGACCATAACCACATTGGCTAGCCAATCAGGATATTGCGTTTCGAATATGACCGGCCATAAGCAATTTGTCCACCTCTTCGTCAATGACCTTATGCCGCTCAGGAGCAAAACTCCTTTTCTTCTGGCGGACAGGGCGGCAGCTTGGGTTAATATTAAGTTGATGAGTAATCACCTCCGGAGGAATCCGACCATATCCGTCATTTTCCAGGCAAAGACATCCGCATTCATTGATAAGAAGGCTAGGAGTTGATCCCGGACTTCAGGGAGAAGGAGCTCACCGATTTGCACGATCTTAGTGGGATCATCTCCCAGGGGGTAAGATATCAGAAGCTCCGCTGGCTCTCCTCTCCGCTCAACTTCTCTGGGGTCAAATGACTCGGCAACCGGAGGAATATCAGCCATCCTGGGGACTAGGGGCTAAATGATAGCAGGGTCTGACCGAGTCTACCTCTCCATGCATCACACCGACTCCTTGCTTGGTAGGGAACTGCACCAATAAGCGCTTAGTAGATATAACTGCATCTAACATATTCAAGCCGGGACGGCCAAGAATGGCGTTGTAAGCCAGGGGGACCCGAACCACCAGAAAATCCAGCATAACCGTGCTTTGACATGGCGGCGATCCTGCCGTAGTTGGCAAAGTAATCTCGCCCTCCACCCGTATAGAGTCTCCAGTGAAACCAACTAGAGGGACGGCTACGGGCCGAAGAGAATCCAGAGATAAATCATCCGAAGAAATGCATCATAAGTAAGCACATTAGCGGAGCTCCCACTGTCTATTAAGATTCTTTTTACAGGATGTTAGCGACCGTCATTGAAACGACGACGCTATCATCTTTTACAATATTACTCCCCGCTATATTTCCCTCAGGAGGGATTACATCATCTAATCCTTCGACTCCCCTTGGTCTCTTGGAAGATGAGGCCTTTCCGTGGGAAATCATGCCCACCATCTTTTCTGTTGGGGTGTTGTCAATGCTAGCTTGAGCAGGAGGAGGTCCCATCAAAGCTGGTATGGGAGGAGCTTCTTTCTTCTGGATATATTGCCCAAGGTATCCTCTCTGAATTAGCTCTTCGATGGCCTGCTTCAAGTTCCGACATTCTTCAGTATCGTGGCCATAATCCCTGTGGAAACGGCAATAGCGACTTCTGTCGCGGACAGTGCCCTTCTTCAACGGGGGCGACGCCGCAAATAAGGCTCGTTTTCAATCTCCATGAGGATGTGACTCCGAGGGGCTAAGAGAGGTGTAAGATGGTCCTCTCTGGGAGTCTGGTTCTTGCGGCGGTCAATCGGCCGGTGTAAGAGCTCAGGCTTCTTGGAAGGAGGTCCGATCAACTCTGGGCGAGCGGATCTTTTGCTAGCCCTCCCTTGTGCACCTCTCCTGGATGAATCAGCTTCGTCGGCGCGGATGTACTTCTGCGCACGGCTCAGGAGATCAGCATAAGAAGAAGGAGGTCTTTTGTCCAAAGAATAAGTAAAACGGGAGGGTCGGAGCCCCCGTTTTAGAGCCAAAGTGGCCACAGCATCTTCAAGATGATAAACCTCCAGGGCCGCTACTTTGAAACGGGTTATAAAATCTTTCAAAGATTCTCCTTCCTGCTGCTGCACGGAGAATAAGCTGTCTGCTACTCGAGGAATTTTATGACAGGCGTCGAAGTGAGCCAGAAAAGATCTCTCCAATTGTCGAAAAGAGTCGACACTTCGTGAGGGCAGACGAGAATACCAAACACGGACCGCCTTACGGAGGGTGGCTGGGAAGGCAATGCATAAGAGGGCGTTTGTTGCTCCTTGGACCTGCATGATAGCTTTATAGCTTTCCAGATGATCTAGGGGATCAGTGGTGCCGTCATAGGGGTCAAGTTGAGGAAATCGGAACCTCCTTGGAATGGGCTCTTCCATAATCCGCTGAGTGAGAGGAGGGCGGGTGTCGTAATCCGACGATCTTGCTCTTCAAGACGCTTTTCCATTCTATCGGTCATGCCCCCTCCGGCTGGTTCAGGAGAACTGGAAGAAGCCCGATGGCGCCATCGGTGATGCTCTGTATAAGGTTCCTTCCCCCGTCGTCGTCCGGCAGGCGGACTGCCGGGGAATGGGACAAGGAGCGCGAGCCATCGTGGAAACTTTGGGATCGCTGCCTTCCTGGGGAATAAGGGCGGAGAGGCTTTGTCGGAGGGGATCTTCCTCGAGCTGATTGTCGGCTAACAGGAGTAGCCGACCTAGGCGATAGAGGTTGCTCGAGCCATTGTGGGACTCCTCGAGAGTGTCGTTCTTGCATCTGTTGAACCATCCCCACGAGAGTCTGGACTTGCTGAGTGAGGATCAGTAGTGGGTCTTGAGGAATAGCCGGAGTCGGCAGTGGTGAAGAAGGAGCCGGAGGGTTCGATTTCACCGGCTGAGAAGGGCCAAGAGTTGTGAAATCATGATTGGGAGGCGAAAGATGCCCCCCAGACCAATCAGTGGGATCTTCTTCCAGAGATCTGGAGCTCATCTTCGTGGAATCATAGAACAGGCGTACCTCACTGCTCCGTCGACAATCTCCTACCTGGCGTGCCAATCTGTTGATGCTGGATCACCAGATTTCTCTATTGTTATGAGATCTCTTTTTAGAAGAAGAAAAAAGTCCCCTTCTGCCTCCTCCTTCTTCCCTTTTATCCCCTTCTTTTATTTATTTTATTATTTATTATTTTGTTTTTATTCCAGAGGCCCGCGTGTAGGATAAGTATTCATCTTTTATCTTTTTCCGCTACGTGGTCATTCAGGGATAATTAATAATAAGGGTATTAAGAAACTTGCTCACGAAGATAAGGATTTTCATGATGACCTTGATTATCCCAAGGGAATGTCAGGGTCAGTGGGGATGTCAGAGTCAGAGAAAGGTATCTGGCTCTAAAATAGAAGTTCAGTGTCTCCTTTTTCTAGATAAACGGCGGTGTTTCAGTGCTTGTCTTATTCAAATCATTTAAAGCGTTATGATGTCTAGCATCTCTCGATTTGAGGGCCCTCCAGGATTGGGGACCGCCCAGGGTTGGGGCCGTCCAGACTTTGGGGACCGCCCAGGACTGGGGGCTGCCCAGACTCTAAGGGCCGCCCAGGACTGGGGGCCGCCCAGGGCTAGACTCTGGGGGGCCGCCCAGGATTGGGGGCCGCCCAGACTCTAAGGGCCGCCCAGGACTTGGGGCCGCCCAGACTCTAAGGGCCGACTAGGACTGGGGGCCACCCAGGGCTGGGGGCCGCCTAGACTCTAAAGGCCGCCCAGGACTGGGGGCCACCCAGACTCTGGGGGCCGCCCAGGGCTGGGGGCCGCCTAGACTCTGGGGGCCGCCCAGGACTGGGGGCCGTCCAGACTCTGGGGGCCACCTAGGACTGGGGGCTGCCCAGACTCTAAGGGCCGCCCAGGACTGGGGGTCGCCCAGGGCTGGGGGCCGCCTAGACTCTGGGGGCCGCCCAGGACTGGGGGTCGCCCAAGACTAGGGGCCGTCCAGACTCTGGGGGCCGACTAGGACTGGGGGCCACCCAGGGCTGGGGGCCGCCTGGACTCTGGGGGGCCGCCCAGGACTGGGGGCCGCCCAGACTCTAAGGGCCGCCCAGGACTGGGGGCCGCCCAGACTCTGGGGGCCGCCCAGGGCTGGGGGCCGCCTAGACTCTGGGGGCCGCTCAGGACTGGAGGTCGCCCAGGACTGGGGGCCGTTCAGACTCTGGGGGCCGACTAGGACTGGGGGCCGCCTGGACTCTGGGGGCCGCCCAGGACTGGGGGCCGCCCAGACTCTAAGGGCCACCCAGGACTGGGGGCCGTCCAGGGCTGGGGGCCGACTTTATTTTTTAACTATTTTATGTATCATCCATATCATTCATCATTCGTCATGGTAGGATTATTTATGGTATTTTGCTAGATAAACCAATGATCCCGATCATCTGATAGTGTTTTGTTTCTAATAAACCCTCGAATTCGATCCTTCTCGCTTTAACGATCCCCACTCCGCTCCTCTTCTTTGTGTGTCAATGCTGCAAATAAGAGAGGAAGAGATTACCTAGGCATGTTTGGCTTGGAGGACGTCCTACTTCTTCTCTAAGAGTGATGTCACCTCATCAATGAAGTCCTGTAAGGTTGAATTCGTACATTGAATTAACCCATAGGTGATCACCAAATGCTCCTCTCTCTCTCTCTCTCTCTCTCTCTCTCATTCTCTGTATTCTCCAAGGCCCTGTCTTGTAGCAAAATCCCATTAAGCCAGTTAGTAAAGAAATAAAATGGAATGGACTCACAAATCACTTTGCAAATAACATAAAACAACCAAAATCCACATTAGCCTGGATCCTACTTTCAGTTCCTTGAACTGAAGATCAATTCTCAATGCTGAGAAATAGGAATTGGTTTGGCCATGTTTTGGATTTTTATATTGCCATGAAATGCGAAAAAAAAGTGGATGGATTTTGCTGGGGGCAAAAATAGAAGGATGCCCCTTTCCATAAGGAAATCCCAAGCAAGTCTTGGGATGTTGGTCCGGAGCAGCCATCAGGATGAGGTGGGATGTCCCCTTCCATGGGGAATAAAGGATGCCTCCATCACATGGAATTTCAAACCATGGTATCTTCAATTTAAATACGGTTCAAGCTTTTATAAAATAATGCCCTACATTGACATGACCAAGCTATTAAATAACATGCGCAGAACAAGAACTAAAAAAAGATGAGAAAAACATATTAAGGAAAAGCATTAGATGCCAATTATACAAAAGGCACCAAATAAAAGAATACCAAAGGTAGGGAAAGAATGTAAATGAAGAAACACCAAATGATATTTCACTTGTAAAAAAAAGCACAGAGTATTTAAAGGCTTTGCATTAACAATGTTGCTGCTGAAATCTATCCTTCGACTCGGGCACGATCGAGCTTCAGAGTGGACTTCCTTTTGAGCGGACCTGCAAAACAGTCCTCATGCGAGAGGCGTTGAGGGTGGCCCTCTGTGGAAGACCCTCCGACGCTCAAGTCAGTGGGGATCAGCAATCAACAAATATGAGGAGAAGACTCTCGCTGAAGAGTCTCTCCAGGGTAGCCTTTCGAGAGCTCTGAGCAGAGCGTTAATGGTGACAAGGGGTGAGCAAGCGTGCGTGTGTCTTGAGTGTGCAGAATAGCCTACCTGAGGGGGTCTGGGGCTGTGATATTTATAGGCGATCACCTGATTCCTTGGATATGTCATAGAGGGTCTGAAAGTTGTTGGGATTCGAAACTGATTCGAATCAGGCTGTTACAGAGCCGGTAGGATCCGTATCCGATTGGTTAGAGGATCAATGGCCAGGAAGAGCAGATGATGCTTCAAGATTTAGGGACTACATAGGCTCTAGGCCATTTCTGGTAGCGCAGGCATGATTTCCTATTTGAAATCTTGTTAGTTTATGTGTGTTCCCGCAGAGGTGCTTGGATACCTCGGTCGGGCCAAAGTATAGAAGAGGGCTGAATCTGCCGAAGTATGGTGAGACTCAATTTACCGAGGTATGGGATAGCTTGGCCTGTGGGGTATGATTATAGCTTGATTAGCCGAGGTATAATGATAGCTCGACCAACTGATAATAGCTCGATCAGCCGAGGTATGATCGTAGCTCGGTCAGCTGAGGTATGATAATAGCTCGGCCAACTGTCACACGAAAGCTGTTTGGAGGGGGTAGCCTACTCATTGTTGCCTTTCGGATGTGACGGCTATGCGACAGGGTGTACGGGCTAGCCCTAGCCCGATGTCTTAGATTGTATGCACATTAATACAATGATATTTTTATCCCTCATCACATGCCCCCCACTCCCTAGTCTGAAGTGTAATTTCAGATTTAGGGAGTAGAGTCTAGAATAATCCTATCCAGAAGGATTTTGAAAAGGCGCAATGATGGCTCCGAAACTGACGGGCTGCCAATCCGCTATCATTATTCGCTGTTGCTCGAGGAGGAAACTCTTCGGATTTTGCGAGCGGTGATTAGGGGAGCCTCACGTGGCAGGGTTTTCGCATTTGCGGTGCTCATTGCAGGAGACTTAACGCTTAAGGAAACTTTTCAAAGCACTGTCTAAAGGGGAGAGAGGAGGCTAGGGCGGCATTTCTTCCACAACGCCTCTTCGTCCCTGCCATCGAGGCCCTTCTCTTTTCTCTCTTTTCCTTCCCATAGATTTGCTTGCGTTTCGCTCCTTGGCTGGAGAACATGAAGGGCCCAAGCGATATTGCCTCAGAGATCTCCCTGGAGGACATGGAGAGGATCCACCAGCTTTACAGAGTTCCCGAAGACGTAATTCTATATGTGCCGAAAGCCGATGATAGGGTTTTGACCGAGATAAGTCTGGGAGCTTTCTTCTATGAGGAAAGTCTCAGGGCCGGCCTTCGATTTCCTCTTCACCCGTTGGTATAGGAGGTGATGAGGTTCTACAACATTTGTCCGACAATGGTGGCGCCTAACAGCTGTGTAATCTCATCGGGTTTATTTTGCTCTGTAGTCGCACAAGGGTGATTGCGACCCTCTTCATGTTCCGAGTTTGCACAATCTGATTTCTAGGAGAGGTTCTGAATGGTTGTATATTGGTCCCCGGAAGTCATTCAAGATGATCGCCGATAATCCATCCTCGATAAAGGAATGGAAGCCCAGATTTTTTTATTGCCGATGGGAACATTGGCTCAGATTTTCCAAGGGGATGGTTGAGCTATGTGAAGGATCCAGGGGCGCACCCATAGTTGAGCGAACAGGAGAAGAGGGATCTGGCGACCCTTCGTGGCGGTCAGGTGGTGTCAGCTAGCACCCTGTTATCAGAGGATGCCCTCTTTGCCACTGAACTCAGTCCTATTGACTCGCAAGGTGAGCATACTTTTCTTCTTGGGTCATGATGGCCAGTATGCCCAGTTATTCCTGTTAGATTGACCCGTTTGATGTGTTTCTAGCTGAGAGGTCGGCGTTTATGGGCCAAATGAAGAAGGAACTGGGCAAGCGCCACAGGGGCTCTAGCTCTGGAGAGAGGCATAAATATGAGAAGAAGCCTCGCCCTTCTGGGCTGCGCCCGAAGGGATTGAAGAAGGATGGTTCCAACCGCCCCTCTCCCATCCCAATAAGAGAGGAAGTGGGGATGCAAATCAAGGTTGAGGAATCCTCTTTGCCTGAGAGAAGCAGAATGGCAGAGGAAACAGTTGAGGGGAGTTCGGAGGGAGTTGTTGGGATTTCTCCTATCCCAATTTTAGTTGTATCGGATGATGCGGAGGACACATCGTTGGTCGACCAGGCGGTCCCTTCGCAAGAGATACTTCAGACATCGGTGGTGAAAAGTCCATCGCACGCGAAAGAGGCCCTCGCTCAGGCGGAGGGGCCAAGAGAGGCAGTAGCGGCTGCTAAAGTTCTGACAGAGCTGCCTGTTGAGAGGCCGGTGGAAGTTGTGGTAGCTTCCGTCGAGGATCTCTCTTCCGCGGCTCCCGAGGACACTACGGGAGAGGTCGGAGTTCAAGCGGAATCTGCTGGAGGTAGATCGTTGATGGAAGAGTAAGAAGAAGAATCACAGAGTGAGGGGGATATTCGGGCAGAGGCTCCTTCAGTTGAGTCCGAGGTATTCGAGACCGAGCAGATTAGAGTCTTGACAGAGGAGGCCGGGCGGACGATTCCTCAGTCCGGAGCTCCTCAGGTTAGCTCTTTAGTTAGGGGTTTTTTCGTCCATAGCTCGGAGTTGGATGATATGCTTACCGCTTTGATGAGATCCGTTTTGCGCAAGGGGGAGGGTTCCTCTACGGACGAATCTACGATCGAGAATATCATAGATGTGGCCTTCCACCATCTCGGGATGCCAAAAGATGCTTTCCTTCTCCCGAAAATCAGTAATGTCACTCTCATGACCATGGCTTCAAATTACGCTGCTCGGGTGAGCCACTATACTGGGATTGTGACTCATGGTTGGTCAGACTATAGCTTCTCACTTGTATTTTCTTTGCAGAATTCTTTGGTCACAAGGGCATTGATCTAGTGCCTAAATTTGGCCGTCGGGGCCTGTGCTTAGGCCAGGAAGGAGGTGGCCACACTTCGGGCGAGGGTGCTTCCAATCGATTCGCTTTCCAAGGCCTTGGCGCTCAAACAAAAAGACTTCAAAAAGGTGATCGAGTCTTTTTGTCTTGTGGCCGCAAGAGCCTCTCGGCTAGAAACTCAGGTCAAAGAGCTCCAGGGCTTTTGCGAGCAATCGAATAAAGCTTGCCTAGAGTTATCCCAGATTAGAGCAGAGCATGACAACAAGGTTAAGGCCATGCAGCAGTATTTGAAAAGAGATGGGACTAGTATTTTGAAAAGAGATGGGACTAGCTGAAGGCCAGTCATGCTGAAGATAAAAATAATTGGAGCAGGAGGCTTGAGGAGGAGGAGCACAAGTGTCGGCAGCAGCGAGACCAACTTACCTGTTTGAATAAGGAACTCGCCGAAATGGAGAGTTGACTGAAATGGTTAAATGGGCAGGTTGCTTGGCTCACCGACGATCTTGATTACGCTCAGCGAGAAATTGGGGACAAGCAGTCCCGGATTGATGACCTCAAAGATGGCCTTCGCCAAAATCAATCGGCTAAGTCGAAGTCCTTGGAGAGGGTACAAGAACTGAGCGGTGAACTGGCTCGGCGAGAGGAAGAGGTATGGTGTCTCTCTTTTTCGTTTGCCTTTAGTGCTTTTATTTCGTCCATGGGCTTGAGCATTTCGATATTTTGTAGATGGGTGAAATTCAGTCCAAAGTGCGGGAGCAAATTGATGCCTTGGGGGCAGAGCTATCTGCGAGTTGCCAAATGAACCTCGAGCTTCAAGATCAATTAGCTGAAGCCAATGGCCGAATTGCCTCAGCCGTAGAGGAATATAAAGGTTCCACCTAGTTTTCAGAAGAGTGTAGAGAAGCCTGTGCTGACGCATTTCGATTCTGCGAAGAGGAGATCCGAGCAAAGATCTCTCAGGCACATCTTGAGTGGGATTTATCCTTTTTGGATGTCGAACCTTTTGGGGCCTGTACCCCGGGGGCTAAAGAAGCTGAGTATGAAGATATTTCAGACATCGATCTTGACGCTATTCTGGGTTCTGATGAGACCACGGCTCCCGAAGGACACTCTCAGCTTGCCGCCGAGGAAATGACGGTATTTGAAGTGGGCGAAACAAGTCAAGCCCCCTGGAATGTTACCGAGGAGACTGCCGAGATCATTCCAACCCTTGATTTTTAAGGGTAACTTGTGTATTTTTTGCTTTTCAGATTTGTAACATGGTTAAAATTTTTGATGGACAGACCTTTCGTCTTCACTTGTTTGCCTTTTTGGCTAATCTTTTATCTCAAGTTTTCTTCCGACTGTGAACAAATTATAACTCATTCGCGCTCTTAGGTCGGTCTGGTTCGGACTTGGATAAACGTCTCGATTGAGGCCGAGGTATAAGGATAGTTTGGTTTGTCCAAAGTGAAAAATTGGCATGCTTGGCCGAGGCATAAAATGGTCCAGTGCTGCCGAGCAACATAGTTCTGGTCCCGCTCGGAGCAGGTAAGGGAATTTGTCTCGCCGAAGTATAGGATAGCTCGACTTGAAATGGCCAAAAGTTGCAGAGGTATCCTGGTTAGGGCCGAGGTTAGACAGTTCGGCCTATCCGAAGCGAAGAAGTGGGCGTGCTTCCAGTCGACGTTTCCCAGTCTGAAGCGCAGGTTCGGGTGTAGGGAATACAGCTCCAGGTGACATGATCTGAACGGAGGGGGTTTGGTCCCGAGAAAGGGGGTGCATCCCAAGCGTCGTAAAGTTATTAATGATCATCTTCGACGAGGGAGCATAACTCTTCATTTCCCGCGAGCGCCCACTAAGGCAGTGACATGTGGCGCGTTTCGCAGGAGTAGCATTTGAATTGATGGCCCGGGCGATCGGGATACCCGCTAGGAGCAGTTTAAAAATGGATGGGGGGCGCTATCGTTAATCACATCTCCTGTTGGCCTCCCTGAGCTTGGGATAGAAGGATGGCTTCTGAGGATGGAGGGAGGCCAGGTAACGGCAGTAGTGGCCATGGGGGCCCCCATAGGGGCCGCACTACAGTAACCTTCGACGGGGAGGTCTTGGCGTCACTATTTGCAGACCGCGAACGACTTCAGAGGGCGGCCAAGCAAAATTTGGCTGTTTCTATGAGAGAGATCGAGCTTCTTCGTCGGGCCAACAGCCAGCTGGAGGGGCAGGTAACATCCCTCCAACGATAGATTGCCCAGTCAGCTCAGCGGCATGGAGAGAGCTCAGCAGCACAAGAAGAAAATGACAATGAGGGCTCGTGTATCTTTTTCTTTCCTTTTTGTTATCCTTTTTATGATGAATTAAAATAATAATTTTTGCAACTTTTATGTTCGCTGCTATCTTCAAGATGTTTATCCTCATCACTCGGTCTTGGCCGAAGCTTCCAATATTAAGAGATGCACTTCAGCTATGGCCGAAGCTTTTATTCGTAAGGAATGGACTCCGGCTCTAGCCGAGGTTTGCGCACCTCGACTTTGGCCGGGGCTTATACACTTCGGCACCGGCCGAGGCTTGTAAGCTGTCCGAATCCAACCGAAGCTCCTTCGCCCCTCGGTCCGACCGGGGTTGGCCAAAGTTTCCAGCTGGGAGGTCGGCTCGAACCGAGGCATAAGATAATGTTCAGTTATACTGAATCGAAAGGAGATACATTGGTTTATTCTGAAGTATGGAGGCGATCTTGGCTTTGAGTTGAAGCACAAGGCGATGCCTCGGTTTTTGCCAAGACATAACGGTCGATTGGGCCGGAGCAGGGGATATCGATGTGCCTTTATTGAGGAGTACTTGACTTCTGTGCCTTTTTTTATTACTCTGCCAGTGCCTTGTCTTTTCCAAGGCGAGTTGGCCTTATTTTACCGAGATGAATAAATGGCTTTGCAACCTGTAGAAGGATGCCTCATTACTTGCCTGAGTCATTTATCCCGCTGGTCTTTTCCAATGCGGGTCCTTTTAACGTACGACGCAAGCACTCGTCCACCATTGGAGGGTGTCGTTTTCATTGGGCAATTTTCTAAGCCTGCCCGTATCTCAAAGATTAGCGGACGATTTCCTGCATTTAAGGCTCCTAATTAAAGATCAAAAGGAAATCTTTTAACATGCGTCATGGCTTGGGCAACGCGCTCGGTGCCATCGAAGAGCGTTCTTTTCATCCTGGGGAGCCACATGGTAGTGTGGCCAGGGCATTTTGAATCTCGAGGCTTTCTGCTTTAATAGCTGCTCCCGGTCCGTTTGCCTATAAAATGGGAGGAGGGGGCCGTGTAAGACCATCTCCCAAGACTTTCTTCCCTGTGAGTTGTGAAAGTTTTTATGATGTCTGCATCCTTGAGGTTGAGAGTGGAGGGACTGAGCTTTCCTTTTGCAAGTCGCTTTCCTCCGGATAGCTGGGGTGATGAAGAAGCCGCTGAAGAGCAGGCTATCCTCAAGAGAGGAGTTTTGGAGATCATATGGAGAGCGCACGGGAGGCCTACAGAGATCATATGGGGAGCACACGTATGCGCTCCCTGTGTATCCTTTGTCACTTGCCATGGGGACCGTTGGAAATGCAAAGTATGCATATCCCCATGGTAAGGATGGACTTTTCCTTCTCCCTCGGGCTAGATTCTCAGTTCATCCTTGTGGGGAGTCTTTTGCCATGTGAAGAGGGAGTTGAGAGCAGTGTGGGTATGCTGGTTCTATACCTTTTACGATCGTGTAGTGACCAGCAGCCCAACATTCCACCCATGGGGAATGTCTCCCCAGCATCGGCATCCATAAGTCTTCCTTCTGCTTTTGGATCTCTTAGTTCATTCAGAGAACCCGTGGGAGGCCAGCTTCGCTATTTGGCCTTAACCAGTGGTTCAGGGCGAACTGACTGGTTTGTCTAATTTCTTGGGTCAAATGCCGAAACATCATTATTAACCAAAGCTGACTAAAGCAGTCCGGCCGAGCTATTTGCTTGTCTTTATTTCCTGTGCCATGATGCACTTGTAATGCCTCTTAGGAGGTTGTAACTTTTTTCATTGATGAAGAAATAAAGAAAGTTTCATTCTTTCTTCTTTTAGCACCTGCTTCTTTTTGACGTGATTGTGTTTGAGAGTTACTACTCCCATATCATGCTTTTTGTATCATAGCATATTTCGGCAGCATTCTTGCTACCTTGTTCTTGCTAAGACCAATGTTCGGTTCTCAGTGGAGGAAAGCGTTTATCCCTGTTTGGGTCAGAGGTAGACCTAGGCCGTCCTGTGGACTCATGCGGTAAGCATAATCTCGTTTGTAGAACGAAGTAGGTATGTCTTTACTGTTGAGTAGAAGAAGGTTGCTTACTCCTGCTGAAGTATCATAGGACGCCCGAGCGACGTTGAGGTATTTGGGAGATTGCCCCATCAGGCCGAAGTTTTAGGGTTGTGTTCCTTGGTTCGGCTGAGACTTTGAATAATATGGCACGAGGCATCAGGAAATATATCGCTCGGCTTAGCCGAGGTATCCGATAATGTATCGCTCAGTTTGGCCGAGGCTTCATAAGAAACATATTTTACTTGGCCCCGCCAAGGTGCAAAGATCGCTCGGCATTGCTGAGGGTTTTTGATATTTTACTGGACCCTACCAAGGTATGGAGATCGCTCGATGTTGCCGAGGATTTTTGATATTTTACTTGGCCCTGCCAAGGCATGGAGATATCACTCGGTTTGGCCGAGGATTCTGATAATTCAGAGATAAATCACTCGGTTTGGCCAAGGATTTTGGTAAGAGATGCACTTCAGCTCTAGCTGGGGCTTCTGCGCCGTTTGATCCGGCCGGGGCTTGTAAACTGCCTGGATCCGGTCGAAGTTCCTTCACCCTTTGGTCTAGCCAGGGCTTGTAAGCTGCCCGAATTCGAACGAAGTTTCTTTGCCATTTGGTCCGGCGGGGCTTGTAAGCTACCCGAATCCGACCGAAGTTTCTTCACCATTTGGTCCGACCGGAGCTTATAAGCTGCCCGAATCCAGACGAAGTTTCTTCGCCATTTGGTCCGGCCGAGGCTTGTAAGATGCCCAAATCCTGCCAAAGTTTCTTCACCATTTGGTCTGGCCGGGGCTTGTAAGCTGCCCAAATCTGGACAAAGTTTCTTCCATTTGGTCCGACCGGGGCTTGTAAGCTGCCCGAATTCGGCCGAAGTTTCTTTGCCATTTGGTCCGGCCGAGGCTTGTAAGCTGCCCGAATCTGACCAAAGTTTCTTCGCCATTTGGTCCGGCTGGGGCTTGTAAGCTGCCCAAATTCGGATGAAGTTTCTTCTCCATTTGGTCCGATCGGGGCTTGTAAGCTACCTGAATCTGGCCGATATTTCTTCACCATTTGGTCCGGTCGGGGCTTGTAAGCTACCCGAATCCGGTCGAAGTTTCTTCACCATTTGGTCCGGCTGGGGCTTGTAAGCTGCCCAAATTCAGACAAAGTTTTGGAGATCACTTGGCCCCCAGCCGTACTGGGAATGCTCGACCATACCGAGTCTTGGTTGAATAGGACTCGGCCCAACCGAGATGCGGAGACATCACTACTCAAGGAGATAGCTCGGTCGTGCCGAGAATGGGTAAGTAACATCTATTTTTCATTATAACTCTTTGAAAAAATGATTGCAGCGATCAAGCCGTGAATAATAGAAACAAGATGCTAATGCTGTAAATAGGGCGAGTCTATAGAAAACATACCTTACTTGTGGTATATACGGAGATTGTCCGAATTCCACGTCCGGGGATAGATTTTCCGTTCAGATCCTAGAGCTTATAGGTGCCAGGTCCAATGACTTCAGCCACTTGATAGAGACCTTTTCAATTCGGAGATAGCTTTCCTTGTTCTAGTGGTTTGGAGATGGATGCTTTTCGGAGGACAAAATCGCCGGGTGAGAAGGATTTCCCCTTGACTCTAGAGGCGTGATAGCGAGCCACTCTTTGTTGGTATGTGGCTACCCTGATTCGAGCTTTCTCTTTGATTTCTTCTACTAGGTCGAGATTGGTGTGGAGCTGCTCATCGTTAGCCTCCTCCGAGTAATTCTTCACGGAGAATGGAGTCCTATCTCGATGGGGATGATGGCTTCCGTGCTGAAGGCCATCCGGAATGGGGTCTCACTAGTGGGGATTCTCTGGGTGGTGCAGTAGGCCCATAGGACGTGGTGAAGTTCGTCCGCCCATCTGTCTCAGGCTATGGCAAGCCGAGCCTTGATCCCTTGAAGTAGGGTCCGGTTAGTTACCTCGGCTTCTCCGTTGGCTTGCGGATGCCCTACCGATGTAAGGCGGTGGCAGATCCCATGCTCCTCGCAGAAACCTCAGAACTTTGGGTTATCAAATTGCTTATCATTGTCGGTGATAATGGTATGCAGGAGGCCAAAGCGACAAATAATGGATCTCCATACGAAGTCCCTGGCTCGAGCTTCGGTTATTGGGGTAATTGCCTCGGCCTTCACCCACTTGGTGAAGTAGTCGATGGAAACAAACAAAAACTTTCTCTGTCTAGTTGTGAGGGAAAAAGGGCCAATGATATCCATGCCCCACTTAGCGAAGGGCCAAGCGGAGGAAATAGGGACCAGACTGGTGGAGGGGAGCCTCTGGATATTAGAATGTCTCTGACAAGGGTCGCAAGCTCGGACGAGATCATCGGCATCCTTTTGCATGGTGGGCCAATAATACCCCTGGCGCAACACCTTGTAGCATAAGGATCGGCTCCCCAGATGGTTGCCGCAGATTCTCTCATGTACCTCCCGAAGAGCATAATCAGCTTCAGATGCGCAAAGGCACTTGAGAAGTGGCATGGAAAAGGATCGCTTATACAGCTGGTCGTCGGTCAACACATAGTGGGTGGCTTGCAATTTCAGCTTCCTTGCTTCCTTTCGGTCGGCTGGGAGCAACCCTTCTTTAAGATACTTTAATATGGGGTCGAACTAGGATGTTTCGGCCTCGATCTGCATCACTCAGTCAGCCTCCGCGATGCTAGGCTTTTCCAGAATCTCCAGTGAAAACTTTCATTTGGAATCCATCGATTCCGTAGTTGCTAGCCGAGACAATAGATCGGCGCGTGCATTCTCGAATCTTGGGATCTGAATGACTTCAAATTTAGAGAAGTGGGAAAGTAAGTCCCGTACCTGTTGGAGATACCGAATCATGTTCGGCTCCCGGGCCTCGAACTCGCCCCATACGTGATCGGCTACCAATTGAGAGTCGATAAAGGCATTCAGCTTCTTCACTTTAAGGTCACGGGCGATTCGGAGTCTAGCGAGCAGAGCTTCATATTCGGCTTCATTATTGGAGGCTAGGAAGGAGAAGCAAATGCCGTACTCGAAGGTCGCCCCCTCTGGTCTGGTGAGGATTAAGCCAGGGCCGGAGCCATTGACATTAGACAACTCGTCAACGTGGAGTAGCCATAGGGCATCAGGTCTCGGGTGCTCAGAGGAGTCCGGAGTGGAGCCATCCTCTGGGATAGTGCATTCGAGGAGGAAATCAGCTAGAACCTGGGCTTTGATGGCTGGGCGAGGTTGGTATCGGATGTCATGCTTGCTTAGCTCGACGGCCCATTTAGCCATTCTCCCTGATGTCTCCGGACGATGGACCACCGCCTTGATGGGTTGGTCGGTAAGGACTCACAGAATGTGCCTGGAAATATGGTCGCAGCCTCCAAACCGACGTTACCAGGGCCAAAACCAACTTCTCGATTCGGGTGTATCTTGTCTTGGCATCTCAGAGCAGTTTGTTGATATAATAGATCGGCTTTTGGGTCTTGTTCTCTTCTCTGACCAACACCGAGCCAACTGCGCCTTTTGAAACTGCTAAGTACAGAAACAATATTTCCCTCGGATTCGGACTGCTGAAGAGGGGTGGAGAGCCGAGATACCTCTTGAGGTCCTCGAATGATTTCTGATACTCGGGAGACCATTGGAAATTCTTAGCTGATCAGAGAGCTTTAAAGAAAGGAAGGCATCTCTCAGCCGACTGAGCCACGAAGCAGTTGAGGGCCACGATCCTACTAGTCAGGCGCTGGACCTCTTTGACGGACGCTGGGGGCACCATTTGCCGAAGGCCTGAATCTTCTGCGGATTGGCTTCAATGCCCCACTGAGAAAACATGAAGCCCAGAAACTTCCCAGAATTGATGCCAAAGGCGCACTTAGTTGGGTTGAGCTTCATCCGATATTTTTGGAGCATTGCGAAGCTCTCAGAGAGATTCTCAATGTGCTGGGATGTTTCTTTGCTTTTGATCAGCATGTCGTCAACATATACCTCCATATTTCGACCAATTTGCTCCTTGAAGACTTTGTTAACTAGCCTTTGGTAAGTGGCACCTGCATTTTTCAGACCGAAAAGCATGACACGGTAACAATAAGTACCTCGGTCAGTTATGAAGGCGGTCTTCTCTTCATTCTCGGGCGCCATTCAGATTTGGTTGTAGCCCGAATATGCATCCATGAAGGTCAGCATCTGATGACCTGAAGTAGCATCTACAAGCTGGTCAATCCGAGGGAGAGGGAAGCTGTCCTTCAGGCATGCTTTATTGAGGTTGGTGAAGTCGATGCAGATCTGCCATTTACCGTTCGACTTCTTCACCATGACAACATTTGATAGCAAGTTGGGATAGTTTACCTCCCGAATGAAATTTGCCTTGATGAGCTTGTCAACTTCTTCCTCAATTGCCTTCTGTTGCTCAGGGGCGAAGCTCCTTTTCTTCTGCTTCATGGGCCGAAACATCTCGTCCACATTAATACAGTGGACGAGAATGTCTGGGCTGATTCCCGGCATATCAAAAGCGGACCAGGCGAAAACATCAGCATTCCTTCGGAGAAAGTCGATCAGCTTCAACCGGGGTTTTCCTTTCAGTAGCAACCCAATCCTTATGATTCGGTCAGATCGGGCTTCATTCAGCGGTGCCTCCTCTAGATCTTCGGATGGTTCTCCTCGTTGCTCAGCAAAGTCCTCCCGAGCGTCTAGTCCATCAACCTCGGGCAATTTGGACTGAAGGCTAGTGACAAAGCACTGCCGAGCTACAGCTTGGTTTCCTCGAACTACTCCCACTCCCCATCCGGTAGGGAACTTCATTGCTAGGTGCAGGATGGAGATAGCAGCTCCAAGGGACATCAGGCCAGGTCTCCCAAAGATTGCATTGTAGGGCGACCAAAGTTTGGTCACTAGAAAATCTGTGTGAACAGTGGCAACGCGATGCCAAGTTTCCGCGCGGACCGTCAAGGTCACGACCCCCTCTGGGATAATAACATCGCCGGTGAACCCCATTAGGGTGGAGTCCACGGCTCGGAGATTCTCCATGAGCAATTTCATCTTCACAAACACATCGAGATACAAAATATTGACAGAGCTTCCACTATCAATAAGGATCCGGTCTACATCATAATTGTTCAGATTGAGAGATACAACCAATGCATCATCATGCAGGAACTGTATCTTCTAGAGGTCGTTGTCGGAGAAGGAGAGCTTATTAGTCCGCGCTCTCTTTGGCGCTGAACCTTCTTCATCGTCCCGCCAGCTCGACGGACTACCGATTGCCTCAATCACATTGATGTGCCGGCGACCAGAGGATTCGAAGGAGGAGGCTGCTGGGGCTCGGGCTGGCAGTCACCCCCATTTATTGGCTCGGGCGCTCTCCTGAATTGGTCTAGCCTACCCCGCTGGATGAGCCTCTCGATTTCATTCTTCAGCTGCCATCACTCCTCGGTGTCGTGGCCATGGTCCCGATGGTAGCGGCAATATTTGGCGGGGTCTCTCCAGGCTGCATTCCCTCGGAGAGGAGGCGGTCGAGGGAGTTGGCGCTCTATCTCCATGAGGATCTCCGCCCTTGGGGCAGTGAGCAGGGTGAACCGGTTGAACCTCCTAGGTGGGCTCCGGGTGCGGTTCCTTGGCGGCGGCGGAGGAACCCTTTGGCAGCGAGGTGGGCTCGGCTGGCGGGCAGATCGGTGCTTGTCTGAGCCCTTGGACTCCTTCTTCCTTGTCAGCTCGGCGCGGGCAGCCCTCCGCGATTCCTTGACTCTAGCATACTTGTCTGCTAGGGCTATCATATCGGAGAGGTTCGGAGGGTAGCTAACCTCCAACACTAGATAAAAGTCACTCTCCTTTAACACTCCGTCTGCTAGGATGGACATGGTCACCTCATGGTTAAGATGGTCCACTTCTAGCATGGCTGTATTGAAACGGCCAAGATACTTCTTCAAGGACTCCCCCTCCCTCTGCTTGACCTCGAAGAGGGAGTCAGACCTCCGCAGGTGACGACGGCTGCTGATGAACTGGCTGATGAAGAGGCGGCTCAGCTCGTCAAATGAACCAACGGAACCTGATTTTAGGGCATTAAACCAGGTTCGAGCGGACCCTCTGAGGGTGGAAGGGAAGGCACGGCAGAGGATCGCATCTGATGCCTCGTGGAACATCATGATCGATCGGAAGCTACTGAGGTGGTCATCGGGATCGGAGGATCCATGATAGGGCTCGATGGCGGGTAACTTGACGTGGGAGGGAATCACTTCCTCCATGATCTCCTTGGAAAAGGGGATGCCCTGCTCTGCCTTATGCTGAAGCGGATGAGCTTGCTTGGCGGCATCCAACTCCTGACGTATCTCCCAGAGTTATCAGCGGATCTCCTCCTCAGGCATAGCAGGAGGAGCTGGGCGAGGAGAATACTGAGATGGTGTCGAGTCGTGACGAGAGAACATCGGAGAGAGGGATCGGGCCCACCGAGATCTGGGAAGATCCTTGCCGCAGACCCCTTGGGGGACTGGCTCAGCTCCCTTAGGGCAACGAGGGGGGTCTGCAACCCCATGCGGGCTGGAAGAAGAGATCGCTGGATGAACAGGGGCCGCGTTCTCCTTAGGAAGGTGCGGAGCAGGTGCAGCCGGACGGGGAGCTTCAAAGCGCCCCTGGATCAGATGGGCCAGAGCTTGGACCTGCTGGACCAGTGAGGCAAACTGGTCCTGGGTCACTGGGGCCGCTGGTGGCGATGGAGTCTCAACTGGTGGTGGTGGCAGTGCTACACTACTCACCGAATCAGGTCTTTGGGAGGCGACCTGGTTCCGGGCTTCAAAAGTAGCCTTTCTTCGATTGGCCATGGGAGAGGTTCTCTTCAAGATCGAGACCCTTATCTCCTGGATCACAAGTGTATGGGACTTGAGGGCCCTTGCTCTAGTGCCAATTTGTTGCTGCTGAAATCTGTCCTCCGACTCGGGCGCGATCGAGCTTCAGAGTGGGCTCCCTCTTGAGCGGACCTACAAAACAGTACTCACGCGAGAGGCGTTGGGGGTGGCCCTCTACGAAAGACCCTCCGATGCTCAAGTCAGCGGGGATCAGCAATCAACAAATATAAGGAGAAGGCTCTCGCTGAAGAGTCTCTCCAGGGTAGCCTTTCGAGAGCTTTGAGCAGAGCGTTAATGGTGACAAGGGGTGAGCAAGCGTGCATGTGCCTTGAGTGTGCAAAATGGCCTACCTGAGGGGGTCTAGGGCTGTGATATTTATAGGTGATCACCTGATTCCTTGGATACGTCATAGAGGGCCTAAAAGTTGTTGGGATTCGAAACTGATTCGAATCAGGCTGTTACAGGGCCGGTAGGATCCGTATCCGGTTGGTTAGAGGATCAACGGCCAGGAAGAGCAGATGATGCTTCAAGATTTAGGGACTACATAGGCTCTAGGCCATTTCTGGTAGCACAGGCATGATTTCCTATTTGAAATCTTGTTAGTTTATGTGTGTTTCCGCAGAGGTGCTTGGATACCTCGGTCGAGCCGAAGTATAGAAGAGGGCTGAATATGCCGAAGTATGGTGAGACTCAATTTACCGAGGTATGGGATAGCTTGGCCTATGGGGGTATGATTATAGCTTGATCAGCTGAGGTATAATGATAGCTCGGCCAACTAATAATAGCTCGATCAGTCGAGGTATGATAGTAGCTCGGTCAGCCGAGGTATGATATTAGCTCGGCCAACTATCACACGAAAGCTGTTTGGAGGGGGTAGCCTACTCATTGTTGCCTTTCAGATGTGACGGCTATGCGAGAGGGTGCACGGGCTAGCCCTAGCCCGACGTCTTGGATTGTATGCACATTAATGCAATGATATTGTTACCCCTCATCAAATAATAAATCAAAAATTAAAAAAGAAAATAAGCAATAATATGCTAAAACAAATGGAGAAGTATCTGTGGATTTCTTTTAGATGCCAAGCATACAACAGGTTCTGCATTATCCAGAGTGCCTAGTTTAAATCTTTTTGAGATTGCATTAATGAGAAACACTATATTCTATCATGTCAATGCCTGCAGCTGGGTCCATGGGATTTTGGCTCGGAACAGCGGTATTCAGCATTGAAGGGTTAATCGAAGGAGTATGCTAAGTCCATGTCACCGTTGAAAGCATTTTAGAAGAAAGTTTCCTCAGATAATCAGACTGCAATATCAGAAAGTCAAAAAACTTACTTCCCATGAAAGCTGGCAATTCAAATTACTGAGAATGAGAGGAAACAGACATATATAAGCTTTTTTTTTTTTTCAAAGGAAGAAAACGAAAATATAGACAACAAGGAGAATAAGGAATTTTTTAAGGAAAAGAATTAAATCAAGTCTTTATAATTAGCAGAAATCGATTAATTAAACCTGCTATTGCCTGCAGAACAACACATAACAGTCAAAAAATCAAAAGCATAATTTGCAATGTGGAAGCTTAGCAACAGAACACAGCTGCCAACATCAATTAGATCAAGTAGCCATGTCCAAGGCAAGGACATATGTGTAAGTTAAGCAAGATCTACAAGGCACTGGTCCGTCCCTTCTTTTTCCTGACCAGTACCAGTTGAGGTTAACCACAGACAGAGTAATAACAGTTCCTAAATCATGATAGCCAGCCAACTCATTAATTTGCAGAATATCCAGCTTCTCCCAAATGTTTGTATTGGGATTTGATTAGGAGCCTAACAAGTGCACCTTACAATTGTAGACAATGCATTTCCATACTTCATTGATCAATTGAGCTCCTTTGATCTCTTACCACCCCTCTCGTGTCTCCAAAGACATGCAGGATACCACAGAACAGGAAAGAAGACAGATCAATCTTTCCTATCTGCTCTTTCTACTTACAAATAACATATGGCGACAGAAAAAGAAAGGGGAAAATCATTTTTTTGCTATCACACCGCATCATTAGCATCAATTAACACTACTTCTCAGCCCCAAACAGCCAAAATCCACAACTCCACAGCTCGGTGATTTTGTTATGACTTATCTAGATAAGAATTGTACACAAACAAACATATTGATATTTCTGCTATACTATATCATTAATATTAATTCACACGACGCAGTTCCAAATGGCCAAGAAATTCATTGTGAGGGTTCTTGCTGCTAAACATCTTCCACTCCAATCTCAAAAATTCAATATGATGATAAGAATTGTACACAAACACATATTCATCTTTGCACAACAATACATCATCAGGGTTATTTCACACAACTCAATTCCAAATGTCAAACAAATTCATTTTGAGGAATCTTGCTGCCAAACACCTTCAATTCCACCAACCTCAACAATTCCAATAGACTGTTACCTAGATAACAATTGTAGATATACAAGGATATTCCAAACGGGGTAACTTAATTAACTTCCTAATAAGCTATACATGCATTGCATTTGAGCACCTTAATTCAGAACTCTGCATGAGCACGTTCACTGAAATCTTTTGATGACAAAATGATAGCCAGTTCTGGCAGTCTGTTGTTTCCTCCAGGCCCTGGTTATCAACAAACACAAAAGACATTTTCCAGAACACACACTCGAGCAAGGCTGCAATTGTAACATTATATTTGTAGAAGCAATCACTAAGAAAGAATGATGGTTAATTGCTTATAGCACAAATAACCCATCTATCATCATTTTTAAAAAAAATTAAAAAAACGCAAGCGAAGTTTGCAACGCAGGCAATAAATGCATCTGGCATGTAGCTGCAGCATAAATCTTCTCTTCAACTTGTACCGCAATTTTTTGAAGTTCATTTAAGCCCTCGGACTCAGAGATAGGCAAGCGTCCAATTAAAGTGTCCATTCTGCAAAAGATACAATAAGTGCGATGGATAATGGAAGAGAAGTTCATACAGAAACTATTATAGGGTGCAGAGTCTATAAATACAAAATCTTTGCGTCTGCGTAAATATTATGGATAAGCACTCGTCCATATACAAGGAAGGTTTCCCTCGGAAAAAGCTCAAACCCATATAGTTCGGATAGGAATGATAAATTCCCTCAAAACCTTTTGAATGAAAAAGATAAAGAAACACAAGATTTGGGCATCTTTCTGTTAGAAAAAAGTTTTAAATAAAAAAAAAAAATTAATTTGTAAGCCGTTTTGATGTAATTTAAGGCTAACGGCCATTAGGCCTTTATGGCCATTATGGGCCGAGCCGTTAGAGTTTTTATGGGGCCGAGCCTATAAATAGGCTTAGGAATTTATATTGATAGAAGAGAAAAATAATAATTTGAAGTAGACTATGATTTGTTTTATGTCATTTTGTTTTTATATATTTTATTGATCTTTTGGGCATCTGAAGGAAATCGTTGGGTTTGTACCTCCACACGATCATGCTCGTAGTAAGAGGATTGAGTCGAGCCGGATCGTTGTACCTTGGGGACAGATCGCCAACAACCTGCATGAAGGGGCGAAAATCTGATCCTTAGGGCAGTGTCTAACACGCCTCGGTCCTGGTTTGATCCTATTAATCTTTGGTTTTATTTTATTTGTATATTTAAATTTCTATAACATATTTCTAGCAATTTTAGAAAGGGATTTTTTGTAAGATTGAAAATTATTTTTCCAACAGCTAAGGATCAGATTTTTCCTTCTTCTCTAGAGATTGCTAGATTTTTATTCCATTTACTCATTCTGCTTTTGCATGAGTTTGCTCAACATATAAATTTTTTATGCCACTCTGAAATATATGTGCATTAATGGTGCAAATGTTGCTATGCTAAATTATGATCATCCATTGGGCTCAAGATTTAAGGAGAAATTATTATGGTTTGAATACTTATTATTTTCCTTGGGAAAAATATTAACATTGCTGTAATTCTTTAAATTATATTTCATAAGTTGATCTTTTTACCGTTGGAAGGGATTATTGTGCTATGTTGCTTTAAAAGAGTTCGTTGATACAAGCCATTTTTTCTTCTTCCTTACTAATTTTTGTTAAATATATGGTAAAATAAATACTCAGTTTATCTTCACCATCAGACGGTTAAGTGCTTAGCCTATAATAAAAGCGACTGTCCAGCTATCTCTGCAATTTGCTATGCCATTGTTTTAGTATAAATAATCATTATTTGGTTTATCTGCTTCATTTGTAGTATCAGATTTTAATACATTTTGATATGGCTCGGGTGATATATGGTGAGCATAAAATATAATAAAATGATAAATAAAACATAACAAAAATAATAACATATGACATTGTTGTCTTAAAATAAAATGTTAGACACTGTTGAGCTTCCTTTGTCTTCTGACTTATTAGAAGTTGAAGCTTGAATCTTGGTGTGTGTGCATATGGTTTGTTCAACATGTCAGAGACTTCTTTCTATTCACCGAACATTCACATGTTTAATTATATGTATATAAATACATACGCATTTATACATGTATGCATATAGGTACACAGATGTGTGCAAATCAAGTGAGGCTTGTCACATCTTAGTGCCCAAGTACATATGTAATATGTATACTTATTCTCTCCTCAAGTTGGTGTAGTAACTAACAAAGCTAACAAATATAAAGCTGAAGTGCTATTTAAAAAGTGAATTACTTTGTTCACTGAATAGATGGACAAGGGATGAAGTCATCAAACAGGTAGTTAACCATTCGGCATGAAAACAAAGCCTTATTGAAAAACACACATACTTGCATTTGTGCACATAATATATGCGTGCTTGTATATAGATATATTTTTATATCATCTTATTATTTAACTTTCAAGTGCAGCTACTAGCATATATATCTGCATTCTTACATAAATGCAAAAGTTTTTCTGTTACATATAAGTGTTTTCTGGTATTTTGCATTCTTACATAAATGCAAAAGTTTTTCTGTTACAGATAAGTGTGTATTTTGCATTCTTACATAAATGCAAAAGTTTTCCGATAAGTGTTTTCTGATATTTGCATTCTTACATAAATGCAAAAGTTTTTCTGTTCCAGATAAGTGTTTTCTGGTATAGTGATCAATATTTAATATCTCCTTATTGTGTTGCTGTTGCTAGACAAAAGTGACAGCATTGGGCAAATACTTATTGCTTACCTACTATTGTGAATCTTTTATGTTACCAAATGGCAAAGAATGGATGAACTTGGATGCTGTGACAAGGTATGTCATATAAATACTCTATTCTGAGTCTCTTGAAATCTATTGCTATGAGATTTAATAAAAGTTTTTATAATTTACTCATGACGGTTGGAATATCCAACTTATTGTTTACCTTATATTTGGATATTCTATTCTAATATATCTTTGCCTGATTCTCTTATTTGAGGTCTAGTTCAAAAATAATATTATCTCTTTGGAATTTGCCAAGAAGATTTTGGCAGACTAATTAACCAAGGAGTTATCTAGGAATGGAGTCCTAGATTCATCGAGGGAGATGTGGCTTAAGCCCATTATTTGGTCGCCAGCAGTGGATACCCAACCTCTGTGATTGGAGATCCCATGAATGAGGTTCAATGTGGTAGAAACGAAGCTGATTGAGTGATCGTGTTAGAGCACAAATTTTTTAAAAAAAAAATTTCATCCCATCCCTATGATGAGTGCTCTTATAAAGTGACAAAGTAAATTTGTGTAAGGTTGAGTTATACTCTTAATGGATCCGAGGTAGGTTATCTGTAGGGTATTGTCACAAATACCCTTGAAGATTCACCTATATGAGAATCGTCATATTAGGCCGTGACTAAAGGTTTGGGCTAATCTTAAAGAATTCTCATGAAAAATCAAGGTATTAAGCGCAAGGCCTTTAATATGCGCTGACCGCTTAAACCCAATTGATCCATACTGTGTGTGTGATTAGTAGAAGTCTGAGTCAAAGGACCTAGTTCAAGGTCTAATCCACTATGGTTCCTTCAGATGTATACAATCAACACTAAGTGAGGTTCAAGTCCATTGGACACCTCACCTATTGTGCAGTATAAGATGCCCTAAAATTTTTGTTATATTTATTTTTTTTATTTTAAACTTTTGTGGGAGATTATTAGAAAAAAGTTTTAAATAAAAAAAAACGGAGACGTTCCTTCTTTGACGCAACGTTCCAACGGAACGTTGCGTGAGCGTTGGAAGGCCAACGTTTCAGAAACAGCCCAAATAATTTAATTTGTAAGCCGTTTTTTATGTAATTTAAGGCTAACGGCCATTAGGCCTTTATGGCCATTATGGGCCGAGCCGTTAGAGTTTTTATGGGGCCGAGCCTATAAATAGGCTTAGGAATTCATATTGATAGAAGAGAAAAATAATAATTTGAAGTAGACTATGATTTGTTTTATGTCATTTTGTTTTTATATATTTTATTGATCTTTTGGGCATCTGAAGGAAATCGTTGGGTTTGCACCTTCACACGATCATGCTCATAGTAGGAGGATCGGGTCGAGCCGGATCGTTGTACCTTGGGGACAGATCGCCAACAACCTGCATGAAGGGGCAAAAATCTGATCCTTAGGGCAGTGTCTAACACGCCTCGGTCCTGATTTGATCCTATTAATCTTTGGTTTTATTTTATTTGTATATTTAAATTTTTATAATATATTTCTAGCAATTTTAGAAAGGGATTTTTTGTAAGATTAAAAATTATTTTTCCAACACTTTCTTGACAAGCTCAGACAAGCGTTCCTGCACTTCTTTTTTCTTACAATCTCATCACCTTCTATTTTATAGTCTAGAGTGACAGCGTTAAGCCTAAACTCTCATCGATCCCCTCCTAAGCTAAAGATTGCCCCAATCCGCGGTCCAAAATTCGATCATCTCCATCCACTGAGTTAAGGAAATTTGAGAACAATGCCGACATATCGAAATTAACCCCATATCGAAATTATTGGGGCTTGGGTTCTTCTGAAATTAATCGCACAAAACGAAAACAAGAAGCAATACCGACAAAACCAAAAAGCAAAAGAAAAAGAAAGACACAAAAACCATTCACTAGATTCAAAATTCCTAGCTGGAACAGAACTGATATGGCTGATTATGCCGCGTTAGGACTAACACGAGATACTTGATGAAAACGAGGGTTAAATGGGCAAGGCCATTTAGCAAGGATCCCTAAGTAGGGGTGCAACTCGGGCTCATAAAACGCAGGTTTTTCTCAACCCTAACCTTAACCTTATTTGTAAAATGTTAATTCTAACCCTAACCCTAACCCTATTTGTAAAACCCCAATTCTAACCCTATTTTTAAAAATCGGATTCGGGTTGAGTTTCAGGTTGGAATTCGGATTGATAGAAAAAAAAATGACAATATGAAACAAACAAGCTTAACATTGCACAAATAAACTAAAGTTTGAAACAAATAAGCTTCACATTGTACAAACAAGCTTTACATATCAAATTGCATGTCTAAAAATATACATCTTTTACATAAGACTAAACAAAAAAGTACATTTTTAAACCAAATCATATCCAAAGTAATCCAAATGTTGCATAACATTTCAATAGCCACCATATGCATTGATGAAGTCATATTTATCCTTCGGAAGCAAAAAATATTGAGACGATATAAAGAGCCAGCTAGAAGACCACATAAGTCTGGTATGAAAGATCTTTTCCAAGTAGCGAGACTGCATTCGCCATCCAAAGCTCTTTGATTTTTACTCATTATCCCTTTCCCAAATGTTTTAGTTTTCTGCTCATCACCTCTTCCCAGATGCTTTCATAAAATTTTGACAAACTTCATATTAGAAGTTACAAATGTCTCAAAGAAGATAATTAAAAAAATAAAGATACTAGTTTGGTCCATCAACATTATATGATAAAATGCAATGGTTAAAGATATATTGCTCATTTTAAAAGGTAATGAAGGTTCTGGTGGAATGTTCATACCAAGAATCATCATATCCATAAAACTATTGTCAGCTCTACATACTTTAAACCTAACAAACAAGGCTAAATCATCAATTCCACAACACCAATGGGCCTGCTGCTCATGGCTTTGCGGGTTTGGGTTTTCTTAGGTTCGGGTTGACTGCAACCCGAACTCGGCCCAAGTTGCAAATCAGTCCGGTTCAATCTGGATCCTTCGGGTTTGGGTTAAGCAAACTAGAGTTTGAGTACTGCTGCAAATCCGGTTCCACGGGCCGGGTTTGGGTTCGGGTTGAACCCGGCCCAAGTTGCACCCCTATCCCTAAGGTCCTTATCTAATCCAGACGACACCATGACCGACGCCAAAGTCAGCCTCCAAGACCGATGCCATAGTCGGCCTCCAGCACCGACTTCAGAGTCGGCCTCTCAGACCGACGCTAGAGTCAGCCTCTAAGACTGAGGTCGGAGTTGGCCTCTAGCACCGACTCCAGAGTCGGTCTACAGCGGCCCCCATGCCGTCTAATACCTACAGCTGCCATGCGGCCTACCTACCACCTGCAACTGCATGTAGCCACTGCCTGTTACGGTGCACGTCCGACAAGACCAGACCTGCCTACCGCCTGCGGTGCTACGCTAGGCGAGGGGATGACAGGCTACCCCCGACAGGCTCAGGGATAGTTGCGACCTGTCCCTATCAGCCTTGCCGCCTATCCTCTGCCAGGTGATGTCATCTCGGGATCAACAACTTTCCAAAGGAGGGTGTGAGGGACTCCTGAACAGGTATAAAAACCTTCGCTCATGATGAGAAAGGAATCTGAACTCCAAGTTTTTGGCTAAGTCTTTTAGTTTACTATTCATAACTATTTCCCAAGTTACTCACTTGAGCGTCGGAGGGTCCCCACCGGAGTAACCAGTCCCCGGAGACTTCCTTGCAAGATTCTTGCTCGGCGATGAGGCATTTGAAGATTCCCAAACCCATCCTCACCGTCCTTTAGGTCCTCACCTTTGCCCGACGTTCGAGGAAAGTGATTTGGTGACAACATATTGGTGCGCCAGGTAGGAGGGCAAAGATGAGGAGATAGAAAGTTCAAAACAACTAGTTGCGGACCTCAACTCCCCTTTAAAAAAATAAAGAAATGGTGGTGACATGCGCCCAGGAGATTTCCACTAGCCATACTGGGGGCATCGTTAGAGGGCTGAGTAGTGGGAGGCCAACCTCCCTGCTCCGCCTTCACCACCACCTTAAGATGACCGAATCACCACCCTCACCCAACAAGTTCAGTCGCTTGTGGAGGTGGTTCATGAGCTACAACAATAGGCGGCGGCCATGCAGCAGCGCCCAAGGCCACCCTCGCCGGTCGTGGGGGCCGATCAGCCTAGTCAGCAATCCACCTGCTGAATATCCCCTTAGGGGGAAACTCTTCGCCGTCGTGCTACATCCAGGCACCACCGCCGGGAAGCCTCTAAGAGGCCCCGGTCTCCCTTCCGCCATTCGGATGGTTCCCCTAAACGGCGATATGGGAAGGAGACCGAGCGAGGGCATCATTGGCACCACCCCTCCCCATCCTCTGGATCTTCAAGGGAGGGGTCCTTTGATGGTCGGATCGGCCATTAGGCCGAGCGAAGGCTTGATAAATATAACCAGCGGCTGAAGGAGCTCAGCCACAGGATTACTAACTAGCCAAAGGTAGAATACGACAGTCGCCTTCCGCTGTTTCATCGTATCATGGAGGAGCCAATCTCGAATCGGTTTTGTCTCCCCAGTTGGACCCCTATAACGGCACCACCGACCCGCTGGACCATCTAGAGAGGGCCTTCCTAGTGCACTTCGATGCATACCAAAAAATCCCTCAGGTGGCCGACAGCTTATTCATCGTCTAGCAGAAAGGTTGCGAGTCACTAAGGGACTTCGTGGCCCGATTCAAGGAAGCCGTGCTCGAAGTCTACAACCTCGATGATTCTGTGGCAACCCTGGCTTTGAAGCGAGGGCTCCGCCCTTTTCGCTTCACTTACTCCCTCGATAAGAAGCCCCCTGGTTTCTACGCCGAGTTGCTGAGTCGTGCACAGAAGTACATCCGCACCAATGAGGTAAACTCTTCCCGGAGGGAGGCTGACGGAGGGCCCAGCAGGAAGCAAGCCCCTTCGGAGCCTAGTGGGGCTCGTCCCAGAGGCCTGAGCCTCCCTGCCGACTGGACAACCAGCCTCGAACTCTTGCCCCCAAAGAGGAGCACTTCACCCCTCTGCTCGCCCCGATATCCCACATCCTAACGAAGATCGAGGGCGAATCCTACCTTCGGCATTCCATCCCCATGAGGCCAGGAGCCCCTCGCGACAAGAATCTTTATTGTCGCTTCTAATGGGATCACAGCCACGACACAGAGGACTGCCATCAGCTAAAGAAGGCAATCGAAGAGCTCATCCAGTAGGGCTACCAGAGGAAGTTGTCCGAAAGGGGAACCCGGCTATACCAGGCCCATCGGTACCTTCGACCATCCAGGTCAGTGTTGACAATGCCCCAACTAAAAAGATAATGGTCATGATTTCTTGGGAGGCAGGCAGCATTTTCAAGAGGCCACGGAGGGATGAGGGAATAGATACTATAATCCCCCTCTCTAAAGGAGACTTAGGGGGATGGACAATCCTAATGATGACAGTGTTGTCGTGTCTATAATGATCATGAAATACCCTGTAAAGAGAATTCTTATTGACAGTGAAAGTTCAGTCGATATTCTTAGTTATGATGCTTTTGTTCGAATGAGCCTATCCCCTGACTCCCTTCGGTCTATGACTACGCCCCTAATGGGCTTCACTGAAGACTCCGTGAGGGTGGAGGGAGAAATCATCCTTTCGGTCATGGCTGGGATGTTGCCATACCAGAGCATGGTCTTCGTGAGGTTCCTCGTCGTTCGAGCCCCCCTGGCTTACAATGCCATCCTTGGGAGACCCGGTCTGAACCTCTTGGATGCCATCATTTTCACCAAGAGACTACTTGTAAGATTCCCCACCAGTAGGGGAGTCGGGGAGATGCATGAGGAGTGGAGCCCGGTGCCACTCTGTTATCACACAGCTCCCAGTCCCCAAGAGGTGATTGCTCCGCCGGTGCTCGAGTTACTTGATCCCAGAGACTTGGAGAGGAGAGGGGAACCAGCTGAACGCTTGCTGACCTTCCCGCTAGGGGAGGACCCGATGAAGATGGTCTGAGTTGGGGTACTCCTCCCCAAGGAGGCAAGAGACCGGCTCCTCGCCTTCCTATGGGCCAACTCAGACGTCTTCGCTTGGTCAACCTCAGACATGCTGGGCATACCGATGGAGGTGATCACTCACAAGCTCAACATCGACCCAAGGTGTTGGGTAGTCCGACAGAAGAAGAGGAGCTTCACCCCTGAGCGGTAGAGGGCCATCGACAAGGAGGTGCGTAAGCTAATGGCCGCTGGCCATATCTAGGAGGCCCACGACCCTAACTGGCTGGCCAACATGGTTATGGTCCGTAAGGCCAATGGGAGATGAAGGATGTGCATCGACTTCACTGACCTCAACAAAGCGTACCCCAAGGACAGCTTCCCGCTGTCCAAAATCGACCAACCGACGAACAAGGAGGCCACTTCCTTCATGACCGAGCAGGGTGTTTACTGCTACAAGGTAATGCCCTTCAGACTGAAGAATGCAGGGGCCACGTATCAAAGGCTGATGAACAAAGTCTTCGAGGACCAAATTGGACGTAACATGGAGGTGTATGTGGATGACATGCTTACCAAAAGTGTCCGTACCGATAATCATGTTACTGACCTAGTGGAGACCTTTGGCAACCTTCGCCGCTACCAGATGAAGCTAAACCCACGGAAGTATGCCTTTGCAGTCACAGCGGACAAGTTCCTGAGCTTCATGGTGACACAGCAGGGAATCGAAGCTAATCTAGAGAAGATCAGCGCCATCATCGATATGAGGCCGTTGGCTAGCAAGAAGGAGGTATAATGGCTCACCAGGAGAGTAGCAGCCCTGAGCCGCTTTCTATCGAAGTCAGCAGAGAAATGTCTGCCTTTCTTCAAATCCTTGCACAAGGTCAATAGCTTCGAGTGGACGGAGGAGTGCCAGAGAGCCTTCGAAGGACTGAAAGAGTTCTTGTCAACTCTGCCATTGCTGTCTAAGCCGATGGAGGGAGAAGAACTCTTTCTCTACCTTGCGATGTCCCCTGAGGCGGTCAGCTCCATGCTCATTCGCATTGATGCCGATGGGATGCAGAGGTCTGTCTACTACACCAACAAAGTGCTTCACGATGCGAAGACCAGGTATTCCAAAATCAAAAAAATTATTTTTGCGCTGATCGTCTCCGTTCAATGTCTCATGCCTTAAATTCAAGCCCACCTGATCGTAGTGCTCACAGACCAACCGCTCAGGGCGATCATATCCCTTTCTAACTCCTCTGGCTGGCTGATGAAGTGGGCTATTAGGTTGTGGGAGTTTGACTTGTCATTCCAACCGAGGTCGGCCATGAAGTCTCAGGTCTTGGCGGACTTCCTTATCGAATGCACCTGGATCGGGGAGCGACCAGAGGAGCCCCACTTGGTGCCCTCAGATGCTACATCTGAGGCAGGGAGAGAAGACTGGATCCTCCACATGGATAATGCATCGAATTTTTAGGGGAGCGGAGCTAGCCTTATCCTTGCGAGCCCAGAGAAAATAGTGGTGGAGTATGCCCTCCGGTTCCTCTTTCTAGCCACCAATAATCAAGCAGAGTACGAAGCTTTGCTAGCAGGAATAAAGCTCACCAAGGAGCTTGGAGTAAAGCACCTTAGAACCTTCACCAACTCCCAACTTGTCTCCAGGCAAATTACTGAAGAATACGAGGACCGAGACCCCATCATGTCCCACTATCTAAGTAAAGTCCAATCACAAACCTCATTCTTTGCTTACTTTAGTGTCAGCTACATCCCCAGAGGCGAGAATGCCAGAGCTGACGTCTTGTCCCGACTGGCCACATTGGCTGACGGGGCTCTAGGGAGGACTAACATGGAGCATTTGGAGGTCCCAAGCATCGACATGATGGAGAAAGTTCTACCGGTCAACCAAGAGTCCACCTGGATGGATACATACACCCGATACCTCACCGATGGTACTCTTCCTACTGACCCTACAAAGACCAAGCTACTCGAATGGCGGGCTTCTAAGTTCCTGGTGCTCGACGGGCAACTATACCGGAGGTCTTTCTCTCACCCCCTCCTCAAGTGTGTTGGACCTGCAGATGCTGACTGCATCCTCCATGAGATCCATGAAGGCATCTGTGGAAACCACTTGGAGAGCAGAGTGCTAGCGTACAAGGCCCTGCGCCAGGGGTACTACTGGCCTACCATGCAGAAAGATGCCGCTAAGTTGGTTCGAAAGTGTGATTGCTGCCAACGACATGCCAATATCCAGCGATAGCCAACTTTCCAGCTAAGCCCTCTGTCATCTCCATGGCTCTTTTCCTAGTAGAGGATGAACATCCTGGGACCATTCCCCCTGCCTCCGGTCAACAAAAGTTTCTACTCGTCGCCATTGACCACTTCACCAAGTGGGTAGAGGCTGAGGCACTCGCCAAGATCACCGAGGGAAAGGTGAGATCTTTCTTTTGAAAATCCATCATCTAATGATTTGGGCTACCCCACACCCTCATCATCGACAATGGCCGGCAGTTCAATAATGTCCCTTTTAGAGAATTTTGTGCCGAGCAAAACATTTGCCGATGGTTTACTTCTGTCAGTCATCCACAAACAAATAAAGCGGTCGAGGTTACAAAATGGACCATCCTCCAAGGGCTCAGAATGCGTCTAGATGACTTCAAGAAAAGATGGATGGAGGAGTTTCTAAATATGGGTGTATCATACGATGCCATGGACTCCACCGGAGAAACTTCCTTCAGTCTCATTTTTGGATCGAAAGTCGTCATCCCTGTGAAGATCGGCATCCCCAGCCCTCGAGTGGGGTCATATAATGAGGAGGACAATCTGAGTCAACTGCGAGCCAACCTCAACCTCGTTGAGGAGGCGTGCGACCAGGCATGACTCAAAATGACCACATATCGCTGAAAGGCCGCGAGGTATTACAACGCCCAAGTTAGCCCTAGGGCGTTCCTCCTTAGAGACCTGGTCCTCCGATGGGCCGAGGTCTTAAAACCCACGGAGGGGGGAAAGCTATCACCAAACTAGGAAAGGCCCTACCGGGTCACTGAAGCCCTCCATTGCAGAGCATATCGGATTGAAGGACTCGATTGGAAGCCACTCCCTCACACTTGGAACGCAGACAACCTTTGTCGGTACTACCAGTAATGTATACGACTAACTGACTATAAATTTGAGCACATCATTCTTTCAGCTAATAAAGATGTATTTGAGTGCCTTATTCTTTCGGCGCCAAAGACCGGCGCAACGTCGGCACCAAAGATCTGTGCAACGTCGGCACCAAAGACGGCGCATCGTCAGCACCAAAGCCTGACTCCATGTCGGCTCCAAAGACTAGAGCAACGTCAGCATCAAAGCCCGACTCCAGGTCGGTACCAAAGATCAGCGCAACATCGGCACCAAAGCTTGACTCCAAGTCAGCACCAAAGACAGGCGCAATGTCAGCACCAAAGCCGGACTCTAGGTCGGCACCAAAGACTGATGCAACGTCGGCACCAAAGCCCAACTCCAGGTCGGCTCCAAAGCCCGACTCTAGGTCAGCACCAAAGATCGGCGCAACGTCAGTACCAAATTCCGACTCTAGGTTGGCACCAAAGACCGACGCAACGTCGGTACCAAAGCTCGACTCTAGGTCGGTACCAAAGCCCAACTCCAAGTTGGCACCAAAGCCCGGCGCAACGTCAACACCAAAGCCCGACTCCAGGTCAGCACCAAAGACCGGTGCAACATCGGCACCAAAGCCTGACTCCAGGTCGGCACCAAAGACTGGTGCAACGTCGGCACCAAAGCCCGACACCAGGTCGGCACCAAAGCCCGACTCTAGGTTGGCACCAAAGTTCAGCATCGGGTCAGCACCAAAAACTGGTGCAACGTCGGCACCAAAGCCCGACTCCAGGTCGGCACCAAAGATCGATGCAACGTCAGGAGCAAAGTCCGATGCCAGGTCAGCACCAAAGCCCGACGCCGGGTTGGTACCAAAAATTGGCACAACATCGGTACTAAAGACCGACTCCAAGTCAGCGCCAAAGCCCGATGCCAGGTCGGCACCGAAGAGCGAAGCCTGTTGGCAAGAGTAACCTCAAGCCTAGGCATGATTAAGCAAAAGCAACGAAAGCAAGAATGCTACTACTCGCCGTCCACATGGCCCTCCCCTTCGGCTGGTTCTTCGCTTTTGAGAATCCAAAAGTTGGGAGAGAGTCTAACAAAGCCTTTCCTTTTCTGATTTCTAGAGGTATTTAACTTCTCTCCAGGAACTATGGATCTTCAACACCTGCAATCTTTCATGAGAATGACCAAGGAACGAGGCGGCCGTGTACGAAGACCGTCGACACCTAAGACTGATGCCCGAGTCGGCATGAAGGTGGACTTACTACGAAGTCCACATACAAGACCGACCCCAAGGTCAGCTTCTAAGGCCGACGCTTGCACCGGCACTAAGCTTGGCCCTAGAGTCGGCCTCGGCACTAACTCAGGGATTCACTCCAGCTTCGGAACGGGCTACCCTTTCGAGCCCACTCAATGTGGGCGGGCAAGTACCCTGACCTCGACAAAGATGAGGCAACACCTATCACGAATCCTCACAAGTGTATATTACGAAAGCTAAGTATCAAAAAGAAAATTTCAGAGACTTCAATATGTGAGAGAAAATTTGCTTTTCATTACTTATCAAAATGTCTATAAAATGCCGACTCGAGTCAGACTTCAGTACACAAGCAGGGAAAGAAAAGGGGAAAGAGGAGGTCTTCAAGCGTCGGTTGGCGCTGACCCATCACTGGCCAATCTCTGTGCCATGGGCGGCACCTCTGGCTCCTCATCACCATCGGGCTCGAGGTCATTGAGGCCAGGGATGCCTAAGACCCTCACCGCCTTCTCCTTGCACTCCCAGAAGCTTTGGAGGTAGACGTCGACCGATGCCTCTACCAGCTCATCCAGGAAGGTCTCGGAGCTCCGATAATGCTCTACTGCCGCCCTCTCGACCATTGCAGCCTTCTCCTTGGCGGTTCGTGTCGCTGCCTCGGCAGCTCGCACTGCCACCTCCATCTCAACCACCCTTTGGAGGGCCTTGTGCTTGTTCGCCATGGCTTCGGCTACCCTAGCATTGGCCATTCGAGCAATCTCCTTGGCATCGTTGGCCCATAACTCGGCCGCCTTCACCTCTAGATAGAGAGAGTGGAGGCAGAGATCTCGAGCTTCAATCATCGCCTTGGTGATGTCCAACCTCTCCTCGGCAACCCGGGTGCGCTCGAGCTCGGTCGCCACCCGATGCCTTGCCTCCTAAAGCTCCTCTGCCCGCTCGGCCTGAGCCGCCCCCAATGCGCCCTTGGCCCTCTCGGCCTAGTCCCGAGCATCGGAGGCCTCTTGCTGAGCATGGCGGAGGGTCCTGTCACCTCAAAGAGTGACCTTCCTCGTGGTAGACATGGAGTTTACCAACTGCATGAAGAGGGTCTCTGTCAACATACAAGGAAATGAAAAATACCATGAAGAAGGAAAAATACTTACCCATAGTAGAGCCGTGAAGGCGTCCCAGAAGAAGGTGGAGCCTCCTTGGTGACAAAGCTCCTCCTGGAACTCTGGTAGGCAGACTTGGGCCAACAGCCGCTCCGCCATGCGGACATGATTCATCAGCGAGGGCTAGGATGGGATTGCCCTGATCCCACCTCCCTCCGCAGGCTCGGCCAACGCTGAAGTCATGGGCATCGTGCCAGAGGCCGACGACATCTCCTCTGCTGATGGCCCCACTGCCATCGGACATTCCTCTGTCGATGGCTCCATGCCCAAGGTGGCCAGCTCCGTGGGCAGGGGGATCACCTCAACCCTTGGCTCCTCCGTGGGCTAGGGGATCACCTTGACCCTCGGCTCCTCCGAAGGAAACTCGACGGTGAGATTGATCAGTGGGGTGGCCCCCTGACTTGCCTATGGCTTGCTGGAGGGAGGGATCGATGACTGAGGATGAGTCCTCTTCCTCGACCCCTCAGCGTCACCAGTGGCCCTCTTCCTCTTGGCCACTGCCTTCCTCACGGCATCAGTCGGTAACCTCATGTCTGCATGTACCCAAGGTCAGTCAGCAATAAAAAAATCTATGACCACTCATCATTGCTCGAGAGGATGCCGGCGAGTCAAAGGTTCTCCTCCGATAGGAGCTTTCGGCAAGGGGGAACCTCGAAGGATAGCAACTGCTCATGTGCCTCTCGGTCCCTCGGGACTACCATCAGGTTCTTGTTCGACTCTATGTGCGGGTCCCCCCACTCCTGCCTCACTCCCTCGAGGTTTACAAAGAAGAACTAGGTCTTCCACCTCTTAATGGACGTGGGAAGTTTCAATCTGATAGTTCGGCTGGGCCTGGGTGTAAACATCCACCAACCAGAGTTAGCCTGGCAGCGGAGGATATAGAAGCTACGAAATAGAGACACTCGGGCTTATATGCCCTGAAGGCTGCATAGCACCATAAACTCACAGATGGTCCAAAAAGAATTTGGGACCAACTGTGCAAGAGCTAAGGCATACCTACAGAGGAGGTCAATGATGAAGGGGTGGAGAGGAAGCCGGAGACCTGCCCTAAAGAACTTCTCATACAAAGCGACTCGCTGGAGGAGGAGGTCACCCTGTCATTGGATCCAAGGGTAGTTAGCCGGGCATCCTCGGGTATCCTATAGGTTATCCTAAGGGACTCTAGGTCAGATAGGGTAATGCTGGAGGTGATCCCTTTTGGGCTTTCCCTGCTAACTCTAGGTGGCCGGATGGAGGACGACGATGGAGCTGTAGCCGTCGGGCAGCCCCTGGTCGGGACCCCACCGGCAGCCCGCAACTATTCTAAAGGAACCTAATCCTTGAAGGAAGAAGAGGACCAGGAGGAAGATGAGGATGAAGAGTCCATGAGGAAGAAAGCAAGGAAGGGTCGGGAGGACTGACCTAGACGAAGAGGGAAGACAATAAGCACAGGGTAGGAGGAGAGCTTGGAGGAAGTTTGAGCTTGATAGAGGAAGAAAAGAACTCTTGGAGGCGTGAAAGACTAGGGTCAGGTCGGAACCTCCCTTTTATGCCCATTTTTCAAATCATCCCGCTTGATTCGACCTGCCATGCTGACGCCTGTCACCGAGTGAGACGCCTCGATAACCATCGAGCACATCGGGAGCGTGATCTGCGGCCAATGATAGGACATTGATGACATCAGCCTCATGATGCCCATCGCCTTTTTGTGGAGTCCAAAGGATTTCCTCGGTCTCAGGGAGGATCCCACCGAATCCAATGGTGAGGAAGGACAAGACAATGGCATTGCAGTACCCCATATCTTCCGCATTGAAGAGGCGTCACCCCTCGAGAACATGTGCCCCTCTTCACAATTAATGGCGTGCAGGGATTAGCCACCAAATGATTGTGCACCCCTTTCGATGGGCAAAAAACGTAACCGCACCATCTTAGGGATGGAAGGGCATCTGATGTGGCTGATCATGCCACGTTAGGGCTAACAGATAAGGAAACTGATGGGGGTGAAGGTTAGATGGGCAAGGCCATTTAGTAGGGATCCCTAAGGCCCTCATCTAATCTAGATGACCCCATGACCGATGCCAGAGTCGGCCTCCCAGACCGATGCCAAAGTTGGCCTCCAAGATCAGCGCCAGAGTCGGCCTCCAAGGCCGACGCCAGAGTTGGCCTCTGGTGTTGACTCCAGAGTCAGCCTCCCAGACCGACGCCAGAGTTGGCCTTCTGGACCGACGCTAGAGTCGGCCTCCAGAACTGACGCCAGAGTCGACCTCTAAGACCAAGGTCGAAGTCGGCCTCTAGCACCGACTCCAGAGTCGGCCTACAATGGCCCCCATATGACCCATCTGACACCTGCAGCTGCCATGCGACCCACCTACCACCTACAGCTGCACGTAGCCACCGTGGCCACTGCCCATTATGGCACATGCCCGATAAGACCTGACCTGCCTACCATCTACGGTGCTACACCAAGCGAGGGAATGGCAAGCTACCCCTGACAGGCTCAAGGGCAGTTGCGACCTATCCCGATCAGTCTTGCCACCTACCTTATGCCAAATGATGTCATTTCGAGATCAACAACCTTCCAAAGGAGGGTGTGAGGGACTCCTGAACAGGTGTTAGAACCTTTTCTCATGATGAGAAGGGGATCTGAACTTCAAATTTTTGACTAAGTCTTTTAGTTTACTATTCATAACTATTTCCCGAGTTACTCACTTGATCGTCAGAGGGTTCCCACCGGAGCAACCGGTCCCCAGAGACTTTCTTGTAGGATTCCTGCTCGGGAAGGAGGCGTTTGAAGATTCCCAGACCTATCCTCACCATCCTTTGGGTCCTCACCTTTGAGTGATTTGGCAACAACACATACAGTATGACTCAAGAAAACACTGGGATATCAAAATTCAAGAACCTATTAGCCGAATTAATGATTCATCACTCACACATGCAGATCCACTCACATCTAATTGATGATCCTCTATCGCGCATCGTGCCGCAGCTAGATCCGCCAGTCATCGGCAATGGCATCGACGGCGGAGAGCTCCACCTGGGTGGGCCTCCAGCTGTTTCCCTCCATCGACGACAATCAAAATTGTTGACCCAATTATTGATTTTGATGATTAATAAAAGACATGAGTATATTCATTATGTTTCTGACAAATTTAAGAAGTGTTTTAGGCATTAAGAATGTTTAATTATTCAAATGGCACACAAAATAAATTTAGAATTAAGTTTTAAATGAAAAATATTTAAGTTCAGACATTGGAGTTGACACCTACTGTGTCTGGAGCCGACACCAGAGAGTATCAGAACATTTCTAAGTTTTTGGCATGGTTTGGAGTCAACACCTGAAACTCTGGAGCCGACTCTAACCTGAGATACAGAGAAGTGCTTTCTGTGTTAGTTTTTGGAGCCGACACCTGAAGTTTGGAAGCCGACACCTGGGTGTTGGCCCAGATGACAACCCAAGAGGGGGGTGAATTGGGTTCTTTAAAAAAAAATTAAACCTTTTAAAATATTTGTTTGCTTAGTGTGAGTGAATGTGAATGCAGATGCAAAAACAAATACAATCAATAAGATAGAGATAGAGATAGAGATAAAGGAGACACGGAAAACACAAAGATTTTATAGTGGTTCGGTGTATCCAACACCTACGTCCACTCCCAAGATTCACTTGGGTCCACACTATAATCTTCCTTGATTACAACCGAGTTGTTTTACAAGCTCACAACTCAAACTTGTTGTTTTCTCGGGATCACAACGAACCCAGCCGGTTTTCCAGGCTCACCAGCACAAAAACCCTAACACAAGCTAAACCAAGCTTGTATTGAGGTAAGACTACCTCCACTAGTTCAATCCCCCAGATTGAACTAGACACAACCAAAAGAATTATTGTTTTTCAAGTACACAGCTCCTCAATGAGCAAATAATCAAGTAAATGAACAAGGTTTAGAAAAGCCTGATTTGTAGTTGGTTGGCTTTTGAGCTTTTCTTCTTTTCTTCTTTTCTTCTTCTCCTTGCTAGATTGAATCAAACCTCAGCTCCGATTCTTCATAGATGAAGCAGTTGAGAAGGATTGAAAAGCAAGAAACTGATCCTCTTTCTCCAATTTGGGAAATCCACCAAAACTTTGATTTGAATGCCTTGGATTCCTCTTGAGCTTTTTGGAGTGGAGTGGATTTGAGCTAGAAGGTTTTTTTCTCTTGAGATTCAGGCTCTCTCTTTTTCAGATTTTTGAATTGGGATTTTTCTATTTCCGTTTTTCTTCTTTGTTTTTCCGTTTCTTTTCCGTTCATGTTTTGAATGATAGTCTTCCCTTTTTATAGATTTCCTTCAAACCATTTTTGAAAGAAAACTATCCATTGGAGTGTACCTTGCAACAAAATATATCCGTTAGAAATAAAGTGAAATAGAAATATTACCGTTAGAGCTGATCTGGCAATTTAATTTTTCATTCCAGGTGGGTTGGAGTCGACTCTAACTTTTCTGGAGTCGGCTCTAACTCGAAACACTTTAATCCGTTAATTCTGGAGTCATCTCTGACTTTTCTGGGGTCGACAAGAAACTTTTCTGGAGTCGACTCTAACAGACCCAGAGTCGACTCAAAGTCGGGGCCAGAAAAATCAACGTTCTGTCTTTTCTGTTGGAGTCGGCTCTAACAGTCTCGGAGTCGACTCTAACTTCCATGCAAGATACTGGAGTTGGCTCTGTGATTCTCGGAGTTGACTCTAATGTCTGCAATCTTACCTAGACATTAGATTCGATCCAGAACAAGATTTAACTCCTAATTTTGATCATTCAATTGACTTATAATCTGAAAAACTTAATCAAAATCATTAGAGCCTTCAATTGTTATACTCAAATAGTTTTATTAATCATCAAAATCATCAATTGGGTCAACACTGGGATTTTTGGAGTCGACTCTAACCTAAGAACAGAGAGCATATTTTTTGGACATCGGCGGAGTCGACACCCTCAGTTTCGGGAGCCGACACCCATATGCGGCGAGCCACGCATCACTTTTTTGGAGCTGACTCCCCAACTAACTTTTTATTTACTATTTTTGGAAACCCGAGTTGGAGCCGACACCTGCAAAGTTAGAGCTAACTCCAACCTATCAGGAACGAATTTTCAAATGTCAGAACAAACTCCAACGGTAATATTTTTTTCACCTAATACCTAACGGCTATTTTTCTTTGTGTGTAGAAGCAATCCAACTACTCTGTAACGGCTATTTTTCTGACTTAAACTTGATTAAGAGATTTATAAAAAGGGAGAACCGTCCGTTTGAAAAAAGAGAAGAAAAATCAGAAAAAGAGAGAGAAATTTTCAAAGAGAAATCTTTGAATCCACGTCCATTTTTAAGAGAGAGGTTCAGAAGAAATCCAAATCTTTCAAAGATCATTTCGGAGGATTCACAAAGAAAGAAAGAAGAAGCTCAAAGCCTTATTTTTCCTCAACTTCTCTACAACAACCTTCTGTGAAGAATCAGAGTTGGAGCTTGATTCAACCATTCAAGAGAGAAGAAAAAAAGAAGAAAAGCTTGCATTCAAATCGCTTCAAGTAGGCCTTTCTACCCTTGTCTATTTAAATTAAATATTTGCTCATTTAAGGAGCTGTTTGTATTATAAACTCTATTTTCAAATTGTTGTTGCTAGTTCAATCAGGGGATTGAATTAGTGGAGTAAGTATACCTCGGGACAAGCTAAGGTTAGCTTGTCGTTAGGGTTTTGTGCTGGTGAGCTCGAAAAAACTAGCTGGGTTCGTTGTGATCCCGGGTAAAACAACAAGTTAGAGTTGTGAGCTTATAAAATAACTCGACTGTAATCGGTGGGATTATAGTGTGGACCCAAGTATTGCTTGGGAATGAACGTAGGTGTTGGATACACCGAACCACTATAAAATCTTTGTGTTTATTGTGTATATTATCTCTCTCTCTCTATCAACCTCATTTATGCTTAGCTTTAATTAATTTAGTTCACTTAAGCACCACCATATCAACCTAAATATTTTCAAAGAGTTAAAATTTTTAAAGAACCCAATTCATCCTCCCTCTTGGGTTGCCATCTGGGCCAACAATTGGTATCAAAGCTAGTTGACCTGCTCGGATTAAATGCAGGCAGAGCATCAATGGGAGCTCTCGCTGGTGACTATGTCATCGAAGCCAGACTCTCTGTCCATTGGTGTTGGTGTACCGGCCAAGACGGTAGCCAGCTAGTCTGATAGGTATATTTGTTAGGTGACATAGGAGGTACCTATGAACGAGTAACAATTGGTATCAGAGCTAGTGCTCATTTTTAGTATGATCTAACGATCAAGAGTCAAAGATCCAAATGGCAGCTCAAGCTGGATCTTCATTTGCTGAAGGTCAATCCACAAACAGACCTCCTTTATTTAATGGCACAAATTATGGATATTGGAAAGATAGAATGAAAATTTTTATTCAAGCACTTGACTATGAACTATGGGGCATCATAGTAAATGGTTCTCACACCCACAATAAGAGTAGATAACATGGTGATTCTTAAGCCGAAAACGGAATGGGATGAACATGATAGGAAGTTGGCTTAGCTCAATGCTAAAGCCATGAATGTTTTGTACTACTCTTTAGATGCTAATGAGTTTAATTGCATCTCTACTTGTATTTCCGCAAAAGAAATTTGGGATAGATTAGAAGTTACCCATGAGGGTACTAAACAAGTTAAAGAATCTAAAATTAATATCTTAGTGCATAAATATGAATTGTTTAGCATGGAACAAACTGAAACTATTGCATGCATGTACACTAGATTCACTGATATTGTGAATGGCTAGAAGAGTCTTGGCAAGATCTATACTAACTCTGAATTGGTGCGCAAAATTCTTAGGTCTCTTCCAAGATCATGGGAAGCCAAGGTGACTGCAATCCAAGAAGCTAAAGATTTAAATGCTCTACCTTTGGAGGAGCTACTTGGATCGTTGATGACCCATGAACTAACAATGAAACAACATCAAGAGGAAGAGGTCAAAAAGAAGAGAACTATAGCTCTTAAGGCTGCAGAAATTGAGGAAAGCTAGTAATAAGAATGATGATGATGATGAAGAAATAGCTCTCCTTGCTAGAAATTTAAGAAATTTATGCAAAGAAGGAGACCCTTCCATAAGAAAAATCTGGAACAAAAATGGAAGGAGAAAAGGACAAAGAGAAGGACAAAGAAAAAGAAAAAGAATCCTTAACATGTTATAAGTGTAAGAAGCCAGGGCATTTTAGATATGAGTGTCCTCAATTAAAGAAGGATTACAAGAAAAAGAAGAAGGTATATGTTGCAACATGGAGTGATAGCGAAGAATCCTCTTCGAGGAGGAACAAAAGGAAGTTGCAAACATTTGCTTTATGGCAAACGACAACGAGGTAAGTTCTGAGACCCTTAGTGATGTTTCACTTTTGATGATTGATGCTTTCAATGAACTTGTCAATGATTTCCAAAGTTTAAGAATTTAAAACAAATCTTTGAAAAATAAAAATCTTAATCTTGTCAAAGAAAAGGATAAACTAACTCATGAAGTTAAAAAACTGAAATCTGAAAATGAAAATTTGATAAAAGAAAAAGAATCAATTTCCAATGAAAATGTTAGTTTAAAGAAAGAAGTTGATAAATATAAAAATATTGTTGATAAATTTACATATAGTTCTGAAAAATTAAATTTGCTATTAAGTAATCAAAGAGCTGTATTTGATAAAGCTGGATTAGGTTATAGACCTAACATGAAACAAAAGTTTGTTAAAAATTTCTTTATAAGGGAACAAGTTAAAAATGATGTTTCATGTTATTGCTGTAACAAGAAAGATATAAAGCTTATGAATGCAATTTTAGAAAAACCAATAAGAATTAAATATTAAAGGCAAGAAAATATGGGTTCAAAAGGAACAATTTTTATTGCGACTAACCATGAAGGACCCAAGAAAGCTTGGGTACCTAAACATAAGTTTGATCATTTTGCAGGAGTGTCTTGCGGCCAAAAGATCAAAACGAAAGTGGTATCTTGATAATGGCTGCTCAAGGCACATGACGGGTGACAAGGATCAATTCATCACCCTTGAAGATAAAAGAGGAGGAGTTGTTACTTTTGGAGACAATGGCAAAGGCCTTGGTAAAATTCAAATAACTCATCCACCTTTATTGAGAATGTTTTATATGTTGATGGTTTAAAGCATAATTTAATTAGCATTAGCCAATTGTGTGATAAAGGTTTCAAAGTTTCATTTGAAGCTTCTATCTGCACTGTTTCTAATCCCATTAACAATAGCATTGTATTTATTGGAAATAGAAATGACAATGTATACTTAATTGATTTAGACAATTTGTCTACTAGTAATCATTGCTTAGTTGCTGATAATGCTAAATAAATGAGATTGGATGGTTATGGCATCGTAGATTAGGTCATGCAAGCACACACCTAATTTCAAAATTAATTAGAATGGATTTAGTTAAAGGACTTCCAAAACTAGATTTTGAAAATAACAGAATTTGTGATGCATGTCAATTTGGAAAACAACTAGAAATTCTTTCAAAACTAAAATATTGTTTCCACTTCTAGGCCACTTAGAACTACTTCACATGGATCTTTTTGGACCTACTAGAACCACAAGTCTAGGAGGAAAGAAATATGGTCTTGTGATTGTAGATGATTATTCTAGATTCACTTGGGTATTATTTTTAGCTCATAAGGATGAGACCTTTCTCATATTTTTGAAATTCTTCAAGAAAGTCACAAATGAGAAAAATACACCATAGTGTCTCTTAGAAGTGATCATGGCACAGAATTTGAAAATCATTTATTTAAAAATTTTGCATTGAAAATGGCATTCATCATAATTTTTCTGCACCTAGAACACCATAACAAAATGGAGTCGTAGAAAGAAAAATAGGACTTTAGAAGACATGGCCCGTACCATGCTATGTGAAAGCAACTCCCAAAGTACTTCTGGGCGGAAGCTATAAACACGCATGTTACATCTTAAATAGAGCTTTAATTAGGCCAATCCTTAAAAAGACTCCTTATGAATTATGGATAATAGAAAACCAAACATTAGTTATTTTCATGCATTTGGTTGTAAATGTTTCATTCATAATAATGGTAAAGATAATCTTGGAAAGTTTGATGCAAAATCTGATGAAGGCATATTTTTAGGATATTCAACATCTAGTAAAGCCTATAGAGTATTTAACAAGAGAAACTTAATTGTAGAAGAATCTATTCATGTAGTTTTTGATGAATCTTTAGCATCAAGTTCAGAAAAGATTGATGATGAGGAAGATACAAATTTGCTAGAAAGAGATATTGAAAAATTAAATATGATATCTTCAGATCATGAACAAGAAGCTAAAGATATGATTCTCCTAGTGTTGATGTTATTGATACAATCATAATGAGGTAGATCTTCCTAGAGATTGGAGATATGCCTATGGTCATCCAAAAGAATTAATTATAGGTGATCCATCTCAAGGAGTAAGAACTAGATCATCAATGAGAAATATCAATAATCATCTTGCATTTGTATCTCAAATTGAACCTAAAACTATTGAAGAAGCCAAAAAAGATAGTAATTGGATGTTAGCTATGCAAGAGGAATTAAATCAATTTACTAGGAATAATGTATGGTCCTTGTTGATAGACCTAAAGGTCATTCTGTTATAGGATCAAATGGGTATTTAGAAATAAATTAGATGAAAATGGCATAGTAATTAGAAACAAAGCTAGATTAGTTGCAAAAGGATATAATCAAGAAGAAGGAATTGATTTTGATGAAACTTTTGCACCTGTAGCTAGATTAGAAGCAATTAGATTATTACTTGCATTTGCATGTCATATGAACATATAATTTATTTCAAATGGATGTTAAAAGTGCATTTTTAAATGGATTTATAAATGAAAAAGTTTTTGTTGAACAACCACCAGGTTTTGAAGATCATGAATTTCCAAATCATGTTTTTAAATTACACAAAGCACTTTATGGTTTAAAACAAGCACCTAGAGCTTGGTATGATAGGTTAAGCAAATTTCTAATTGAAAATGATTTTTCTAGAGGAAATGTTGATAAAACCTTATTTTTGAAAAGAAAAGATAAAAATTTATTAGTAGTACAAATATATGTAGATGATATTATATTCGGTGCTACTAACAATTTTTGTGTCAAGAATTTGCTAAGTTAATGCAGGTGAATTCGAGATGAGCATGATGGGAGAACTCAATTCTTCCTAGGACTTCAAATCAAACAAAGCAAAGAGGGGATTTTCATCAACCAAACAAAGTACACAAAGAAATTCTCAAGAAGTTTGGAATGGAATCAATCAAACCCCTTGGAACACCTATGAGTCCTTCATGCAAATTGGATAAAGATGAAGATGGTAAGAAAGTTGATCAAAAGCATTATAGAGGTATGATCGGATCTCTACTTTACTTAACAGCAAGTAGACCAGATATTATGTTTGCTATTTGTTTATGTGCTAGATTTCAATCTGAACCTAAAGAATCTCACTTAATTGCTGTAAAAAGAATACTTAGATATTTAAATGAAACTAAAAATGTAGGATTATGGTATTCTAGAGACTCAACACTAAATTTAATTGCTTATTCTGATTCTGACTATGCTGGATGTAAATTAGATAGAAAAAGTACAAGTGGTGCATGTCAATTTTTAGGAAGTAACTTAATCTCTTGGTTTAGCAAAAAGCAAAATTCGGTTGCATTATCTACTACTGAGGCTGAATATGTTGCAGCTGGAAGTTGCTGTGCTCAAATCCTTTGGATTAAGCGACAACTTGAAGATTATGGCATAACACTTGATAAAACTCCTATTAGATGTGATAACACTAAGTGCAATAAACTTAACTAAAAATCCAATCCAACATTCAAGAACTAAGCACATTGAAATTAGATATCATTTTATTAGAGAACATGTAGCTAATAATGAATTTGTCTTGATTATATTTGTACTGAGGAACAATTAGCTGACATATTTACAAAACCCTTGAGTGAAGAGAGATTTTGTTATCTTAGAGGAGAGTTAGGGATTTGTGACCCTTTGGAATGATTTTGAAACCCTTAAGATTGACTATCTAGAATTCAATCAATTTCTTAAAAATTCTTTCATGATTCTAAGGACAATTCATCTAGATATTTGAACCATTTGATTCTCTACATTTTAAAGATTTTATCCAAAATTTATTGATTTTCTTTTGACAAGTTTCGGATCCTTGAAACTCTTATTTTTTTCTGAAACTGTCAGTGGAGTTGACACCCTAATTAGTGAGTCGACACCTCATCTGTGTCGCTCTCGGTCTGGGACCTTGGAGCCGACACCCGCCTTAAGCGGAGCCGACTCCAGTTCGGGCGCTAACTGTGTTAGCGATTGGAGTCGACACCCGACTTTGCGGGAGTCGACACCTATGGACCCATTTTGGCTATATTAGGGCAGAGTCGACACCTTTTTGTCCCTAATCATCTCCAATCTCTTCTAAAATTCTCTCCAAGCCTTCCTAAACTAAGAATCCCCCAAATCTACTATTCCCTAAGATTAAATGGCACCAAAGCGGAGGGGATCAATCTTTGGAGCTCCCATGGCGACGAGGAAGAGGAGTGAGAGGCGTCCGGCTCCTCAACCTTCGTCCAGCTCAGATTCTTCGTCTTCATCCTCCACGCCCAGTGCCATTCCAGGTCCATCTTCACCACAAGTGGATTTATTATCGGGAAAAGTGATTACAATGGATAGGAAAGTGAATTTCGGATTTTTTGAGGATGAGGGCTTCTCCATAGGCAAGCAATCAAAGATATGGGATGGAAGAAGGTATGTTCTTTAGATGTTCAACCAATCCTGCTCTTGTCAAAGATTTTTACTTGAATTTATCTAGAGGAGATGGAGGTTTGATTAGCTTTGTGAGAGGAACAAGGATTCATCTCATAGTGACAGAGGAGCAATAGATTTTGGGTAGACTATTAGATATTCCTGTTGCTGGACCCATTGCCCATGCTCATAGTGACAGAGGAGCAGCTTTATCTAGAATGCTTGGCAGGGATGTTGTTGATTTTAAAGAGGTTAGGCTAACCAATTGCCCTTAGAGCTTAGATTGTTACATAATATTTTGGTAGGATACTCTTTCCCAAAACTGGTCATTTTGAGTATGTATCGGAAAGAGATATTCTTGTTATGGATTCTGTTGTGATGGCCAGCCTATTAACCTTTCGGGTATGATAATTTGGTATATGGCCGAGGCAGGAAGTAAGAAGAGGTCTACACTCCCATATGGCATGATCTTGACATTAGCATTCCAAAGCCAGGGTGTAGCTATTTCAGACAATGAACCCAAGAAGAATTTAAGGCACATGGATTACTATAGTTTAGCAATAGTACATTGAATGGGGTTCGTAAAGAAGGATGGAATTTGGGAAAGGAAGAGTCACTTGGATGAAAGAGCAACTGATGTTGGAGCTACAGCACCTGGACCTTCAATGAGACATATTTCGCTCGGACCTAGTAGCCCAGCACCTTCAGCAGCTCCTGCATCAGCGACTAGTTCATTTGTTCAAGCTTCTACTAGTTTTTCTGACACTCAGATGGAGAAATTGAAATCTTTACTTTTGAATCATAAAGAAGAAATGAAGACTGAGTTAGATAACAGTCTTATGAGCTTGAGAGAAATGTTCTATTCCATAGATGATAGAGGGAGCAAGATTGAGTCCACTCTTGGATTTTCTTCAGAAGCTTTGAAGACTGATCTCATGCATATATTTGAGGAACTCAAAGAAATTGGAGGAGATTCTGAGACTTATTCTAGATGCAATGCAGAATTACAGAAGAAAATTACAGTGGCATCTGCATTCTTTGATAGAAGATTGAATGAATTTATCAGGACTCAAAGTGATGGAATGGGAAAAATCTTAGAGGAACTCAAGAAGCGTCTTATATTTTGATGCTTTTAGCTTTTATTGTTTAATTTACCTTTTGTTGTACTGAAAGTTAGTTTGAATCTTATGATGTAATGAAGTTTTTTTTTAGTGAAGTTTTTCTTATGATGTAATGAAGTTTGATGTAATGAAATGTTTAACTTTATGAAATTGTAATGAAATTTTGAGTACTCAATGAATATCATAGTTAAACTTTGATTTTGAGTTAATATTCTAAATGAATCTTTTCTCAACCTTTTTGTTGATAACAAAAAAGGGGAGAGAAGATATGTGTATATGCCTATGTAATGAATGAATTGAAATTGAATGAATGAATTTGATTAATTGATATCAAGCATTGAATAAATTTAATCACTTAATCACATGCGTTTTAATGATAAAGGGAGAGAAGATGTTGATTTGAGTATCATAGGGGGAGCTATCTCATTCAGAGGGAGCTTGACTATGAGAACTTAAATTTTGCTTTGAAACTTTCATTGTTTAATCATGTATATACTCAATGTTTTTGTCATCATCAAAAAGGGAGAGATTGTTGATCCAATTATTGATTTTGATGATTAACAAAAGACATGAGTATATTCATTATGTTTTTGACAAATTTGAGAAGTGTTTCAGGAATTAAGAATGTTTATTTATTCAAATGGCACACAAAATCAGTTTAGAATTAAGTTTTAAATGAAAAATATTTAAGTTCAGACCTTGGAGCCGATACCAAAGAGTATCAGAACATTTCTAAGTTTTCGGCACGGTTTGGAGTCGACACCTGAAACTCTGGAGCCGACTCTAACCTGAGATACAGAGAAGTGCTTTCTGCGTCAGTTTTTGGAGCTGACACCTTGAGTTCGGGAGACGACACCTTGAGTTCGAGAGCCGACACTGGGATTTCTAGAGCCGACTCTAACCTGAGAATAGAGAGCGTATTTTTTGGACATCGGCGGAGTCGACACTCTCAGTTTTGAAAGCCGACACCTATATGCGGCAAGCCGACACATCACTTTTTCGGAGCCGACTCCCCAACTAACTTTTTATTTACTATTTTTGGAAACCCGAGTTGGAGCCGACACCTGCAAAGTTGGAGCCGACTCCAACCTGTCAGGAACGGATTTTTAAATGTCAGAACAGACTCCAATAGTAATATTTTTTTCACCTAATCCCTAACGGCTATTTTTCTTTGTGTGTAGAAGCAATCCAACTACTCTGTAACGGCTATTTTTCTCACCTAAACTTGGATTAAGAGATCTATAAAAAGGGGGAACCGTCCGTTTGAAAAAAGAGAAGAAAAATCAAAAAAATCAAGAGAAAAAGAGAGAGAAATTTTAAAGAGAAATCTCCAAATCCACATCCATTTTCAAGAGAGAGATTCAAAAGAAATCCAAAGCTTTCAAAGATCATTTTCGGAGGATTCACAAAGAAAGAAAGAAGAAGCTCAAAGCCCTATTTTTCCTCAACTTCTCTACAACAACCTTCTGTGAAGAATCAGAGCTGGAGCTTGATTCAACCATTCAAGAGAGAAGAGGAAAAGAAGAAAAGCTTGCATTCAAATCGCTTCAAACAGGCCTTTCTACCCTTGTTTATTTAAATTGAATATTTGCTCATTTAAGGAGCTGTTTGTATTGTAAACTCTATTTTCAAATTGTTGTTGCTAGTTCAATCAGGGGATTGAATTAGTGGAGGTAGTATACCTCGGGACAAGCTAAGGTTAGCTTGTGGTTAGGGTTTTGTGCTGGTGAGCCCAGAAAACCAGCTGGGTTCGTTATGATCCTGGGTAAAACAACAAGTTAGAGTTGTGAGCTTGTAAAACAATTCGACTGTAATCGGTGGGATTATAGTGTGGACCCAAGTGTTGCTTGGGAGTGGACGTAGGTGTTGGATACACCGAATCACTATAAAATCTTTGTGTTTGCCATGCATATTATCTCTCTCTCTCAATCTCATTTATGCTTAGATTTAATTAATTTAGTTCACTTAAGCACCTCCATATCAACCTAAATATTTTCAAAGAGTTAAATTTTTTAAAGAACCCAAATTACCCCTCCCTCTTGGGTTGCCATCTGGGCCAACAGAAATGCCTCTGGCCAAGGCAAAAGCCCAAAGGGCAACGGTGGCTGCTGATAATCAGCGGAACGACCAAATTGTTCCGAGAGAGAAGTAGGGGGGAGAGGGTGGGGAAGGGGAAGGGGAACAGGGGAGGGGAGAGAGAGAGACAAGAGGGAGATTCTTCAAACCCCGATGCAGATGAGCCTCTCCCACGTACGTCGCCAAAAAGGTAGGTGAGCACGTATACGCAACGCGCATATACTTGTAATATATATATATAGAGAGAGAGAGAGAGAGAGATTAGGATTAGGATTATGGATGAGCTTATCAAATGCTAGGTTACGCTGGGCTTGGGTTTGGGTTATGGTAACCAAGTTAGAGGACCATACTAAAGCTAGGGATGGTAACGGCCAAGGGATGATTCGGGGCAGCCTCTATCGATCCACAACCCCATTGAAGAAAGCTCTTCATTCCTCACCCCATTAAGCCATTATAGTTAATGGGAAGGGAATAAAGATACCCGACCGAATAAACAAATATCTAGTGGATACTTGTTTGACTGTTTAAAAAAATAAAATAAAATTATTTTATTAAACTTATAATTTATTGAAAGCTTAAAAAATACTAACGGGGAGAGAGATTGGTTTGCTAGAGTTCTGGCTTTGATGTTCAGGGTGACTGCATGAAAGAAGAAAAGAGACAGAAAGATTCAAACGTGTTTTACTAGGTTTTTTAGTATATATATTTTATTTATTTTAAAATTTAAAATTTATATATATATATATATATATATATATAAATTTAAATATATTATATTAAAGCTAACGCAGACGGGGATGGGTAAACGGGGATGGTGCGAAGGATACCATCCTGACTGTTTAGCCGTTAAATGGGTAATTTCTATACCCGTTAAGCTGTTTAGACTGAAGATTCTCCGATCCGTTAGAAACAGTACCGATCGAGTAAACAGTCAAATGAAAAAAATTGCCATTCCTAACTAAGGCCTAGTCCAACCTGACTATCAAGCGTAAATTTTTTAAGGAAAAGTCTTGTTGCATCAGGGGCCGATGATTGATGCATGCTACATACATGCACACATGACAAAGCAAAAAAAAATGATTTTATCATAAAAGTTGCATCGCGTCCGATGATTGGCACGCATCGCTTGTGCGCATGCATGCCAAAGTAGAAAAAGATGATTTTGCCTCTGGCATGTGCGTCGTACGTGAGCTAATCATCGGAGCCAATGCATGCTTGCTGCATTGCTAAAGCAAGACTTTTCCGTTTTTTAATCAAGTTAGGCCCAATCTTAGCGAATCAATTTTTGGTTCACCATCAAACTTAAATTCCTTTTGTCTAGGCTTAGCCCATAGGTTTATTTTTATTGTCCAAGCTTGTAAACTCGGTCCAACTGTTCTAACCTATGATCAATACTAAGTTGTCATTATAGAACATTAGTGATGTAAAATGGGTCATGCCCTGATGTGACATGGGCCATGCTAAGCACAATCCACAATAAAGAGTACCAGATTGTGCTAGGCATAGTCGAAGGAAAAGGCTTTGTACACGTATTTAGTGTAGCAAATCTTATATGGGTTGCACCGTCTCTTTTTATTAGTCCACGTGCATCATATATGGCTTAACGCAATGGGATGCGATAGCAAGAATCATGATTATGAATTCATAAGTGGTATACTATCTCTGATGGGACGGGATGGGATAGCTTATCTTTCAAAAAATATTAAGATACCCCAGTTGTAAAATTATGACACTGTAGTTATAAAATTATAGCCATTCAAAAACGTTAAATAGCTTTATGACAATACGATAAAAAAATTATGACACCATAGTTATAAAATTACGACACTCATTCAAAAAGCCAAAAAAAAATCATGATACTCCAGTTGTAAATTTACGACACTGTGGTTATAAAATTACGACATCCATTCAAAAAACATGTCTGTATATAAATTTTTGAAAAAAAACTGAATGGGTATTAATACACGTCAAAAATCTAAGATGATACCCAAGTTGTAAAATTACGATATCATACTTATAAAATTAAGACACTCATTAAGAAAGTTAAAAAAAATTATGACATCCAGTTGTAAATTTACGACATCATAATTATAAAATTATGACAACCATTTGAATATGTATCTGTACACAAATTTTAAAAAAAAGCTGAATAGGTATTAATGCATGTCATATCAAAATTTAAGATGACATCCCAGTTGTAAAATTACAATTGTAGTTATAAAATTAAGACACTCATTTAAAAAGCCAAAAAAAATTATGACATCACATTTAAAAATTTATGATACCATAGTTATAAAATTACGATACTCATTCAGAAAATGTGCACTGCACTGTACACAAATTTAAAAAAAAAAACTAAATAGGTATTAATGCAATATCCTGCTATCTCATTTCGTTCCATCATATCAAGCCATGTAGGATTCATGTGGACGAATAAAAAGAAGCAGTGCAGTCCACGTAGGATTTGCTGCACCGAAGGCGATGTACAAAGACTTTTCCTAGTCCGAAATACTGGGCCAACAATTCAAGGCCTGCAAGCTAGCATGACCCTATAACGGCTTTGAAATGTTTTACCAAAATATCCCTGTGATAGCCATAAACAAGCATATTCTAAGGATATTTTGATCAATTTAGTATATAAATTGATAAAAAATTCAAATATGCACTCCAATAACTATGAGGTTAGTTTAGAATGATATTTTGACCAAGTAAAAAATTTCTAACTCTTATGGATACCTTCTCGCCCTTTTCAAATTTATCACAATAATTTTTTTAAAAAAATTCTCATTCTTTCATTTGCTCTCTTATTTTTTTATACTCAACTCTGTAAATAATCTCTACTTTTTCTATACAATCTTTTATTTTTTACAAGTTCTTTCCTTCTCTACATAATCCGTTACTCTCTACAAATTTTTACTCTTTCTACATTCAACTTTATCTAGAGAAGAGAGGCTTACCCAATTCAACAATTTAAAAAGCTTCATCTATTGGAAAGACGTTCAAACTTGAATCTTAAGATATTAAATTTTATTTAATTACTTATTATCTAATTATTAAAGACTAATTAGTTGTTACTTGCTACTAAATAATTTATTTTTATGCAAAATATTATTATTAAATATATTTTTAAATTATCATGCCCGGTTCGCCTGAACACTTATATCATATTTTTATTTAAACTTATTCCAAATTTGCTTGAAAATTTTTTTAAGTTTAATATTTTTAACTCATAATTAGATACTAGCAGTCAAGCACCTATTACTTTCATATCAAACGAAGTTGAAGTAGAACATGTTATATTTTGAGTAAATTATCTATTCAAGAAATCAATGGTAACATTCTGTTTCTTGCATACTGTAGGTTGCTTTTATAAATGTCTGAAGAGAATTTATTGAGCCAGGCTCTAATGAGGAACGATTCTAATTAAATTTTGATCCCAAAAGAGAACAGTTCTAATTAAATCTTAATCCCAAAGGGGATCCAGCTTTGATAGAAATAATCAGCTGCTGTTTTTTTTAACAATAGTTAGGCTAATAAGGAACGAGTCCTGATGAAACTAGGACAAAGTACCTATCACGAAGGAGGTCTCTATCTATAATTAGAATTTTTTTCTTATGACATTGAAGTCTAATTCTGCTACGTTTCGTTATAGGATCTAACCACCAAACCCTTCTTCAATTAGATTTATAGATGGGCGAATTGCTATTGTTTTTTTTTTTTTTTTTTTTAAAGAAATGAGAGCCCATTACGTCGACCTCTCCCACGGTTGCTTGCCCTCGTGGATTCTACCACCATGGCATTCCCGCAACCAGGTTTGGTTATGGTCTAAACCCAAAATTATCCAGCACTAACTTTTATTCTAGGTGATTCTTAAACACTTTTTGTTTTATAGATCGACCGTACCCCAGCCATCCATCTGAAACTATTATGATAAATTATCATAATATTAACAATTATTACAATTTTGTTATAATATATAATAAATGCTATGTTAATTATAATATATTCATAATATTATGATATATTACGACATCATAATATTATGATATACTATACAATATTATAATATATATAATATTAAGTATATTGAATAATACTAAAATATATTATAACATTATATATTAGTCTTTTAACTAGCATTACAATCATAAACGTAAGTTATTTTTAATACTTAATTTTATAGAAATAAACATAAGCAGACATTTCATGGCTTGCTTTGTAATTGAAGCCTAACAATGGTATTAAAATGAATGTACATAGTGAGGAGAGAAAAAGATAGGCTAACAAAAAATTGATAATTAGTAATCAATTAAAGATTTACAACTTGTGCTAATTATTTTTTTTATGAATTTCAATGTATATTTTTTAACTTAGACATATTATTTCTAGATTCCTTACAAGCATAAAGATATGCCATAGTGACAAGCAAATTAAGATCTCAAAAAATATGCCTAGCTAAATCAAGAGTCTCAATTATCCCACCTTAATAAAGAGAAGTACATAAACCCCATAACAATTAAGGCTGCTTACACTTGAACAAGCATAAACAAAAAGTTACACCAAATTCAGTCACAATTACACCATCAGAGAACCAAAATTCAGCCACAATTACATTGATAAACCACTATAATTCAGCAACAAAATTAAGCATAGTTCCAAATTTTATTTTTCTTAAGAGTTCAGAGATGATTTGCATTGAATTAGCACACATGGAAGGATCCATCCACTCGAAAATTTCACACCTACCATCCTGCAAGAATTAATGCAAGAATTAATACATAATGAGACATAAATAGCCACAAAAATTTATTTTCTCAACATAAATTATTTTTCATATTCTACGGATAATAACCTATAAAGTATTTCTCACACACTAAACATCTTCCAGAATATTGATAATATATCAAAAAGAGTTAAACTGCTGCATGTGTATTGATAATTTATCAACTAAGCTGAGCATTGAAGAAGTCCAAACTCTACCTTAACTTCAATGGGTTGCAAGAAAGTGACCACAAATTCTACCATATCTTCAAAATTGTATGACTTCGTATTATTTCTTCAGTATTTTTAAGCATAGAAGATAAACATGTCAATTTCTTTAAGGTTCAATTTTTTTAATTGAAAACACAGCTTCAAAAGATGTAACGGTCAGATGAAAAAGGCTTTTTTTGAAAGTTTTATATTGTGCCAAAAAATGTAAAAATCAGTAACAACTGCCTAAGGAATTTGAGCCAATCTGAGCATTGCAATATGTGAGTAGACAGTCCATCTCTTCCAAAGGAAGATGCGATAATACTTTATAAGGATGACTAACCACTTTAATCAAGTGCTCTAGAAGCCATTCTGATGCACTTATTTTGCCAGGAGCTACACCCGGTACATTAGCCTAATTTACATCTGGACTGGAATATTCCGCTAGGAAGGGTGAGGCTGATATTCCAGGTGTGCCAACAGCCAGTGATTGTGCTTGAGGAGGTGCAACAGTTGATTGCTGATGTCCAACATGTTGCTTCAAACGCCATTGCTGAAGTCTGTTAGAACTTGGTTGCATAAGACCAGTATTAGGTTTTAATGGATTCATAGAGCTGTTTGACAGAGTATTGACATTGGTCTGTCCAAGTGCATTGATGGTACTTGGCACAGATCCAACACCACCATGTTGCATGGAGCCCATAGCACCCTGCTGCAATAAATCAAACGAACTTCCTTGGACTGGATCCAGATTAGGACCAGAATGTAATGCGTTTACAATATTCTGCTATGCTGTTGGAACAGCAAAGTTAGTTGGTAAAGGACAGGCACCAACACCCGAGCATAGGTAACATAAGTTATACCTAGCACAGGCATATTTAGAGAAGGTAAAGATTTACCATAAAACTCAAGTTGTCACTTGATACTTAGAAAGCTATCCTCTTGGTTGCACAACTAGCTTAAACGACAGGAAGCAACACTACTCTAAAATCCACATTAGCATGGATCCTACTTAATTCCTTGAACTAAGGATGAATTCTCAATGCAAAGAGATAAGAATTGGTTTGGCCATGTTTTGGATTTTTACATTGTCATGAAATACAATAAAAAAAAATGTGGATGGATTTTGTTGCAAAAAAATATACAAGGATGCCCCTTTCCATGGGGAAATCTCATGCAAGTATCCGGATGTCTGTTTCGGACAGCCATCGGAATGTGGTGGGATGCCCCTTTCCATGGGAAATCAGGATGCCCCCATTGCACAGAATTTAAAACCATGGTATCTTCAAGTTAAATATGGTTCAAGTTTTCGTAAAATATGGCCCTACCTTAACTCAATCAAGCTAATAAATAACATGCAGAGAACAAGAACTAAAAAAGATGAGAAAAACATTTTAAGAAAACAAACTAGATGCCAATTATACAAAAGGCACAAAATAAAACCTACCAAAGATAGGGAATGAATGTAAATGGAGCAACAACTCAACTCATCTAAGCCTTTTCCCAACTAAATGGAGCAACACCAAATGATATTTCACTTATAGAAAAAGCACAGAGCATTTAAGGCTTCACATTACCAATAAATCAAAAATAAAATATATATATGCTAAAACAAATGGAGAAGTATCTGTCAGTTTCTTTTAGATGCCAAGCATAAGACAAGTTCTGCACTATCCCAAATGTCTAATTTAAATTTTTTTTCATTGCATTAATAAGAAGCACCATATTTCATCGTGTCAATACCTGGGTCCATAGGATTTTGGTTTGGAGCGGTGGTGTTCAGCATTGAAGGGTTAATTGTGTGTTGAGTCATTGTCTCCATTGAAAGCATTTTAAGAGAAATTTTCCTCAGATAATCAGACTGCAATATCAAAAAGTCAAAAAACTTCCCATGAAAGCTAACAATTCATATTACAAGAACGAGAGGAAACAGACAGACATAAGCTTTTTTTTTTTTTTTTTTTTTTCAAGGAAGAGAACGAATATATAGACAACAAGGAGACCAATCTATCCAGCTTCTTGTGGACGACTATATTTGCTTCACCTACAGTTTGGCTAGCCCAAACTAGTTATCCAAAGATACTTAAAAGATACATCCACAAATTAAACGAAGTCCTTATAATTAGCAGAAATCGATAATCTAAACCTGCTATTGCTAGCAGAACAACACAACAGTCAGAAAATCAAAAGTGTGATTTCCAATGCAGAAGATTAGCAACAGCACACAGCTGCCAACATCAATTAGATCAAGTAGCCATGTCAAAGTCAAGGACATATGTGTAAGTTCAGCAAGATCTACAAGAAACTGGTCCATCCCTTTCTTTTCTTGACTGGTCGACGTAACCACGGATAGAGTAATAATAGTTCCTATAGCTGCTTGCTCAGCATGCTAAATCATGATAGCCAACCAACTCATTAATTCACAGAATACCCAGCTTCTCCCAAATGTTTTTATTAGGATATCACTAAGAGCCTAACAAGTGCACCTTACAATTGTAGACAATGCATTTTTGTACTTCATTGATCAATTGAAATCCTTCGATCTCTTGCTGACCCCTCCACTGTGTCCCCAAAGACAGCAGGATGCCACAGAACAGGAAGACAAATCAATCTTTCCTATCAGCTCTTTCTACTTAGAAATAACATATGATGAGAGAAAAATAAAGGGGAAATTTCATTTTTCTGCTATCACACAGCATCATTAGCATTAATTCACACTAGTACTCAGCCCCAAACTGCCAGAATCCACAACTCACAATCTTGGTGATTTTGGTATGAGTTATCTTGATGAGAATTGCACCAAATGAACATATTGATCTTTGTGCTATACTACATCATTAGTATTAATTGACACTACCCAGTTCCAAATGACCAACATATTCATTGTGAGGGTTCTTGCTGCTAACATCTTCACACTCCACCAATCTCAAAAATTTTCAATATGATGATGAGAATTGTACACAAAAATATATGCATCTTTGCACAACAATACAGCATCAGGGAATTTGCAATACTCGATTCCAAATGGCAAACAAATTCATTTCGAGGGATCTTGCTGCCAAACACCTTCAATTCCACCAGCCTCAGCAATTCCATTGGACTCTCATCTAGATAAGAATTGTAGATAAACAAGAATATCTGAGCAAGGCTAACTGAATCAACTTCCTAATCAGTTAAACCTGCATTGCACTTGAGCACCTTAATTCAGAACTCTGCATATGCATGTTCACTGAAATCTTTTGATGACAAAATGATGGCCAGTTCTGGCAGTCTGTTGTGTCCCCCAGGCCCTAGTTATACAACAAACATAAGACATTTTCCAGATCATGCACTGGAGCAAGGCTGCAATTGTAACTTTAAATTTGTAGGAACAATCACTAAGAAAGAACGATGGTTAATTACTTAAAGTGCAAATAACTCATCTGTCATCATTAAAAAATAAAATAAAATTGCAAGAGAGGTTTGCAACCTAGGTAATAAATGCACCTGACTTGTAGCTGCAGTATAAATCTTCTCTTCAAACCGTACGACAACTTTTTGAAGTTCATTTAAGCCCTCAGGCACAGAGATAGGCAAATGTCTCTTTAGAGTGTCCATTCTGCAAAAAGTACAATAAGTGCCATGGATAATGGAAGAGAAGTTCATACAGAAACTATTATAGGATGCAGAGTCAATACAAAACAAATCTTTGTGTCTGCATAAATATTGTGGATAAGCGCTCGTCCATATACAAGGAAGGCTTCCCTTAGAACAAAAGCTCAAACCAATCTAGTTCAGATAGGAATGACAAATTCTCTCAAAACCTTTTGAATTAAAAAGAAAGGAACACGATATTTGGGCATCTCTCTTAATAAGATTAGACAAGCGTTCCTTCACTTTTTTTCTCTCACAATCTCATCCCCTACTATTTTATAGCCTAGAATGACAGCGTTAAGCCTCAACCCGCATCGAACCCCTCCTAAGCTTAAGATTTTGCCCAATCTGCGGACCAAAATTCAATCACCAGCTGGAGCAATCTGCTGTTCGAAATTCGATCACCTCCATCCATGGAGTTAAGGAAATTTGAAAACAATACTGACATATCGAAATTAATCACCCGTATCGAAATTATTAGTGCTCAAGTTCTTCTCAAATTAATCACACATAAGGAAACAAGAAGCAATACCGACAAAATCAAAAAGAAAAAGAAAGATGGGAAACCATTCAATAGATTCAAAATTTCTCACTGTAACCAACGGATCATGCAGTTTGACGAAACAACACGATATCAAAATTCAAGAACCCATCAGTCAAATTAACGATCCAAAGCTTGCACATGTGTCCGATTCATCTAAAAACCTAAAAAGAAAAAGCAAGAAAAGGGATCAAGATCCTCACATCATAGTGACGATCCTCTGCCGTGCATCATTATGCAGATTGCTGTGCCAGTCGCCGGCAGTGGCGTTAGTGATGGGGGGCTCCCTCTGTGTGGGCATCCAGTTGTTTCCCTCCATCGGCGGTGATTGAAATGCCTACAGCCAAGGCAAAAGCTCAAGAGAAGAAGAAAATAAACCACAGGAGATCTCTGCAGCGGCAGCTGCAGATAATATCGGCGGAATGACCAAATTGTTTTGAGAGAGAAGTAGGGGGGAGGGAGTGTGAATGGGGGAGAATGGAGGAGAGCGTTGAAAACTAGGAGATTCCTTTCACCGAAAGCAGACAAGCCCCTCCCAAATATCTTGCATGACTGTTTTTTGGGCAATAAATTTCCTGTGTAGTACCGGTGTTTTCTTCCCACATGTGAATAAAATTAGATGCATTTGGTTCCCAATAATATGACACTAAAAAAAATCATTAAATGAAGTTGGATACATTGAAGGAAAAAAAAAAAGTAATCCTCAAAGACAGTTGAGGCACATTAAGAAAAGGAAAATAAAATCAAACCATTCAATGTTGCTGGGACACATCACAAAAAAAGAAAGGTTGCAAAAAAAAAACCTTTCTAAATCTAATATAATATAAAGCTGGGATCTTCTCAGCTACGCTCTATCTTACCTTCATATGTATATAACCACATTAAATAACTTTTAATATACCCAGTTTTTTCCTTAACTAAAACCATCATCTTTTCAAAACTTTCCTTACATCTGTGCCTAGCATAGTGGTATTGCAATACCTTTTCATGGTTGATTATGGCTCATTTCTCCCTAACACACTACTAAGACACTTTCAAATAAATTAATTTTATTTAAAAAATATAAGACACTTTTATTTATTTTAGTTTATTTTTAGTTTGAAAATAATGATTTGAATCATTCTCATCCTAGATTTTTTTGCAAGTCTTTTGACTCAAAATGCTCAACAAAACTACAAATCACGAAACATACATACATCCCAACTTTTTTCAAGTCATTCATAAATTATGCAAGCCTGAGTCATGTTCCTGGCATGTGCTTGGATGAATAGGAATCCTAAAAAAATCTGGAGTTTTTATTTGGATTGTGGTGTTGAGGCAAGACAGGTGCAAGGCATGCAATGCTTCCTACTACCAAAGCTAGAATAATTTCTCATGTGAAGTTCTAGCACTTGAATCTTGAAAGAAACAACATACAGGACATTTCAGAAAATGAAAATTGGAGTTATACAAACTGGAGCTTCATGAATGGGATACTTGGGAGTTTCATATAAATAATAGAATCGATCAGAGCAAGGGAGAAAATAGAATGTTCTACTTGCTTTTCTAGGAAGTGCTATTGATGTTGCGAGCTGACAAGAATTTTGATAGTCAAGTGATTGTTCTTCAAGCATAGGATAGAAGTTAGACTTAACTTACATGAAAGAAACATCCTTCAGTAATAAGAACACTGCAAACAGGGCTAATAATTAATGGGCTATACAAGGTAGTGGATCAACAAAGCAAACTTCTTCATGAGTTTCAAACTACAACACACGACACAGAGCAAGGTAGTCATAATCTTAAAAGCTTTATTTCCAAAGATAAGGACCAATATGAGAAGTTCAGGGGAATTTGTTTGGGTTACTTCTTGTAATTTGATATGGAGATGTCTGATGCTCTGGAAGTACTTTGAAGAAATATACAAGAATGGTTATTCAAAATCAGTACAGATTTATGCTAGTAATCAAACATGAAACATTAGCCTCCCTTTTTAGACTTAATATGAGTCGACAATATATGTTATCAACTAAAAAAGAAAAAATTTTAGTCTATTCAAATTGTGGATGATTTGGTGCTGATTTCGCCCTCAATCTCAGCCCCCTGACTTACTGCAATGATATTGATCAAGCTTTCGGCTTCAGAATTTATGAAGAAAATGAATATTACATCCAGCAATTATAGAAAAAAGAAAAGAATATAATGCATTAAGACTTGAGTTGTTTTGATGTTACCATTTGATGGATCTCCTGCCAATTAGCGACAACTGCAGGTCCTGTTTGAGCTGTTGAATCCACTGATGCTACAAAAGAAAATTCGGATCATAACTCAATCATTTGGCAACAATACCTTCAATTTCGATTGAATCAGCTTAGATGTAGAGATTATTCACATGAACCAAAAAATTCTAAGGCTTTTCAAATTAGCACGACATTTTATGGTGTATGAGGAACAGAGGAACCCCAAAGCATTACGATGCAATCATTTACAGATGGATGCTTAACCTTTAGTCCTTGTGAAATACTTAAAGCAAGCTTGTCACCTTATCAGATCATGGATCTGCTAACCTTCTGAGATCATTACTTAATTTTCAGAGATTCTTTAAAATCATGAATTATTTTCAAAGAAAATGCATCTCATCAATGGATTACAGGATCATGAAAGAACAAGAAAATAGAAAGAAAATGACAACAAAATGCATGATCTTGTATAGTTGAATAGAACTAGCAAGCATGTTTCAGAGGAAAAATAATTTTTGCAGTTCAATTAATAACCAGCTCAACAATAAAAGGGATGATCTGTATCATTCTCAATCCTAGTGGAACCTTCAGTTATGTTCACTAGGAATTATAGGCAGTATTATAAATTGTAGATGAGTAAGAAATAAGAAATAATACATCAATGATGCACCAGATGTTGATACCTTCTGCAATGCGAAGGAAGACTAACTAACCATATGGTATACTTGTTGGCACTAACAAGCTGAAAACCCAATGGAGAGACAGTGATGATCTGAATGCGGCTACAGTCAGGAACAAACCAAGCATCGACAGTAATTAGGTAGAAAAGGCTAAAAGTCAAAAAGGGGACCCAGGACAAAGATATAAAACAGATGAAGTTAGTGAAAAATACAAGCTAGTCAAAAAGGAGAGGAAGGCAAGTTACAAGCTCAACAGGGCTTCAGTAAAATATGCAAGTCCTAAGTTGTAAGAAGATGTTCTGAAAGCAAGAGCATAAAATATTGTGCAGTCCTCAGAAAATGGAGAGAAGCTGATGGAAACCCAGCAGTGCATACATGTTCAAGTCATTGGCAGATTAAAACGTCACAATGGGAAATCACAGGCCAAAAGCAAGAAGCTTATAAATGTTAAGGAGGTGAGGCAAAGCAAAAAAGGCAATCCATCAGACTTAACTAGAGAGCTCAGAAAGCAGAAATAGAGACTCTTTTATTGTTTTGAACTGAATAAAACACAAAGCAACCACTTTATCTAGTGTTGATGTCATTGGGGCAGCTCAACAATCTTAACCAACATATGATCGCTATTCAGTATTCACCAGTCAGACAACAGGGTCTGCTTCATTAGAAAATAGCATCAAATAATTATCCACAAAACATGCAGGCAGTCCCATCAATAGACAACTCAAGTCACAATCAGAATCATATATGGTAGTTCACCTCACCCACTTTTTGATGTATGTTGAATTTCCTAAGTTGGGTGTGGCATCAACTTTAGAATCTCAAACATCCAATATAATCCACTTTAGCATGCTTTCACTATGCTTTATTCTAAAATTCCTATCATTGATAACATCTAAACTCAACTCAACTCATCTAAGCCTTTTCCTAACTACATGGGGTCGGATACATTAATCTGCTTCATCCACTCTGCTCTATTCAGGACTAAGTCGACATTCAAATTATAAATAGTTATATCTTTTTTAATTATTTCTGTTCATGTTAGTTTAGGTCTATCTCTACATCTATCATTACCATAAATTGTTAAAGGATCACTCTTTTTAACTGGACATATTGACCAATTTATATGTAGTGTAATCAACTTCTTGAAGTCTACTCCTTTTTCTGTTTACCTTTTTTTTCAGCTGAAACATGTATCTCATGCGGTTCATAAGGTACCAACAATAAATAATGAATGTATCATTTTATTCATTCTTGGGGTTTGCTAATGGTACTTTTTCATTATTTTTAAAGTCATCTTCACCATTCGCCATAGGAGGGTTGTTTGTGGTATTTTACTAGATAAACCGATGATCACAATGATCTAATAATCTTTTGTTTCCAATAAACTCTTGATGGCTTTACATGCTGTCCCTTCTTCGAGCTTCTTTCAAGCCATCCATCCTCACTTTTCCAACCTCCTCTCCACTCCTCTTCTTTGTGTGTCAATGCCGCAAAGAAGAGAGGATAGATTACCTAGGCATGTTTGATTGTGTGTCAAGTGGATGGATTTTGTTGGGAAAAAAATATACAAGGATGCCCCTTTCCAGGGGGAAATCCCATGCAAGTATCCGGATGTGCAAGTATCCGGATGTATGTTTCGGACAGCCATGGGGATGTGGTAGGATGCCCCTTTCCATGGGCAAATCAGGATGCCCCCATTGCACAGAATTTAAAACCATGGTATCTTCAAGTTAAATATGGTTCAAGCTTTTGTAAAATATGGCCTTACCTTGACTCAATCAAGCTATTAAAGAACATGCAGAGAAAAAGAATTAAAAAAGATGAGAAAAACATTTTAAGAAACAAAACTAGATGCCAATTATACAGAAGGCACCAAATAAAACCATACCAAAGATAGGGAAAGAATGTAAATGGAGCAAAACCAAATGATATTTCACTTGTAGGAAAAGCACAGAGCATTTAAAGGCTTCACATTACCAATAAATCGAAAATTAAAAAATATATATGCTAAAACAAATGAAGAAGTATCTGTGAGTTTCTTTTAGATGCCAAGCATACAACAACTTCTGCGCTATCCCAAATGTCTAATTTAAATATTTTTTTCATTGCATTAATAAGAAGCACCATATTCTATCATGTCAATACCTGGGTCCATAGGATTTTGGTTCGGAACGGTGGTGTTCAGCATTGAAGGGTTCAGCATTGAAGGGTTAATTGCAAGTGTGTGTTGAGTCTTTGTCTCCATTGAAAGCATTTTAAGAGAAATTTTCCTCAGATAATCAGACTGCAATATCAGAAAGTCAAAAAACTTACTTCCATGAAAGCTGACAATTCATATTACTGAGAATGAGAGGAAACAGACAGATAAGCTTTTTTTTTTAAGGAAGAGAACGAATATATAGATAACAAGGAGACCAATCTATCTAGCTTCTTGTGGACGAATATATTTGCTTCACCTACAGTTTGACTAGCCAAAACTAGTTATCCGAAGATACTTACATGATTCATCCACAAATTAAACGAAGTCCATATAATTAGCAGAAATCAATAATCTGAACTTGCTATTTATAGCAGAACAACACAACAGTCAAAGAAAATCAAAAGTGTGATTTGCAATGCGGAAGATTAGCAGCACACAGCTGCCAACATCAATTAAATCAAGTAGCCATGTCCAAGTCAAGGACATATGTGTAAGTTCAGCAAGATCTACAAGAAACTGTTCCGTCCCTTTCTTTTCTTGACTGGTCAATGTAACCACGGATAGAGTAATAATAGTTCCTATAGCTGCTTGCTCAGCGTGTTAAATCATGATAGCCAACCAACTCATTAATTCACAGAATACCCAGCTTCTCCCAAATATTTTTATTAGGATATCACTAAAAGCCTAACAAGTGCACCTTACAATTGTAGACAATGCATTTCATACTTCATTGATCAGTTGAACACCTTCAATCTCTTGCTGACCCCTCTACTGTGTCCCCAAAGACAGCAGGATGCCACAGAACAGGAAGACAAATCAATCTTTCCTATCATCTCTTTCTACTTAGAAATAACATATGATGAGAGAAAAATAAAGGGGAAATTTCATTTTTCTGCTATCACACGGCATCATTAGCATTAATTCACACTACTTCTCAGCCCCAAACTGCCAGAATCCACAACTCCACAATCTCGGTGATTTTGGTATGAGTTATCTTGACAAGAATTGCACACAAATGAACATATTGATCTTTGTGCTATACTACATCATTAGTATTAACTGACACTACCCAGTTCCAAATGACCAACAAATTCATTGTGAGGGTTCTTGCTGCTAAACATCTTCCACTCCACCAATCTCAAAATATTCAATATGATGATGAGAATTGTACACAAACACATATGCATCTCTGCACAACAATACATCATCAGGGTTAATTCGCAATACTCGATTCTAAATGGCAAACAAATTCATTTCGAGGGATCTTGCTGCCAAACACCTTCAATTCCACCGGCCTCAGCAATTCCATTAGACTCTCATCTAGATACGAATTGTAAATAAACAAGAATATCTGAACAACATTAAGTGGAGGACTAGCTGACCCCATGTAGTTCGAAAAAGGCTTAGATGAGTTGAGTTGAGTTGTATCTGAACAAGGCTAACTTAATTAACTTCCTAATCAGTTAAACCTGCATTGCACTTGAGCACCTTAATTCAGAACTCTGCATATGCATGTTCACTGAAATCTTTTGATGACAAAATGATGGCCAGTTCTGGCAGTCTGTTGTGTCCCCCAGGCCCTGATCATACAACAAACATAAATGATATTTTCCAGATCATGCACTGGAGCAAGGCTGCAATTGTAACCTTAAATTTGTAGGAATAATCACTAAGAAAGAACGATGGTTAATTACTTAAAGCGCAAATAACTCATCTATCATCATTAAAAAATAAAATAAAATTGCAAGAGAAGTTTGTGACTCAGGTAATAAATGCACCTGGCTTGTAGCTGTAGCATAAATCTTCTCTTCAAACCGTACCGCAATTTTTTGAAGTTCATTTAAGCCCTCAGGCACAGAGATAGGCAAATGTCTCTTTAGAGTGTCCATTCTGCAAAAAGTACAATAAGTGCCATGGATAATGGAAGAGAAGTTCATACAGAAACTATTATAGGATGCAGAGTCAATACAAAACAAATCTTTGTGTCTGCATAAATATTGTGGATAAGCGCTCGTCCATATACAAGGAAGGCTTCCCTTAGAACAAGCTCAAACCCATCTGGTTCGGATAGGAATGTCGAATTCTCTCAAAACCTTTTGAATTAAAAAGATAAAGGAACACAGTATCTGGGCATCTTTCTTAACAAGCTCAGACAAGCGTTCCTGCACTTTCTTTCTCTTACAATCTCATCCCCTTCTATTTTATAGCCTAGAATGACAGCGTTAAACCTAAATCCTCATCGAACCCCTCCTAAACTAAAGATTTTGCCCAATCTGCGGACCCAAATTCGATCACCAGCTGGGGCAATCTGCTGTTCGAAATTCGATCACCTCCATCCGTGGAGTTAAGGAAATTTGAGAACAATACTGACGTATCGAAATTAATCACACGTATCGAAATTATTGGTGTTCGAGTTCTTCTCAAATTAATCACACATAAGGAAACAAGAAGCAATACCGACAAAATCAAAAAGAAAAAGAAAGACGGGAAACCATTCAATAGATTCAAAATTTCTCACTGTAACCAACGCATCATGCAGTTTGACCCAAGAAAACAACACGATATCAAAATTCAAAGACCCATCGGTCGAATTAAGGATCCAAAGCTCGCACATGGGTCCGATTAATCTAAAATCCTAAAAAGCAAGAGCAAGAAAAGGGACCGAGCTCCAGATCCGCTCACATCTCAATGACGATCCTCTGCCGCTCATCGTGCTGCAGCTGGCTGCGCCAGTCGCCGGCAGCGGCGTCGGCGGCGGAGGGTTCCCCCTGGGCGCGCATCCAGTTGTTCCCCTCCATCGGCGGCGATCGAAACGCCTATGGCCAACACAAAAGCTCAAAGAGCAAGAAAAAAATAAACCGCGGGAGATCTTCGCGGCGGCGGCAGCTGCAGCTAATATCGGCGGAACGACCAAATCGTTCCGAGAGATATACATACACACACCTTTCTAAATCTAATATAATATAAAATTGGGATGCTCTGAACTATGCTCTATCTTACCTTCGTATGTATATAATTGCATTAATTAATTTTTAATATACCCAACTTTTTTTCTCACCTAAAACCATTGTTTTTCAGAATTTTTCTTATATTTGTACCTAGCATAGCGGTATTGTAATATCTTTTCATCGTATTGGTCACGATTCATTTTTTTTTCCTAACACACTACTAGACATTTTTTAATTTTATTTTTATTTAAAATTTTAAAAATATAATACATGCATTTTATTTATTTTATTTTATTCTTAATTTAGAAATAACAATTTTAAATTTTAAATTTGGTAATATAAAATTAAAAGAATAATATAATGCACACTTTTATTTATCTTATTTAATTTTTAATTTAGAAATAATAAATTAAAAATATAATTTTAATAATATAAAAATAAAGAAATTATATAAATATATTTGTATTTATCTTTTTTTTTTTTTTTGACCTTTCCATTTTGAACTATGTTTATATTTTTTAAAAACTCAATTTTTAGGAAAATATTTCATCTATTTTTTAAGCTACGGTTTCAAATCAGTTAATTTTTTTGAAATCATTTATCTTATTTTTGTTTTTTAATCTAAAAATAATAATTTTAAAATTTAAGTTTAAGAAGTTATATAAATCTATATCGTTATTTATCTTATTTTTGTGTTGGATTATATCTATATTTTTTAAAAGATATATTTTTAAGAAAAAGAAAATCATCTATTTGTTAATCTGTAGTTTCAAATCAATTTTTTGAAATTTAAGAATAATTTAATAATTTTCTTTTTTTTACTTTCCATTCTAGATCATGTTCATATTTTTTTAAAAAATGTTTTTAGGAAAATATTTCATCTTTTTTTAAAATCTATAGTTTAAAATCAATTAATTTTTAGATTAAAAAATAATTTTTAGTTTATCTTATTTTAAATTTTTAATCTAAATAAAATAATTTTAAAATTTTTAATCATGTTCACATTAGCTTTTGCCTCGGCCGGAGGCGTTTCAGTTGCCGCCGATGTAGGGGAGCAGCTGGAGGCCCACCTAGGCAGAGCCCCCTGAAGCCTAGCATGTATTCATTCTTCGATTGGTAATGCACTGGTACAAATGTATCAGTATTTGAGACGTATTAGTTTCTGAAATGAATATAATTCTGACAACTTTAGTTTTATAATTCAATGATACTAGGATGCATCGGGACTCGCTTTAAAACGATTATAATGGTGACAACGTTGATTCTGTAATTCAATGGTGGTAATGCATTGGTATAATGGAATATATCTGGATTTTGGAATACCTCTAGTTATCACTTATCTCATGTACTTTTATACCAACTTTTTTTAACTTACTGATTATATTTGTCATACGGGAATTCTAATGCAATGACTATGTATGATGACATCATTCGAAATTACAAAATTCTATTCCTGATGGAAACTACAGCTGAAGCAAAGAGGCTCAATAAGTTCAAAATTCTAGCTTAAGTGGCACAATTCTTCCTTTGCTCGATTTATATTTCCCTTTTGCTGGCATAATAGTTCATATACTCCTCGCTGAAGTGGCTCATTTCTTTCTTGATCTTTTTACTTGATTTATGTTTTTCTTCTACGGCATCAGTATATTATTTCTTAATCATAGTGCTTATCCATTCAGCTCCTGAGATGCTTGTAACAAAGCTTTCAAATATGTCGCCCATATTTGAAACGAAAGTTTCCAATCTGCAAGAAAAAATCACAATTTCTGTCCTAGTACAAACGTATTCTTCGTATGAGGAACGAAATTTCACGAAACAGGCAATCAAATACATTCATGTAATTGCATTCATGAAATAGACAAAGTCAAATACATACCTATCAACATGTAGATGTAATACCATTCATGAAATAGGCAAAACAAGAAAAGAAACATACTCTCCAACAAATGGATATGGATAAATAAAAAGTACCATCTGATTTTAAATAGAAAACGGCATAACATTTAACAAATAAAACTAGCTGAGTTTCATTTATAGATTAAATAAAGAGAAGTACATAAACCCAATAACAATTAAGACTGCTTACGCTTGAATAAGCATAAACAATTAAGGCTGCTTACACCAAAATTCAGTCACAATTACACCATCAGAAAACCAAAGTTCAGCCGCAATTCCATTGACAAACTACTATAATTCAGCAATAAAATTAGGCACAGTTCCACTTTCATCAGATCCTCCTTTATATGATTTATTGATAAACCAACAAAATAATTAGCAACCATGAGACCATCAACCATGCCCACATACACCAAGACCTTCTCTTGCTCCTCTCTATCTCCCGCTCTAAATTGTTTATCCTCCTTAAGAGTTCAGGGATGATTTGCTTTGAACAAGCATACATGGGAGGATCGATCCGCTTGTAAACTTCACACCCCCCATCCTGCAGCGATCAATTGACATAATAAGGTACAAATAGCCATAAAATTTATTTTCTCAACATAAATTGTTTTTCATATGCTACTGAGAATGACCTATCTGAGTGTTTGTCACATACTAAAAATCTCCTGCCAGAATATTGATAATATGTCAAAAAGAGTTAACCTGGTACATGCATATTGATAATTTATCAACTAAGCTGAGTACTGAAGAAGTCCAAACTCTACGTTAACTTCAATGAGTTGCAAGAAAGGGGCAACAAATTCTAAGATGAATTCAAATCCTCAAAAATTATATGACTTAAAATTCTTTCTTCAGTATATTTCAGAATAGAAAATAAATATGTCGATTTCTTTAAGGTTTAATTTTTTAATTGAACACAGATTCAAAAGATGTAAAGGATAAAGGTCAGATGAAGAAGGCTTTTTTTGAAAGTTTTATATTGTGCCAAAAAATGTACCGATCAATAACAACTGCCTAAGGAATTTGAGCTAATCTGAGCATTGCAAATGTGAGTAGACAGTCCATCTCTTCCAAAGGAAGATGTGATAATACTTGATTAGGATGACTAACCACTTTAATCAAGTGCTCTAGAAGCCGTTCTGATGCACTTATTTTGCCAGGAGCTACACCCGGTACATTAGCCTGATTTCCATCTGGACTGGTGTATTCCGCCAGGAAGGTTGAGGCTGATATTCCAGGTGTGCCAACAGCCAGTGATTGTGCTTGAGGAGGTGCAACGGTTGATTGCTGATGCCCAACATGTTGCTTCAAATGCTGCTGCTGAAGTGTGTTAGAACTTGGTTGCATAAGACTAGCATTAGGTTGTAATGTATTTATAGAGCTGTTTGACAGAGTATTGGCATTCGTCTGTTGAGGCGCATTGATGGTATTTGGCACAGATCCAACACCACCATGTTGCATGGAGCCCATAGCACCCTGCTGCAATGAATTAAACGAACTGCCCTGGACTGGATCCAAATTAGAACCAGAATGTAAGGCATTTGTGATATTCTGCTGTGTTGTTGGAACACCAAAGTTAGTTGTTGGTAATGGCATGGATACATGTTGCATGCCAGTCACAGCAGCTGGTTGCATTGAAGTTGCTGAACCTTGTAAATTCACTTGTTGCACCTGATTTGGGTGATTTTCATGCTGCTGCAGCTGGCTAAGCTGGGATTGTTGTTGCTGTGGCATTGAGTGAGCAAGTCCACCAGGATGCTGGAATTGTTGTTGTCCCTGTGGTCGTGACGGTATAACTTTTTTTTTATTTGAAGCTAAAATATTAATAATTTGTTTCTCATACAGAGGAAGTTTTTCTTTCAAACCAAGTTGAATATTATTCTTTGATATCTGCAGGACCGCTAAAGTACGCTCTAACATGAATTTAAAACTTTTCATTTTTTCATGGTCTTCTGACGGCTTTGCAGGCGGTATGAGAGCATCATGCTGCAAACAGTAAAATACCAAGAGAGAGACATAAGTTATCCACCATTAGAAAGGTTAGCAGAGGTTTGTTTTTCATAAAAGATCTTCTAATAATGTTTTAAAGAATAATCTCAATTCTATACAACAAATTCACAAGAGATATTAGAACCTGCTGCAACTTAATAGCAATCTTTTGGTAAAGCTCACTGAGGTCTGCAAAGTACATCTCTTTCATGGATTTTATCTGTGTCATCAGTAAAATATAATCAAAATATTAATGATAAAGCTTCACAGGAAAATATATAGAGATGCAAATTGTATTCTAATTATAGAAGCTATAGCACTGACATGCCCAACGGTTTATGTCACCAGCATATAAAATTCAATGGCAACAGAACAGATGAAAAGATGTACCAGTGCATATTGACATTGAGAAATAAGAGCTCCTTTGATGTGTGTTCTCACTTATCAGTGAAGATGCACTATCGAGAATGTTAATTGGGTCTAAAAACTTGTGATGCCACTACTTGTCATTAGATAACATAATCTGAACTAACAGAAGATATTACAGATAGAATTACACTTTTTCCTCCTCATAAATTACTTTTCAACCTCAGGACTTATAAATTTCCCTCCCATTTTTTTCTCCCAAAATATTATCTTTACCTCTTATCATTCTCATCCTTAATTTTTCTTGCAAGTCTTTTGACTCAAAATCCTCGACAAAACTACAAACCACAAAACATATATCCATCCCACGCCTGACCATTCATCAACTTATTAACTTTTCTTTCAAGTCATCTGTAAATTATACTAGTATGATGCATGATCCATGAATGTGCCTGGATGAATAGGAATCCTGAAAAGTCTGGAGTTTTTATTTGGATCATGGTGTTGAGGGGAGATGGGCACAAGGCATGCAACACTTCCTACCAGCAAAGCTAGAATAATTTCTCATGTGAAGTCCCCCCACTTGAAATCTCAAAGGAAAGAACATACAGGACATTTTAGAAAATAAAAAATGGAGCTACGTGAACTGGATCTTCATGGATGGGATACTTGGGCGTTTCATGTATATAGCAGAATAGATCAGAATAAGGGGAAAAGTAGAATGCACTACTGGGTTTTCTAGGAAGTGCTACCTATGTTATGAGCTGACATGAATTTTGATATTTAAGTGATTGTTCTCCAGTCATTAGATAGAAGTTAGACTTGCCTTACATGAAAGAAACAGCTTTCAGTGATAGGAACACTCCAAGCACAGCCAATAATTAAAGGGCTATAAAAGGCAGTGGATCAACAAAGCCTCATGGGTTTCAAATAAGGGCCAATACGAGAAGTTCAGGGGAATTTTTTTGGGTTACTTGTCAAAATTTGATATGGAGATGTCTGATGCTCTGGAGGTATTTTAAAGAAATATCCAAGAATAGTTATTCAAAATCCGTACAGAGTTATGCTATTATAGTAATCAAACATGAAAAATTAGCCTATTTTTAGCCTTTGTACAAGTTGACAACATATGTTATCACCTAAAAAAGAAAACTTTTTGGACTATACAAACTGGGGATGGTTTGGCCCTCAATCTCAGCCCCTTGACTACTGCAATAATATTATCAAGTTTTTGACTTCAGAATTTGTGAAAAAAGTGAAGATTACATCCAACAATTCTAGAAAAAAGGAAAAGAATATGATGCATGAAGACTAAAGTTGTTTTGATGTTACCTTTTGATAGATCTCCTCGTGCATATCAGCTGTAACTGCAGGTCCTGTTTGAGCTGTTGAATCCACTGATGCTGCAAAAGAAAATGTCCTATATCAAGGGATAAAAATGTACATGGAAATTCAGATCATAATGAAGAGATTATTCACATGAACATTTGGCAAAAATACTTTCAATTTTCAAGTGGCGGGATTTAATCAGCTTAATGAAGAGATTATTCACATGAACCAAAATTTTCTCAGGCTTTTCAAATTAGCATGACATTTGTAATGTATAAGGAACAAAGGGGGAACTCCAAAGCATATTACTATGTGATCCTTTGCAGATGGACACCTAACCTTCAGTCCTTGTGAAATACTCAAAGCAAGCCTGTCACTTTATCAGATCATGGATCTGCTAGCCTTCTCAGATCATTACATAATTTTGTGTACCATTAGTTCAGCATGGCAATAAGTACTGTCAGAGATTCTTTAAAATCATGAATTATTTTCAGAGAAACACATCTCATCAATGGATTAAGACATGATGAAAGAACAAACAAATATAAAGAAAATGACAACAAAATGCATGGTCTTGTATAATTGAATAGAACTAGAAAGAATGTTTCATAAAAAATAATTTTTGCAGTTCAATTGACAACCAGGTCAACATAAAAAGGACTGATCTGTATCGTCCTCAATTCTTGGGACCTTCAATCATATTCACTAGGAATCATAAGCAGTACTATAAATTGTGGATGAGTAAGGAACAAGAAATAATATATCAATGATGCCCCAGATGTTGAGACGTTTTGCAATGTGAAGGAAGAGCACCTAACCATAGAGCATAGTCGTTGGCACTAACAAACTAAAACCCAATGGAGAGTCAGTGATGATCTGAATGTGGTTACGGTCAGGAACAAACCAGTCATTGATGGTAACTTGGTAGAAAAGGCTAAAAGTCAAAAAGGGGACCCAGGACAAAGATATAAAACGGATGAAGCAGGTGAAAAATACAAGCTAGTCAAAAAGGAACGGAAGGCAAATTATCAGCACAATAAGGCTTCAGTAAAATATACAAGTCCTAAGTTGGAAGAAGATGTTTGGAAAGCAAGCGAATAAGATATTGTGCACAGTCCACAGAAGATGGAGAGAAGCCGCTGAAAACCCAGCAGAGCATACATGTTAAAGTCATTGGCAGATTAAAATGTTACAACGGGAAATCACAGGCCAAAAGCAAGAAGCTTATCAGGCAAAACAAAAAAGGCAATCCATCAGACCTAATTAGAGCTCAGAAAGCAGAAATAGAGATTCCAGAATGACTGTTAGTTAATAGAACTTTTGAAGGCAATGAAGAAATAAAAGCTTATCACATAAGCGACTATCCTACCTTAGAAAACCTTAATTACAAAGCTTTATGCTATTCACATGGGACTGGCTGTAGCATTGAAGAAACAATAACCGCATTTAGAAAGCATTTCACAACTAGCACACACTTAACATTAACCTCATGGATCAATGTTATACCCTCACATAAACTCTTTGTTTTAGCATAAGTACCTGCACCAATACTTTCAAAGATATCGACATGACACTCGGACATGGTTCCATCAGAAGAAATCAGATACTAAAAGCTCCAAAATATTTGGACATGCACCAACACCTTTGAGCATATGTAATATAGGTTATACCTAGCACAGGCATATTTAGAGAAGGCAGAGATATACCATAAAACTAAAAGAAGTTGCCGCTTGATAGTTAGAAAGCTATCCTCTTGGCTGCACAGCTAGATTAAAAGACATGGGAGCAACACTACTCCCAAATCAACATTAGAATGGATCCTACTTTCAATTCCTTGAACTAAGGATGAATTCTTGATGCAAAGAAATAATAATTGGTTTGGCCATGTTTTGGATGTTTACATTGTCGTGAAATACCAAAAAAAAAAAAAAAGTGGATAGATTTTCATGGGAAAAAATACAAGGATGCCACTTTCCATGGGGAAATCCTAGGCAAGAATCAGGATATCTATTTGGGACAGCCATCGGGATGAGGTCGGATGCCCCTTTCCATGTGGAAATCAAGATGCCCCCATTGCACAAAATTTAAAACCATGGTATCTTTAAGTTAAATATGGTTCAAGCTTTCATAAAATACTGCCTGACCTTGACCCATTCAAGCTATTAAATAACATGCAGAGAATAAGAGCCAAAAAAGATGAGAAAAACATATTAAGAAACAACACTAGATGCCAATTATATAAAAGGAACCAAATAAAGCCATACCAAAGATAGTGAAAGAATGTAAATGGAGCAACACCAAATGGTATTTCACTTGTAGAAAAAGCAGAGTATTTAAAGGCTTCACATTACCAATAAATAAAAAATAAAAAATAATATGCTAAAACAAATGGAGCAGTATCTGTGAGTTTCTTTTAGATGCCAAGCAAACAACTAGCTCTACATTAACACACGTCTAATTCAAATCTTTTTCATATTGCATTAATAAGAAGCACTATATTCTATCATGTCAATACCTGGGTCCGTAGGATTTTGGTTCGGAATGGCAGTGTTCGGAATTGAAGGGTTAATTGGAGGAGGATGTTGAGGCTTTGTCTCCATTGAAAGCATTTTAAGGGAAATTTTCCTCAGATAATCAGACTGCAATATCAGAAAGACAAAAAAAAAAAAAAAACTTACTTCCCATGAAAGTTAACAATTCAAATTACTCAGAATGAGAGGAAACAGGCAGATACAAATTTTTTTTTTTTTAAGAAAAAAATGAAAATATGGACAACAAGGAGACCGATCTATCCAGCTTGCGGACGAATATATTTGCTTCACCAACAGTTCGACACGCCCAAACTAGTTATCCGAAGATACATGATACACCCACAAATTAAACCAAGTCTTTATAATTAGCAGAAATAAATTATTTAAACCTGTTATTGCTAGCAGAACAACCACAACAGTCAAAGAAAATCAAAATCATGATTTGCAATGTGGAAGATTAGCAAACAGCACACAGCTGCTAACATCAATTAGATCAAGTAGCCATGTTAAAATCAAGGACATATGTGTAAGTTCAGCAAGATCCACAAGACACTGGTCCATCCCTTTCTTTTCTTGACTAGTCAAGGTAACCATGGACAGAGCAATAATAGTTCCTATAGATGCCTGCTCAGCATGCTAAATCATGATAGCCGACCAACTTATTAATTCACAGAATATACAGCTTCGCCCAAATGTTTTTATTGGGATTTGACTACGCACCTAACAAGTGCACCTTACAACTGTAGACAATGCATTTACATACTTCATTTATCAACTAGACTCCTTCAATCTCTTGCCCACCTCTCCCCTGTGTCCCCAAAGAGAGCAGGATGCCACAGAACAGGAACACAAATCAATCTTTCCTATCAGTTCTTTCTACTTAGAGATAACATATGAAGATAGAAAAATAAAGGGGAAAAATCATTTTTTTGCTATCACACCGCATCATTAGCATCAAAACTACTTCTCAGCCCCAAACAACCAAACTCCACAACTCCACAATCTTGGTGATTTTGGTATGAGTTATCTTGATGAGAATTGCAAAAAAACAAAGATATTAATCTTTGTACTATACTACATCATTCGTATTAATTTACACTACTCAATTCCAAATGGCCAACAAATTCATTGTGAGGTTCTTGTTGCTAAACATCTTCCACTCCACCAATCTCAAATATTTCAAATGATGATGAAAATTGTATACAAACACGTATTCATCTTTGTACAACAATACATCATTAGGGTTAATTCGCACTATTCAATTCCAAATGGTAAACAAATTCATTTTGAGGGATTTTGATGCCAAACACCTTCAATTCAGCCAACCTCAACAATTCCAATAGACTGTTATCTAGATAAAACTTGTAAATAAACAAGAATATCTGAACAAAGGTAACTTAATTAACTTCCTAGTCGGTTAAACATGCATTGCACTTGAGCAACTTAATTCAGAACCCTGCCTGGGCATGTTCGCTAAAATCTTTTGATGACAAAATGATAGCCAGCCCTGGTAGTCTGTTGTGTCCCCCAGGCCCTGGTTATAAAACAAACATAAAAGACATTTTCCAGAACAAACACTGGAGCAAGGCTGCAATTGCAACTTTAAATTTGAAGGAGCAATCACTAAGAAAGAATGATGGTTAGCCACCTATAGCACAAATAACCCATCTGTCATCATTTATAAAAAAAAATGCAAGAGAAGTTTGTAACTCAGGTAATAAATGCACCTGGCTTGTAGCAGCAGTATAAATCTTCTCTTCAAATCGTACTGCAATTTTCTGAAGTTCATTCAAGCCCTCAGGCACAGAGACAGGCAAGTGTCTCTTTAGAGTATCCATTCTGCAAAAAATACAATAAGTGTCATGGATAATGGAAGAGAAGTTCATACAGAAACTATTATAGGATGCAGAGTCTATGCATACAAAATATTTGTGTCTGCTAGATATTGTGGATGAGGATTCGTCCATATATAAGGAAGGTTGCCCTTAGAACAAGCTCAAATCCATCTAGTTCGGATCCGAATGGTGAATTCCCTCAAACCCTTTCAATTAAAAAGACAAAGAAGCACAATATTTGGGCATCTTCCTTAACAAGATCAGATAAGCGTTCCTGCACTTCTTTTTGCCTGCAATCTCATCCCCTTCTATTTTATAGTCTCTAGAGTGACAACGTTAAGCCTAAACCCTCATCAATCCCCTCCTAAGCTAAAGATTGCCCAATCTGCGGTCCAAAATTATCATCTCCATCCATGGAGTTGAGGAAATTTGAGAACAACACCGACATAACGAAATTATTTGTGTTTGAGTTCTTCTGAAATCAATCACACGCATGGAAACAAGAAGCAATACCGACAAAATCAAAAAGAAAAAGAAAGACGGGAAACCATTCAATAGATTCAAAATTTCTCACTGTAACCAACGGATCATCCAGTTTGACACAAGAAAACAACACGATATCAAAATTCAAAAACCCAACAGTCGAATTAATGATCCATCGCCCACACATGCGTCCGATTCATCTAAAACCCTAGAAAGGAAGAGAAAGAAAAGGGACCGAGATCCAGATCCGCTCACATCTTATTGACGATCCTCTGCCGCGCATCGTGCTGCAGCTGGTTGCGCCAGTCGGCCGCAGCGGCGTCGGCGGCGGAGGGCTCCCCCTGGGCATTCCTCCAGCTATTCCCCTCCATCAGCCGCGACCGAAGCGCCTCCGGCCAAGGCAAAAGCTCAAAGTGCAAGAAGAAAATAAACCGCGGGAGATCTCCGCGGCGGCGGCGGCGGCGGCGGCGGCGGCAGCTAATATCCGCGGAACGGCCAAATCCTTCCGAGAGAGAAGCAGGGGGGGAGGGGGCGTGAAGGAGAGGAATGAAGGAGAGCGTTGACAGCCGGGAGATTCCCTTTAGCTGAAGGAGAGCGCCTCCCAATTATATACGCATACATGCATACATACATATAAGTGCTTCCCTGGTGCACGCCACGCGAAACAAATCCGGCCTTTCGTTTGGGAGCCGCGTGATCGGACTTTTTTTTTTAAATAAATTTCGTGAATAAAATTAAACTCCTTTGGTTCTACTAGTAAAATCGTCATTATATTATTAACTCCCCCAATCGATGATAAGGTCATGCCCAATTCAAACACCCTGCTAGCTGGCATAACATCCAAGCGAAGAAGTCAAATCACCTCTGACAAAATAAGGTGGCTCTGAGAACCCGAACCATCCCCATCCGAGCTAAGTCATTCCTCGATAACCCGAGCTATCCTCATACTTTGGCCATCTGAGTGGAGCCATTCCTCGGTAACCCAAGCTATCCTCATACTTCGGCCATCCGAGCCAAGCCATTCCTCGATAATCCGAGCTATCTTCATGCCTCGGCCATTCGAGCCGATCCATTCTATACCTCAGAAAACCAGGTTATTCCTCATTCAGACCGAACCACGACATTCAAAATACCTCTGCGGAATTCGGCGCAGGAGAGTTCGAATCCACTATAACTAAATAAGATCCTAGGCGGCGAATCATGCCCAGAAGTGGCCTAGGACCTGCAAGAGTGGCCTAGGTCTGTGTGATCATTTAACCTCAAGGCATCAACCAACTCTCCCAGCCGTCGATCCTCTAACTGACAAGATACGGAACCTACTGGCCTCATAACAAACTTGATTCGAATCCTAACAGTTTTTAGACCCCATCAAGGGCACGTCCAAGGAATCAGGTGATCACCTATAAATACCATGGCACTCCAACCTCTCAGGTACGTGCACAAATTCTAAGGCAACCTCTTACGCATTCATTTTACTCATACTCCACTAGAGCTCTCACAAGAGCCCTGAGGAACATTTTTCTGTGAGAGTTTTGTCCTCACATCTGCTTGCTGTGAATCTCCACTGACTTGGGCATCAGAAGGTCCTCCGCAGAGGGCAACCCCCATAGCACCCTCTGCGAGTGGACTATCTTGCAGGTTCCACCCTGAGGCGACGAGATCGGCGCCTGGATCAGGAGCTAGAAGTGCATCCGAGTCGGAGAACGGATTTCTGCGGCAACAGATTGGTGCTAGAGGAAGGGCCTCAAGTCCCATAAACTTGTGATTCAGGAGACAAGACTCAAAAACCAGAGAAAAGCATCCTCTAATGGCCAATCAAAAGAGAGCTATGTCTGAAGCTCAAGATCAGGCTGCCTCTCAAAGGCCTGATCCGATTAGCGGTGTAGCGCCTTCGCTACCACCGCCAGCTGAAACTCCTTCGCCGCCGGCAACGGCGGTAACCCTGGACCAGTTTGCCACCCTGGTTCAGCAGGTCCAGACATTAACCCAATTGATCCAGGGATTCCAGGCGATCCCTGGAACTGCTATCCCTGCTTCTCAGCCTCATGAGGAGGCCGCTGCCCCTGCCTCGCCAGCGATCTCTTCTTCTGATCCGCCTGAGGCAGCGGATCGCGGTCACCGGCTCGCAAAGGCGAAGCCGGCGCTGCAGTGAGCTGGAGGGAAGAGCCCGCTCAGATACAGGCGGGTTCGCTCCCTCTCCCCGGTATCTTCCCAGGATTCGACACTGCTGCCATCTTCTCCTCACCCGATCCCTCGTACCACTCTGGATGAAGGGATCAGACAATAGATGCAAGAGATGCGGCAAGAATAGCGTCGGGAGTTGGATGCCGCCAGGCAAGCTCCTCCATCCCAGCCGAAAGCGGAGCAGGGCATCCCCTTCTCCGAGAGGATCATGAGGGAAGTGATTCCCTCTCATGTCAAGCTCTCTACCATCGAGCCGTATCATGGATCCACCAATCCCGACGACCATCTTAGCAACTTTAGATCCATCATGATGTTCCACAGGGCATCATATGTGATCTTGTGCAGAGCCTTCCCCTCTACTTTAAGGGGATCTGCCCAAACATGGTTCAATAGCTTAAAACCAGGTTCCATTGATTCTTTTGACGAGCTGAGCTGTCTGCTCATTAGCCAGTTCGTCAGCAGCCGCTGCCAGCAACGGAGATCCGACTCCCTCTCCGAGATCAAGCAGAGAGAGGGGAGTCGCTGAAGAATTATCTCGACCGCTTCAACACGGCCCTCTTAGAAGTCGACCATCTCAACCACAAGGTAGCCATGTCCGCCCTGGCCAGAGGAGTGTCTAAGGAGGGAGACTTCTACCTAACTCTAGAGGTTAATTACCCAAAGAGCCTTTCGGACATGATGTCCCTGGCGGACAAGTACGCTAGGGTGGAAGAATCGAGGAGGTTAGCTCGGGCGAAGCAGCTAAAGAAGAAAGAGGCAAAGGGCTCGGACAAGCAGCGGGCCCACCATCGTGCTAGCCCACCTCGCCACCACAGAGCTCCTCCGCCGCCGCCTTGAGACCGAACTCGGAGTTCGACCCAAAGGTTCGACCGCTATACTCCCCTTACAGCGCCAAGAGCACAGATCCTGATGGAGATTGAACGTCAGCTTCCTCGGCCCCCTCCTCTTCGAGGCAACGGAACTCGGAGGGACCCCGCCAAGTACTGCTGCTTTCATCAGGACTACGGGCACAATACCGAGGACTGTTGGCAACTCAAGAACGAGATCGAGCAATTGATCCGGCGAGGCAGACTGAATCGGTTCAGGGGCCCCCCTGAGCCGAATAATGAAGAGAATCGCCAGCCTGAGCCTCGCCAACTCCCACCACTAAATCCTCCAGTCATCGGCAATGTTAATGTGATAACGGCGGCCGGGTCCCCATCTTCTTGGCCAGGTGAGGAGGAGAACCCGTCGAAGAAAGCTCAGGTTGATGAGCTCACCTTCTCTAATGAAGACCTTGGGAGTCCACCCTAGTGGGCTTCACAGGTGACTCCATAATCCATGAAGGAGTCATCACTCTGTCAGTCCGAGCCGGCACCTGGCCCCGTGTGGCTACCGTATTCATGGATTTCCTCGTAACCAAGCTCAGATCTCCCTACAACGCCATCCTCGGTAGACCGGGGCAAATCTCTCTCAAAGCCATCATTTCCATTCCCCATCTTGCCATAAAATTCCTCACTGAATGGGGAGTAGGGGTTGTTCGAGGAAGTCAGATCATAACTCAGCATTGCTTTGTTGCCGACCTCCAATCCAGAAAGCTCGAGGTGGACAGGCTGGACGCTCGGGAAGATTTCACCGAGCAACGAGGGGAGCCGGCCGAAGATCTGGAGGAGGTACCACTTGACGAGGCTCGGCCCGACCAAACTATAAAGGTCGGATCGCAGCTAGAAGGAAAGCTTCGACAAGAATTGATTGAGTTCCTTCATAAGAATGCCGACGTCTTCGCCTGGTCTGCATTGGATATGCCTGGATTCAGCCCAGACGTCCTGGTCCACCGCCTCAGCGTGGACGAAACATTCAGGCCCATTAAGCAGAAGAAGAGGAGCTTCGCCCTAGAGCGCCAAAAAGCCATCGAAGAAGAGGTGGATTAGCTCATCAAAGCCAAGTTTATCCGGGAGGTTAGTTACCCCGACTGGCTGGCGAACGTGGTCATGATGATGAAGTCGAATGGCAAATGGAGGATCTGCATCGACTTCACTGACCTCAATAAGGCCTGCCCAAAAGATAGCTTCCCTCTTCCGCGGATCGACCAGCTCGTGGATTCAACTTCAAGCCATCAAATGCTAACTTTTATGGATGCCTATTCGGGCTACAACCAGATCTGTATGGCGCCCGAAGACGAGGAGAAAACCGCCTTTATCACCGACCGAGGTATCTATTGCTATCGAGTTATGCCCTTTGGTTTGAAAAACGCAGGTGCCACCTACCAAAGGCTGGTCAATAAAGTTTTCAAGAAGCAAATCGGTCGGAACATGGAGGTGTATATTGATGATATGCTGGTAAAAAGCAAGGAGGCATTCCATCACATCGAGGACCTTGCGGAGAGCTTCGTTACCCTTCGAAAATATCAGATGAAGCTCAATCCTACCAAATGTGCTTTCGGAGTCAACTCCAGAAAGTTTCTAGGCTTCATGGTCTCCTAGCGAGGCATTGAAGCAAATCCCCAGAAGATCCAGGCCCTGCAGCAGATGGCCCCTCCAGGATCAATCAAAGACGTGCAACGCCTCACCGGAAGGATAGCGGCTCTTAGTCGCTTCATTGCTCGATCAGCAGAAAAGTGTCTTCCATTCTTCAAAGCTCTTCGGTCGACCAAAAACTTTCAATGGACCCCAAATTGCCAGAAATCCTTCGAAGACCTCAAGAAATACCTTGGCTCACCTCCTCTCCTCAGTAGCCCGAAGCCAGGGGAAGTGCTGAATCTATACCTGACAGTCTCTGAAGACGCTGTTGGCTCGATGCTAACCAGAGAGGAGAGCAGAGTCCAAAGACCTATCTATTATGTCAGCAAACTACTCAAAGATGCTAAAATGAGATACACTCGGGTCAAGAAGATGGTCCTAGCTCTAGCAACATCGGTCTGAAAGTTGCGGCCATACTTCTAGGCGCATACTGTCATCGTCCTGATCGACCAACCTCTCAAGGCAATTATCCATCGTCCAGAAGCATCGAGGAGAATGACCAAATGGGCTGTCGAGCTGAGCAAGCACGACATTCAATATCAGCCTCGTCCAGCCATTAAAGCCCAAGTTCTGGTGGACTTTCTCCTCGAATGCATCATACCCGAAGATAGCTCTGTTTTGGATACCCCCGGACAGCCAAAGCCCAACGCCCCATGGTTGCTTCATGCCGATGGATCCTCCAGCGCAGGCGGCTCCAGCGTCGGCCTGATCCTCACCAGTCCGGAGGGCACAACTTTTGAATATGACATTCATTTTTCCTTCCCGACCTTAAATAATGAAGCAGATTATGAAGCCCTGCTCTTCGGACTCCGAATCGCCCGTGAGCTTAAAGTCAAGAAACTGATTGCCTACACCAACTCCCAGTTGGTGGCCGGCTAGGTGCAGGGAGAATTCGAGGCTCGAGAGCCGAGTATGATTCGGTATCTCCAAAAGGTGCACGATCTATCTTCCTATTTCGATGAATTTAAAATTATTCAAATCCCAAGGACTGAAAATGCACGCGCCGACCTACTATCCCACCTGGCAAATATGGAGTCAATGGACCTCGAGCAAAAATTTCACCTGGAGGTCCTAGAGAAGCCCAGCGTCGCCGACATTGACCACATGATGCAGGTTGACACCGAACCATCCTGAATGGACCCCCTGCACCAGTACCTCAAAGAAGGGTTGCTACCCACTGATAGAAAGGAAGCAAGGAAGTTGAAATTGCAATCATCTCATTATGTTCTGATTAATGACCGGCTATATAAGCGATCCTTCTCCATGCCATTGCTCAAATGCCTCCGTCCATTAGAAGCCAATTACGCTCTTCGGGAAGTTCATGAAGGCATCTGTGGCAGTAACCTCGGCAGCCCTGCCCTATGCCACAAAGTGCTACGCCAAGGATATTATTGGCCAACAATGCAGAAAGATGCTGATGACCTTGTTCGAGCCTGTGATGCGTGCCAACGACACTCAAATATTCAAAGGCTCCCCTCTGCTCACCTGACCTTCATCTCATCCCCCTAGCCCTTCGCCAAGTGGGGAATGGATATACTTGGCCCTTTCCCCCTCGCAACGGGGCAAAGGAAGTTCTTTTTGTCGCAATTGATTATTTCACTAAGTGGGTCGAAGCCAAAGCAGTCGCCCAGATAACCGAAGCTCGGGCTAAAGACTTCGTATGGAGGTCCATCATCTGCCGCTTCGGTCTTTCCCACACCATCATCACTGACAACGGGAAGCAGTTTAATAATACAAAGTTTTGGGAGTTCTACGAGGATCATGGCATTCTCCATCGCCTAACATCAATCGGACATCCTCAAGCTAACGGAAAGGCCGAGGTAATAAATCGAACTCTCTTGCAGGGAATTAAAGCTCGGCTCAACCAAGCACGAGGCAGATGGACAGAGGAGCTCCACCATGTGTTGTGGGCGTACCGAACCAATGAAAGGGCTCCCACAGGCCAGACTCCATTCAAGATGGCCTTCGGCACAGAAGTTGTTATCCCCGTGGAAGTCGGGCTCCCCTCCCCTCGCACCGAAGGCTACTCGGAAGAATCCAATGATGAACAACTCCGAACTAATCTTGACTTGATAGAAGAAGTCAAGGAGAAAGCCCGGATCCAGATAGCGGCCTACCAACAAAGAGTTGCCCGTCACCATTCAACCAGAGTAAAAGGAAAGTTTTTCTCTCCGGATGATCTGGTACTTCGGAAGGCATCCGTCTCAAAGCCACTAGAGCAAGGAAAGTTGTCCCCTAATTGGGAGGGTCCTTACCAAATTATGGAGGTAATCAGACCTGGCACTTATAAGCTCCAAGATCTAAATGAAAAATCTATTTCTCGGACATGGAACTCGAATAATCTCCGCATCTATCATCAGTGAGAGTATGCCCTCCCTGAACTTACCTTGTCCATTGAGTTAAATCTTTAAAGATTCAAAAATTTCTATTTTTATTGCTTTCTTTGATGGCTACAATAAGAGATAGGTTTATAAATCCTCGGCTGGGCCGAGCAATCTCTGGACCTTGGCCGCGCTAAGTAAAATATATCCCAGCTGGGCTGGGAGGACTCCGTACCTTAGCAGCGCCAAGTAAAATATAATTTTTATAAATCCTCGGTCGGGCCGAGCGATCTTCGGACCTTGGCTGCACTAAGTAAAATATATCCCAGCTGGGCTGGAAGGACTCCATACCTTGGTAGCGCCAAGTAAAATATAATCTTTATAAATCCTCGGTTGGGCCGAGCGATCTCCGGACCTTGGCCGCACCAAGTAAAATATCCTAGCTGGGCTGGGAGGACTCTGTACCTTGGCAGTGCCAAGTAAAATATAATCTTTATTAATCCTCGGCCAGGCCGAGCGATCTTCGGACCTTGGCCGCGCCAAGTAAAATATATTCTAGCTGGGCTGAAAGGACTCCGTACCTTGGCAGCATCAAGTAAAATATAGTCTTTATAAATCCTCGGCTGGGCCGAGCGATCTTCAGACCTTAGCTACGCCAAGTAAAATATATCCTAGCTAGGTTGGGAGGACTCCATACCTTGGCAGCACCAAGTAAAATATAATCTTTATAAATCCTCGATCGGGCCGAGCCATATCCGGACCTTGGCCGCGCAAAGTAAAATATATCCCAGCCGGACTGGGAGGACTCCGTACCTTGGCAGTGCCAAGTAAAATATAATCTTGAAGCCTCGGTCAAACCGAGTGATATATTATTTGAAGCCTCGGCCAAACCAATATACGGCCACTCGAAGCCCCTCCCAGAAACCAGGTTATGACAGACTCGGAACATGGGGAGGGTCGCAGTCACTCCAACGCGGCTGCACAGCGAGATGAACCCGATAAGATTGCGCCAGCTATTCGGTGCCACCATTGTTGGACATATATTGTAGAACCTCATCACCTCCTGCACCAGCGGATGAAGAGGAAACCGGAGACCTGCCTAAGACTCTCCTCGTAGAAGAAAACTTCATGACTTAACTCAGTCAGAACTCTATGCTCAGCCCTCGGCACCCGTAAGACTACGTCCCCAGGAACTCTATAAAGTCGGCGGATTCTATCCAAATCCTCCAAGGTGATCTCTGAGGCAACGTCATTTGGGCCCTTCATATTAATGAAATAAGGAACATAACACAAACAAACGAACAGAGGCTCAGGAAAGAAGGAAAAATCTCTATGGCCGGGACAAAGGGGCGTTGCAGAAGGAGCGTCACCCTAGCCCTTTTTAAATAAGCGCTTCAGAAACAAAGCCCTAGATGCCAAAAACTCCGATATGGGCGCCAGAAATAAAGGAGTTCTGCCAGGTGGAACTTTCGCTATTGCGGCTTGTTGGAAATGAGGCATTTCCTCCTTGAGCTGCGATAAAAAATGATGATGAAATAGCGGCCCGTCACTTACGAGATTATCATTGCCCGCCTTTTTGAATCCCCCAAGTGAGATTGCTCCGAAATTCTACTCCCTATATCCGAACTTACACTTCGGACTAGGGAGTGGGGGCATATTGTTGGGGAGATTGTTGAGAAATTGTTGCCCCAATTTTATTGATTTTAATGATTACCAAAAGCCATGAGTATATTAAAAGATGCAATGAATTTATTTACATGAGCAATGAATTTATTTCTCATAATCAATGAGTATGTTAAGTATGACTATAATCAATTGGAAAGTAGCTTCAAGCTCCATGTTTAAGCTTTCAAAAAGAAATTTTTATACTTCATATTTCAATCAATGAGTTTTTGGAACATATCTTGAATTGATTCTTAATGTCAAATTTATTATATTCAAGTCAAAAATTGATTTAAAATTAATCTGGAACGAATTTCAAAGTCAATCAGAAAATTCTCTGATTTTTGATACGTTCCGGAGCCGACTCTAGAGTTTCAGAGTCGACTCCACTCAGTATACAGAGATTCCTGATTTTCTCGAGTCGACCCCTGTGATTTCAAGAGTCGACCCCCGATATTGTCGAGCCGACTCCATGACTGTAAGAGTCGACTCTGCTCAGACTCCAGAGAGTTATTTTTCTGAGCACTTCTCGAGTCGACCCCTTGCTTTTCATGAGTCGACCCCCGACTGTCAGGAGCCGACACCTTATTTTTCTTGAGTCGACCCCTTAACTATCTGAATGTTTCTATTTTTGGCATCGCGTCTTCGAGCCGACTCGCCTAAAGTTGGAGCCGACTCCAACAAATCTGGGCGTGACTTTTTCTGATGCCAACTCAGCGCCAACGGTAATATTTTTCAATAACGGCTATATTTCTTTGTTTCTAACGGCTATATTTTTGCAGAGTCTATAAATAGAGAGGCCGTTTTCAAATCAAAAGATATACATATATAGATCAAGAGAGAAAAAAAAAGAAAAATCTTTCAGAAAGAGGAAAAATAGAGCGTCATTTGAAAAATCCGAGATTCAAAAATAGAGTGAAAGAAAAGGAGTGAAATCAAAGGAGACTTCATCTGTGCTCAAGTTCATCAATCCAAGAAAGTCTAGAAGAAAATCCAAGAGCCATTCAAGATCAAATCAAGAGATTTTCAACATTCAAAGAAAGGGAGAATAAGTTCAAATCAACTCCAACATTCAATCCGTGAAGAATCTGAGCTGAGGCCCGATTCCACACTTCAAAGGAGTTGAGGAAAAGAAGAAAAGAAGAAAAGCCTGCACTCAAATCGAATCTAAACAGGCCCTTCTAAACTTTGCTTTTATTTTGAAATATCTGCTCAAAAGGAGCTGTTTTGTACTAAACTCATATTTTTATCTTGTGGTTTGCTAATTCAATCAGTGGATTGAATTAGTGGAGGTAGTTTACCTCGGCACAAGCTAAGGATAGCTTGTGTGTTGGGTTTTGTGCTGGTGAGCCCGTGTAAAACCGGCTGGGTTCGTTGTGATCCCGGAAAAAAGTTTGGGTTGTGAGCTTGTAAAACAACTCGACTGTAATCGAGGAGATTATAGTGTGGACCCAAGTGGAGCTTGGGAGTGGACGTAGGTGTTGGATACACCGAACCACTATAAAATCTTTGTGTTTGCCGTGTTTATTTGTCTCTCTCTCTCTTGCTATTGTGCTTTAACTTGAATTAATTGTGTATATCCTCTCATCAATAGTTTAAATTGTTTTAAAAGGCTTAATTTTTAAAGTACCCAATTCACCCCCCCCTCTTGGGTTGCCATCTGGGCCAACAATTGGTATCAGAGCTTGTGCTCATTTGTTTTTGATTGATCACACGATCAAGAGCGAAAGATCCAAATGGCAACACAAGCCAGCTCGAGTTTTGCTGAGGGCCATTCTACAAATAGACCACCCTTATTTAATGGTTCCAACTATTCATATTGGAAAGCAAGAATGAGGATATTCATTCAAGCTTCAGATTATGAATTGTGGAGTGTCATAATTAATGGACCTAGTACACCCACACACTTAGTTGATGGTTCTATAGTTCCTAAGCCCGAAAGGGATTGGAATGAAAATGATAGGAAGATGGCTCAGCTTAATGCAAAAGCCATGAATGTTTTATATTGTTCTCTTGATGCTAATGAATTTAATCGTATCTCTACCTGTAATTCCGCTAAAGAGATATGGGATAGATTAGAGGTTACCCATGAGGGAACCAACCAAGTTAAAGAATCTAAGATTAATATACTTGTGCATAAATATGAATTGTTTAGCATGGAACAATCTGAAACCATAACATGCATGTATACTAGATTTACTGATATTGTTAATGGTTTGAAGAGTCTTGGAAAAACCTATACTAATGCTGATTTGGTTCGCAAAATTCTTAGGTCACTACCAAGATCATGGGAAGCCAAAATGACAGCCATTCAAGAAGCCAAAGATCTAAACACTTTACCTTTGGAAGAGCTTCTTGGATCCCTTATGACCCATGAATTGACAATGAAGCAACATGTGGAGGAGGATAGCAAAAAGAAGAAGACAATTGCCCTCAAGGCTGCAGAAGTTGAAGATAGCAGCAGCGATGATGAGGATGATGATGAAGACACAGCTCTTCTAGCAAGAAAATTTAAGAAATTTATGAGGAGAAAGAAACCCTTCCACAAAAAGAAATTTGGAAATAAGATGGAAGGAGAAAAGGAAAAAGATAAGGACAAGGACAAAGAGAAAGACCCCTTGATCTGTTATGAATGTAAGAAACCGGGGCATTATAGATATGATTGTCCGCAATTGAAAAAGACTTTCAAGAAAAAGAAGAAAGCGTATGTTGCAACTTGGAGCGACAGTGATGAATCTTCTTCCGAAGAAGAAGAACAAAAAGAGGTTGCCAACATTTGTTTTATGGCGAACGACGACGACGAGGTAAGTTCTGAAAACCCTTGTGATGATTTTGCTTTTGATGAATTATTTGAAGCCTTCAATGAACTTGTAGATGATTTTAAAATTTTGAAAAAGAAATATAAATCTCTGAAAACTGAAAACATAAACTTAATTAAAGAGAAAAATGAAGTGATGCTTGCAATTAAAGATTTAAAAGGTAAAAAGGAGATGTTTCTTAAAGAAAAGGATGATTTTACTCATGAAATTAATATACTAAAATCTGAAAACGAAAATCTAATAAAAGATTTGAAAAAGCAAATACAAACTCTATCTTTGGAAAATGAACAGCATATTGTAGAAAATGAATTTCTAAAGAAAGAAGTTAAAAAATACAAAGATATTGTTGATAAATTCACCTTAAGTTCTACTAAACTAAACATGATTTTAGAAAGTCAAAAAGCAGTTTTTGATAAGGCTGGATTAGGATATAATACATTTAGAAAACAAAAATCTTTGAAAAACATTTTTGTACGTGCTAGCCAAAGTAACATCACTTGTTTTAAATGCAATTTAAAAGGGCATAAATCATTTGAATGTAATTTACAAAAACCAAATAAGAATTTAAATTTTAAAGGGAAGAAAATATGGGTTCCAAAAGGAACAATATTTGTTGCTACTAACCATGAAGGACCCAAGAAAGCTTGGGTACCTAAACATAAAGTTTGATTTTATTGCAGGAATGTCTTGTGGCCAAAAGATCAAAGAGAAAGTGGTATCTTGATAGTGGCTGCTCAAGACATATGACGGGTGACAAAGAAGAATTCATCACCCTTGAAGAAAAGAAAGGAGGAGTTGTTACGTTCGGTGATAATGGTAAAGGTCAGATTATGGGCCTTGGTAAAATCCGTATAACTCCATCCACTTTTATAGATAATGTACTTTATGTTGATGGTTTGAAGCATAACTTAATTAGTATAAGCCAATTGTGCGATAAAGATTTTAAAGTATCATTTGAAACTTCTTTCTGCACAGTATCTAATTCCATTGATAATAGCATTGTATTTACTGGTTATAGACATGGCAATGTTTACTTGGTTGATCTAGATAAATTATCTATGAGTGATCATTGCTTAATTGCTGATAATGCTAATATGAATGAAATTGGATGGTTATGGCATCGTAGATTAGGTCATGCAAGCACACACCTAATTTCAAAACTAATTAAAATGGACTTAGTTAAAGGGTTACCTAAAATAGATTTTGAAAACAACAAAATATGTGATGCATGTCAATTTGGAAAACAAACAAGAAGTTCTTTCAAATCTAAAAATGTTGTTTCAACTTCTAGGCCATTAGAGCTACTTCACATGGACCTTTTTGGACCAACTAGAACCACAAGTCTAGGAGGAAAGAAATATGGTCTTGTGATTGTAGATGATTACTCTAGATACACTTGGGTATTGTTTTAGCTCACAAAGATGAGACTTTCTCGATATTCCTGAAATTCTTTAAGAAAGTCACAAATGAGAAAAACACTACCATAGTGTCTCTAAGAAGTGATCATGGAACTGAATTTGAAAATCACCTATTTGAAAATTTTTGTGCTGAAAATGGTATTAATCATAATTTTTCTGCACCTAGGACCCCACAACAAAATGGTGTTGTAGAAAGGAAAAACAGGACTTTAGAAGACATGGCCCGTACCATGCTATGTGAAAGCAACCTACCAAAGTACTTTTGGGCGGAAGCTATAAACACGGCATGTTACATTTTAAATAGAGCCCTAATAAGACCAATACTTAAGAAAACACCTTATGAACTATGGCAAAACAGAAAACCTAATATTAGATATTTTCATGCATTTGGTTGTAAATGTTTTGTTCATAATAATGGTAAAAATAATTTAGGCAAATTTGATGCTAAATCTGATGAAGGAATATTCTTAGGATATTCAACAACTAGTAAAGCATATAGAGTATTTAACAAGAAAACTTTAATTGTTGAAGAATCCATTCATGTAGTTTTTGATGAATCTTTAGCAACTAGTTCCGAAAAGTTTGATGATGAGGAAGATACAAACATAATTGAGAAAGATCTTGAAAAATTAAATATTGATGTATCTTCAGATCATGAGCAAGAGGCTAAAGATAATGATTCACCTAAGGATGATGATACTAACACTAATCATAATGATATAGATCTTCCTAGAGATTGGAGATACGCTTATAGTCACCCTAAGGAATTGATTATAGGTGATCCATCTCAAGGAATAAGAACTAGATCATCTATGAGAAATATTAGTAATCATCTTGCATTTGTATCACAAATTGAACCTAAAACTATTGAAGAAGCTGAAAAAGATAATAATTGGATGTTAGCTATGCAAGAAGAATTAAATCAATTTACTAGAAATAATGTATGGACATTAGTAGAAAGACCTAAAGATCATTCTGTTATAGGATCAAAATGGGTATTTAGAAATAAACTAGATGAAAATGGCATAGTAATTAGAAACAAAGCTAGATTAGTTGCAAAAGGATATAATCAAGAAGAAGGTATTGATTTTGATGAAACCTTTGCACCAGTAGCTAGATTAGAAGCCATTAGACTATTACTTGCATTTGCATGTCACATGAATTTCAACTTATTTCAAATGGATGTAAAGAGTGCTTTTTTAAATGGATTTATAAATGAAGAAGTGTATGTAGAACAACCACCAGGTTTTGAAGATCATGAATTTTCAAATCACGTTTTTAAATTGCACAAAGCATTATATGGTTTGAAACAAGCACCTAGAGCATGGTATGATAGATTAAGTAAATTCTTAATTGAAAATGATTTTATAAGAGGAAATGTAGATAAAACATTATTTTTGAAAAGAAAAGTAAAGATTTATTAGTAGTTCAAATATATGTTGATGATATTATTTTTGGTGCTACTAACAATCTTCTATGTCAAGAATTTGCTAAGTTGATGCAGGGTGAGTTTGAAATGAGCATGATGGGAGAACTCAACTTCTTCCTTGGACTCCAAATCAAACAAGAAAAGGAAGGGATTTTCATCAACCAAACCAAGTACACGAAGGAACTACTCAAAAAGTTTGGTATGGATTCAATGAAACCCCTTGGAACTCCAATGAGTCCTTCATGCAAGTTAGACAAAGATGAGGAAGGTAAGAAAGTTGATCAAAAGTATTATCGAGGTATAATCGGATCTCTACTCTACTTAACTGCTAGTAGACCTGATATAATGTTCTCTGTTTGTCTATGTGCTAGATTTCAATCAGAACCTAAAGAATCTCACTTAATTGCTGTTAAAAGAATATTAAGATACTTAAATGGAACAAAAAATGTAGGTTTATGGTATTCTAGAGACTCAACATTGAACTTAATTGCATATTCTGATTCTGATTATGCTGGATGTAAGTTAGATAGGAAAAGCACAAGTGGTGCATGCCAATTCTTAGGAAGTAACTTAATCTCATGGTTTAGCAAAAAGCAAAATTCAGTTGCATTATCAACTACTGAAGCTGAATATGTTGCAGCTGGAAGTTGCTGTGCTCAAATCCTATGGATTAAGCGACAACTTGAAGACTATGGTATCACACTTGACAAAACACCTATAAAATGTGACAATACAAGTGCAATTAATCTAACAAAAAATCCAATTCAACATTCTAGGACAAAACACATAGAAATTAGATATCATTTTATTAGAGAACATGTAACTAATGGAGAAATATGTCTTGATTATGTTAATACTGAAGATCAATTAGCAGATATATTTACAAAACCCTTGAGTGAAGAAAGATTCTGTTATCTTAGAGGAGAGTTAGGGATTTGTGATCCATTAGAATGAATTTGAAACCCCTAAGAAAAATTATCTAGAACTCCTTTGATTTTAAGGAAATTTTATCTAAAATTCTTTCAAATCCCTGATCTTTAAGGAAATCTTATCTAGAATTCATATCTAATTGATCTATTAAAATCCAATGATTTTTTATCAATTTCTATGATCAATGTCCGGACACATTTCAGATTCTCTGAAACTTTATGTTTTTGCTCTGAAATGGTCTCGGAGCCGACTCGATCAGTATCGGAGTCGACTCCATGTTTCTGCTGAAACTCTGGAGCCGACCCCATCTCTGTGCGAGTCGACTCCACTTCGGGTTAGGTTTCTGTGACTACCCGGAGTCGACTCCACACTTTGCGGGAGCCGACTCGAAGTGGTCCCAGGTCGATTTTTCTAGGGCAGAGTCGACCCCTCGTTCATTTCTATCTTCTCAAATCAATCAAAATCTCTCTCCAAAGATTTTCCCAACCTACCAAATCCTTAGAAACCCTTGATTAACCTTTCCACTAAATCAATGGCACCTAAAACCCGTGGTTCTAGCCTTGGAGCGGCCGGGATGAAGAGGAAGAAGACGGTGAGGCGTCCCGCTCGCGAACCGTCTCCGAGCATGGATTCCACCTCGTCCTCTTCAACTCCGAGTGCTTCTCCTGCTGCGGCCACCTCTCAGGTAGACCGCCTAGCCGATAGAATTATTACAACCGGGAGAAAGGTGGATTTTGAGCTATTTGAGGCGGAGGGTTTTCTTGTAGGAAGACAATTAATTGAAATGGGATGGGAGAAAATGTGTTCATTAGATTGCCCAACCTACCCAGCCTTGGTTAAAGAGTTTTATAAAAATTTGTCAAGAGGAGATAATGGATTGGTCAGCTTGATTAGAGGAAATAGGATAAATGTCACAGTGGATTTACTCTCAAGACTTTTGGATCTTTCAGTGTCTGGTCCTTCTACATTTTCACCTGATGATAGGAGCCCGGCTTTATCAAGATTGTTAAATAAAGAAATTGTTGGTTTTGAAGAAGTCCAAGCAAATCAACTATCTTTGGAATTAAGGCTTCTCCATAACATATGCAGTAGGATTCTGTTCCCTAAGACTGGGAGGTTTGATTATGTATCTGAGAGAGACATTTTTGTTATGGATGCTGTAGTGGCTGGGAGACCTATCAATCTTCCGAATATGATAATTTGGTACATAGCTGACTGTGGGAGCAAGAGAAATCAAGTCTACCCTATGGCATGATATTAACTAAGATTTTTCAAAGCCAAGGGATAATTATTTCCGATAGTGAGCCATTGAGAAATTTGAGACACACTGATTACTATAGCTTGGCTACTATTCATAGGATGGGATTTGTGAAGAAAGATGGTAGATGGGAAAGGAAAAATCAGTTGGAAGATAGAGCCGCTGATGTTGAGGCACCTGGACCTTCTGTTAGACATTCATCACCTGTGCCTCCTAGTTCTTCTGTTCCAGTTCCGGCCCCTTCTCCTGCTCCAATGTTTGATCAGCCATCTTCTTCATCAGTTGGTTTTTCGGATCTTCAGTTAGAGCAGCTCAAGAGTCTTCTTGATGCTCAAGAGGATAGAATGAAGACTGAGTTTGACAGTAAATTCATGAATCTTAAAGAAACTCTCTATTCATTAGAAGATCGAATTACCAAGATTGAATCTACTCTTAGCTCCTCTACTGAGTCTTTAAGTGGTGATTTAAAGAATATTTTTGAAGAACTTAAAGACATTTGTGGAGATGGTAAGACTTATGCAAAGTGCAATGCCGAGCTTCAAGACAAGATTTTAACTGCTTGTACTTTTGTGGACGAAAGACTGAGAGATATGTCAAGCTTCAAACTGATGGAATGAAGAACATCGTAGATCACTTAACAAGAATTGTAAGGACACATTTTTGATGTAATGGATGTTTAGTTTTTGCAATGTAATGAAATTTATATTATGATTTACATTTTGATATAATGAAGTAATGAAAAGTTAGTTTTGAATGTTCAATGAAGTTTGAGTTTGAATGTACTTCTCTTATTTATCAATGAATCTCAGTTCATGTTAAAGCATATCTTAAATCGTGAATGTGATTGTGTTTGATGCTTCTCTACCTTTTTGTTGATAACAAAAAAGGGGGAGAGTTTTATACATGACTGTATATGCATGGGAGAAATTAAACGAATGTTATTGTATATGCATATAATAAATAATTGAATGGGGGAGAGAAGGGAGTAATAATTAAACATTACACATACAGAGAATGAAAAAAATTTAGATGAAAATGCTGAATTTTGACATTAAACTGTGTATGAGTTTAAATTGAATGAATGGATATTTATTTGAGTTTCATAGGGGGAGCTACCTCATTCAGGGGGAGCCTAACTATGAAAATTAAATAAATTCTTCAATTAATCATGCATATACTCAATGTTTTTGTCATCATCAAAAAGGGGAGATTGTTGGGGAGATTGTTGAGAAATTGTTGCCCCAATTTTATTGATTTTGATGATTACCAAAAGCCATGAGTATATTAAAAGATGCAATGAATTTATTTACATGAGCAATGAATTTATTTCTCATAATCAATGAGTATGTTAAGTATGACTATAATCAATTGGAAAGTAGCTTCAAGCTCCATGTTTAAGCTTTCAAAAAGAAATTTTTATACTTCATATTTCAATCAATGAGTTTTTGGAACATATCTTGAATTGATTCTTAATGTCAAATTTATTATATTCAAGTCAAAAATTGATTTAAAATTAATCTGGAACGAATTTCAAAGTCAATCAGAAAATTCTCTGATTTTTGATACGTTCCGGAGCCGACTCTAGAGTTTCAGAGTCGACTCCACTCAGTATACAGAGATTCCTGATTTTCTCGAGTCGACCCCTGTGATTTCAAGAGTCGACCCCCGATATTGTCGAGCCGACTCCATGACTGTAAGAGTCGACTCTGCTCAGACTCCAGAGAGTTATTTTTCTGAGCACTTCTCGAGTCGACCCCTTGCTTTTCATGAGTCGACCCCCGACTGTCAGGAGCCGACACCTTATTTTTCTTGAGTCGACCCCTTAACTATCTGAATGTTTCTATTTTTGGCATCGCGTCTTCGAGCCGACTCGCCTAAAGTTGGAGCCGACTCCAACAAATCTGGGCGTGACTTTTTCTGTATGCCAACTCAGCGCCAACGGTAATATTTTTCAATAACGGCTATATTTCTTTGTTTCTAACGGCTATATTTTTGCAGAGTCTATAAATAGAGAGGCCGTTTTCAAATCAAAAGAATACATATATAGATCAAGAGAGAAAAAAAAAGAAAAAATCTTTCAGAAAGAGGAAAAACAGAGCGTCATTTGAAAAATCCGAGATTCAAAAATAGAGTGAAAGAGAAGGAGTGAAATCAAAGGAGACTTCATCTGTGCTCAAGTTCATCAATCCAAGAAAGTCTAGAAGAAAATCCAAGAGCCATTCAAGATCAAATCAAGAGATTTTCAACATTCAAAGAAAGGGAGAATAAGTTCAAATTAACTCCAACATTCAATCCGTGAAGAATCTGAGCTGAGGCCCGATTCCACACTTCAAAGGAGTTGAGGAAAAGAAGAAAAGAAGAAAAGCCTGCACTCAAATCGAATCTAAACAGGCCCTTCTAAACTTTGCTTTTATTTTGAAATATCTGCTCAAAAGGAGCTGTTTTGTACTAAACTCATATTTTTATCTTGTGGTTTGCTAATTCAATCAGTGGATTGAATTAGTGGAGGTAGTTTACCTCGGCACAAGCTAAGGATAGCTTGTGTGTTGGGTTTTGTGCTGGTGAGCCCGTGTAAAACCGGCTGGGTTCGTTGTGATCCCGGAAAACAACAAGTTTGGGTTGTGAGCTTGTAAAACAACTCGACTGTAATCGAGGAGATTATAGTGTGGACCCAAGTGGAGCTTGGGAGTGGACGTAGGTGTTGGATACACCGAACCACTATAAAATCTTTGTGTTTGCCGTGTTTATTTGTCTCTCTCTCTTGCTATCGTGCTTTAACTTGAATTAATTGTGTATATCATCTCATCAATAGTTTAAATTGTTTTAAAAGGCTTAATTTTTAAAGTACCCAATTCACCCCTCCCCCCTCTTGGGTTGCCATCTGGGCCAACACATGTGATGAGGGGTAAAATCATCATTACATTATTGACCGCCCACATCGATGATTGGGTTATGCCCAATTCAAACACCCTGCTAGCCAGCTGGCATAACATCCAAGCGACGAAGCTAAATCACCTCTGACAAAGTAGGGTTGCCCCGACAACCCGAACCATTCTCATACTTTGGCCATCCGAGCTGAGCCATTCCTCGGTAACCCGAGCTATCCTCATACTTCGGCCATCCAAGCTGAGCCATTCCTCGGTAACCCGAGCTATCCTCATACTTCGGCCATCCGAGCCGAGCCATTCCTTGGTAACCCGAGCTATCTTCATGCCTCGGCCATTCGAGCCGATCCATTCTATATCTCGAAAAATCAGGTTATTCCTCATTCAGGCCGAACCACGGCATTCAAAATACCTCTGCAGAATCCGACGCAGGAGAGTTCGAATCCACTATAACTGAATAAGAACCCAGACGACGAATCATGCCCAGAAGTAGCCTAGGACCTGCAAGAGTGGCCTAGGTCTGTGTGATCATTGAACCTCAAGGCATCAACCAGCTCTCCCAACCGTCGATCCTCTAATTGACAAGATACGGACCCTACTGGCCTCATAACAAACTTGATTCAAATCCTAACAGTTTTCAGACCCCATCCAGGGCACGTCCAAGGAATCAGGTGATCACCTATAAATATCATGGCACTCTAATCTCTCAGGTATGCACACAAATTCTAAGGCAACCTCTTACGCATTCATTTTACTCATACTCCACTAGAACTCTCACAAGAGCCCTGAGGAACATTTTTCTGTGAGTCTTCTCCTCACATCTGCTTGCTGTGAATCTCCACTGAATTGGGCGTCGGAGGGTCCTCCGCAGAAGGCAACCCCCACAGCATCCTCTGCGAGGGGACTGTCTTGCAGGTTCCATCCCGAAGCGACGAGATCGGCGCCCGGATCAGGAGCCGGAAGTGCACCCGAGTCGAAGAACGAATTTCTATAGCAACACTAGCTATATGCCCTATCAGTTCAGACACAAGAGAAAAAAAAGGAAATAAATAAATAAAATAAAATGAAATTAGACACATTTGGAAAAGAGAAAGATAGGGTCAAACATTAAAAGATATTAAAATAGTTTGGACACATTAAAAATGGAGTAGGCTTTTTTAAATTTATTCTCAAGATGGATAAACTTGACTATATATTTCTGTATAGCAAGCCCTAAATCGGATAATTTCTTTTATCTATATATATCTTAAAACCAAAAAATCACTCATTAATTATTATTAACTATTTTTAAAAATAATGAATAGATATTTATAAAATGAGATATGCATGAGACAGAACAAAACACTTTCATCTTAAAAATACTTCCCTTTAAAAAAAAGGAAACAATGGTTAATGGATGATTTTTTTTTTCTTTTGTATATATTAATAATGAAAGAGACTATCGGATTTGGGCTTGACTACATGCGAGATAGGCAAGCTTACCTTTTTCTATACATATTGGTTATCGAAAATCTTATATTTCTAATAACCTTACAATCATATTATCAAAAATATAAGATTATTTTATTTAATTTGTTTTAGTAATAATTGGTTCAAATTATTAGAAATGTATAGTTATCGTATTTGGTTCATCATTTGCTATATTCTTGAATTTTATTTAAATTTTATTATAATTCTCTTTTATGTTTAGCTGGCTATTTCTTTTTTTAACTAGAATATGAAATGTTACAGTAAAGAGTAAGTATTTTTATAAAAATATTTTAAAAGTATTATATGTTTAAATATATTTAAATATTTTAAATATAAAATATAGATTTAACTACATTTGAATGTAGTCAAGTCCATATTTGGTCATCTTCTCTACCCTTAAATATACATAGTTTATAGATCCTAAAGATAAAAAAGATGGGATGGCTTCGGAATCTATATAGTTCTCCATGTCCCACACGAAGTTCTCTACTTCCGTCGCGCTCCTGACTCCGCCGAAGGTCTTAGGCTCCCGGACCTTCACTTCCTTTGTCGGAACGCCGACCATGTTGACTGGACTCCGCGCCTCCTGCCTCAGTCGGATCACCTCCTGCTCCAAGGCATGGATCCGAAGCTCCAATCTCTCCTCCATGGCCAAATCGGATCGCTGCTGTCGCACACTGCGATGCTCGATGTCGTGGAGTAGCCTCTCATGCTTCTCCATCAGCTGCTCATGCGAAGTTCGCAACTCCGCCAACTGCATGCCCATCTCTGTGCACACAGCTACAAGGTTCATGGACGATCCCTCCCCTGGATCTCCCATGATCCCCTCCAATCGGGTCATGCGGTCTCCTACCGCTCTCGCCATCGATTGGGTCTACTTGGACTTGTCTTCAACCGGGCTCTGATACCAACTTTGTCACCGGGCTTTCAATCGGCACGCGCAAGCGCTCCCTAGGGTCACTAGGTCCTTGCGTCTACCGGTGATGGCGCTAGAGGAACTCCTCTCCCCTAACCAGCCTTACCCCAGATTAAAATAAATAACTCCCCTGAAGAACACGTCCCACACAAGCACAAGATATACGGGGTAAACTCTACCCCAACCCCTTTTAATTAATAAAAGGACAATGACAAGTAAGAACGGGCCTCTGCCCTATAACTCTCTCCCTACACAAAGAAAGCTCTCACCTTGCCAAAAAGGCTACAAGACGCTCTTGCTGCCCTCTGGTCGTCCGCACTCCACACGGCGCGACCGCTGCCTCCGCACGCTCCTTGCTGCATGCTGCACGCCCAAGGATCTGTGCGCGCCGGCTCTCCGCTCGCTCCTCCACTCTGAGTTGCTGAGCGCCCCACTGCGATGCTGCCTCACTGCTGCACGCCGGTTGCTAGCTGATTGGACTCCTCCCAATCGCTGGCTGATTGGACTCCTCCCAATCGCCAAGATGACTCCACCCTTCGCTGGTCGCTGCACGCTGCAGCCTTGAGTCAATTGGATCCACTCCGCTGGATTCTCAATTTCTGGACTGGTTGACTGCCTTCGCTGCTGGACGTCCACCCTCTATTTATAGCTGCTGGGCGCCCCTTATGCCACCGCCTCATGGCCTTATCCCTTCCCTAGAAGACCGCATGACCCGGTTGGAGGGTATCGTGGGAGATCCAGGGGAGGGATCGACCATGAACCTTGTAGCTGTGTGCACAGAGTTGGGCATACAGTTGGCGGAGTTGCGAACTTCGCATGACCAGCTGATGGAGAAGCATGAGAGGCTACACCACGACATCGAGCATCGCAGCGTGCGACAGCACGATCCGAGTTGGCCATGGAGGAGAGATTGGAGCTTCGGATCCATGTCTTGGAGCAGGAGGTTATCCGGCGTGCCATGCGATGTGTGCACCCAGCCAGGACGGCGAGGTTCTCCGCGCTCGGCGCAGGCGGCGCCGAGCGGGCGAGCGGGCGAGCGAGCGCCAGCTGGGCGCAGCGGTGCACCCAACCTCACCAGCAGCCCAGCACGTCCAGCGCAGCGGACGGGCAGGAGGCCCGCCCGCCAGCACGCGCGCCAGGAGGACGCGCGCGCCCAGCACTCAGCGGCGTGCGCCAGGAGGACGCACGCCCAGTGCCACAGTGCGTGCGCCAGGAGGGCGCGCGCCCAGCAGCCAGCAGCGCGCGCCAGGGTGGCACGCGCCCATCAGCAATGCAGCAGCTTATCTTGGCGTCCAGCAGCAATCTTCTAGAGGGTTTATCCTATGCAGCAGCATCCAGAAGATCTCGCCAGGGTTATCTTAAGGAGGAGATAAGGGCGATTGGAGAAGATAATGCAGCAACCAGATTTGGATAAGAGTTATCCAAATCTGGGCGGCACTTGCAGATAAGATGAGCCTTATCCTAGGGAGGGGATAAGAGCTAATCGGTGGCATAAGGCTGGCATGATGAGGCTTATCCTAAGTGGGCGGCACTTAGAGATAAGGGAGCAGCTGGTTAGATAAGATAAAACTTATCCTAGGGAAGGGATAAGGCCATGAGGCGGTGGCATAAGGGGCGCCCAGCAGCTATAAATAGAGGGTGGACGTCCAGCAGCGAAGGCAGTCAACCAGTCCAGAAATTGAGATCCAGCGAGTGATCCCATTGACTCAAGGCTGCAGCGTGCAGCGACCCAGCGAAGGGTGGAGTCATCTCGGCGATTGGGAGGAGTCCAATCAGCCAGCGATTGGGAGGAGTCCAATCAGCCAGCAACCGGCGTGCAGCAGTGGAGCAGCATCGCAGCGGGGCACTCAGCAACTCAGAGTGGAGGAGCGAGCGGAGAGCCGGCGCGCACAGATCCTTGGGCGTGCAGCATGCAGCAAGGAGCGTGCGGAGGCAGCGGTCGCGCCGTGTGGAGTGCGGACGACCAGAGGGCAGCAAGAGCGTCTTGTAGCCTTTTTGGCAAGGTAAGAGCTTTCTTTGTGTAGGGAGAGAGTTATAGGGCAGAGGCCCGTTCTTACTTGTCATTGTCCTCTTATTAATTAAAAGGGGTTGGGGTAGAGTTTACCCCGTATATCTTGTGCTTGGGTGGGACGTGTTCTTCAGGGGAGTTATTTATTTTAATCTGGGGGTAAGGCTGGTTAGGGGAGAGGAGTTCCTCTAGCGCCATCACCGGTAGACGCAAGGACCTAGTGACCCTAGGGAGCGCTTGCGCGTGCCGATTGAAAGCCCGGTGACAAAGTTGGTATCAGAGCCCGGTTGAAGACAAGTCCAAGTAGACCCAATCGATGGCGAGAGCGGTAGGAGACCGCATGACCCGATTGGAGGGGATCATGGGAGATCCAGGGGAGGGATCGACCATGAACCTTGTAGCTGTGTGCACAGAGATGGGCATGCAGTTGGCGGAGTTGCGAACTTCGCATGAGCAGCTGATGGAGAAGCATGAGAGGCTACTCCACGACATCGAGCATCGCAGCGTGCGACAGCAGCGATCCGATTTGGCCATGGAGGAGAGATTGGAGCTTCGGATCCATGCCTTGGAGCAGGAGGTGATCCGACTGAGGCAGGAGGCGCGGAGTCCAGTCAACATGGTCGGCGTTCCGACAAAGGAAGCGAAGGTCCGGGAGCCTAAGACCTTCGGCGGAGTCAGGAGCGCGACGGAAGTAGAGAACTTCGTGTGGGACATGGAGAACTACTTCCGTGCGGCGAAGATCCCAGCAGCCGATCAGGTGGATCGGGCCACGACATACCTGGAGGGGAGCGCCAAGCTCTGGTGGAGGACCAGAACGGCCGAGGATGACCGTGCGGGACGTCCTAGGATCGAGACGTGAGAGATCTTCAAGAGGAAACTGAAGGCGCAGTTCCATCCGAGCAATGCAGGGTGGCTTGCTCGGGAGAACCTGAGGAAGTTGCGGCAGACAGGGAGCATCCGGGAGTACGTGGCGCAGTTCAGCAACCTGCTTTTGGAGGTGTCCAACATGTCCGAGGAAGATAAGTTGTTTAACTTCCTCGCTGGTCTACAGGGGTGGGCGCAGGCCGAGCTTCGCAGGAGGGAGGTGAGGGATATTCCCTCAGCCTTCGTAGCAGCAGAGGCGCTGGTGGACTTTCGCAGCGCTATGACTTCGGGCAGCGGTGGCCAGGGCAAGGGCAAGCGCAAGAGTGCGTCACCACCGCGGGGTCGAAAGGACAAGAGGGAAGGAGTCCCACATGCAGCGGCAAAGCCAAAGGGACCGGCAACTTTCGCTGGATGCTTCGTGTGCGGAGGAGCGCACCGCGCACGGGAGTGTCCACGAAAGGTGATGGTAGCGACCGTCACCACCCATGGAGACATGACATCCGAGAGTTCGGGGGAGGAGCCAGTAGCGAGGATGGCCCCGCTACAGTGCATCAGTACTTTGGCCGCGAGAGACCAACGCCAAGGTATGATGTTCGTGAGGGCTCGGGTCAACGGGAGGACAGTGCGGGCCTTGGTTGACACCGGCGCGACCCATAATTTCGTGAGCCAAGGAGCGGCGCACAAATTGGGGCTTGGAGCGCTATCCCAGCCTTGTAGGGTGAAGCCAGTCGGCTCCGAGGAGATGGAGTCTTTGGGCCAGGCGGAGGCCACATTGGAGGTGGGCTCATGGACTGGGAGCTGCAGCATGACAGTCTTGCCGATCGACGACTACGACGTGATACTCGGGATGGATTTCTTCATCCAGAGTAAGGCCGTGGTCATGCCTCATCGGAGAGGCATCTTGATCCGGAGAGGTAGGCATCCTTACTTCGTTCCAGTGGAGGGATGGCGGAGGACGATTGCGAAGGGTCGTTGTAAGAAACGACCACACCAGACCTGAGGTTGTGCGACAACCTCACACCTACGCATCGCATGGGAGAGCCTAGGCATGGAACCTGCAGCAGGAGGCGGCGGCGGGATGGCTCGACGAGAGGGCTGTCCAACCGAGGAGGCATCAGGGGGTGCGCGTGGTAGGTGACCACGTTGGGACTCGGGAGACTTTGGCCAGGAGGGTCAAGGCATGCGCGGAGGCATGGCGGTCGATGAGGGCGTCGACATCTCAGTGGGGGGAGAATTGTTACCACCCCAAGTGTGCGCACGGCCAGGAGGGCCGTGGCGCAGCCCGTGCGCGCAGGCGCGGGCAAACAGCGAGGTTGGCAGCGGGCGCGCCATGCGATGTGCGCACCCAGCCAGGACGGCGAGGTTCTCTGCGCTCGGCGCAGGCGGCGCCGAGCAGGCGAGCGGGCGAGCGAGCGCCAGCTGGGCGCAGCGGTGCGCCCAACCTCACCAGCAGCCCAGCACGTCCAGCGCAGCGGACGGGCAGGAGGCCCGCCCGCCAGCGCGCACGCCAGGAGGACGCGCGCGCCCAGCACTCAGCGGCGTGCGCCAGGAGGACGCACGCCCAGCGCCACAATGCGCGCGCCAGGAGGCGCGCGCCCAGCAGCCAGCAGCGCGCGCCAGGGTGGCGCGCGCCCATCAGCAACGCAGCAGCTTATCTTGGCGTCCAGCAGCAATCTTCTAGAGGGTTTATCCTATGCAGCGGCATCCAGAAGATCTCGCCAGGGTTATCTTGAGGAGGAGATAAGGGCAGTTGGAGAAGATAATGCAGCAACCAGATTTGGATAAGAGTTACCCAAATCTGGGCGGCACTTGCAGATAAGATGAGCCTTATCCTAGGGAGGGGATAAGAGCTAATCGGTGGCATAAGGCTGGCATGATGAGGCTTATCCTAAGTGGGCGGCACTTAGAGATAAGGGAGCAACTTGTTAGATAAAGATAAAACTTATCCTAGGGAAGGGATAAGGCCATGAGGCGGTGGCATAAGGGGCGCCCAGCAGCTATAAATAGAGGGTGGACGTCCAGCAGCGAAGGCAGTCAACCAGTCCAGAAATTGAGATCCAGCGAGTGATCCCATTGACTCAAGGCTGCAGCGTGCAGCGACCCAGCGAAGGGTGGAGTCATCTCGGCGATTGGGAGGAGTCCAATCAGCCAGCGATTGGGAGGAGTCCAATCAGCCAGCAACCGGCGTGCAGCAGTGGAGCAGCATCGCAGCGGGGCGCTCAGCAACTCAGAGTGGAGGAGCGAGCGGAGAGCCGGTGCGCACAGATCCTTGGGCGTGCAGCGTGCAGCAAGGAGCGTGCGGAGGCAGCGGTCGCGCCGTGTGGAGTGCGGACGACCAGAGGGCAGCAAGAGCGTCTTGTAGCCTTTTTGGCAAGGTGAGAGCTTTCTTTGTGTAGAGAGAGAGTTGTAGGGCAGAGGCCCGTTCTTACTTGTCATTGTCCTCTTATTAATTAAAAGGGGTTGGGGTAGAGTTTACCCCGTATATCTTGTGCTTGGGTGGGACGTGTTCTTCGGGGGAGTTATTTATTTTAATCTGGGGGTAAGGCTGGTTAGGGGAGAGGAGTTCCTCTAGCGCCATCACCGGTAGACGCAAAGACCTAGTGACCCTAGGGAGCGCTTGCGCGTGCCGATTGAAAGCTGGCGCGCGCTGCTGGCTGCTGGGCACGCGCCCTCCTGGCGCGCGCACTGTGGCGCTAGGCGTGCGTCCTCCTAGCGCACGCCGCTGAGTGCTGGGCGCGCGCGTCCTCCTGGCGCGCGCGCTGGTGGGCGGGCCTCCTGCCCGTCCGCTGCGCTGGACGTGCTGGGCTGCAGGTGAGGTTGGGCGCACCGCTGCGCCCAGCTGGCGCTCGCTCGCCCGCTCGGCGCCGCCTGCGCCGAGCGCAGAGAACCTCGCCATCCTGGCTGGGTGCGCACATCGCATGGCGCGCCCGCTGCCAACCTCGCCGTTTGCCCGCGCCTGCGCGCACGGGCTGCGCCACGGCCCTCCTGGCCGTGCGCACACTTGGGGTGGTAACAATTAGGGTCACTAGGTCCCTGCGTCTACCGGTGATGGCGCTAGAGGAACTCCTCTCCCCTAACCAGCCTTACCCCCAGATTAAAATAAATAACTCCCCTGAAGAACACGTCCCACCCAAGCACAAGATATACGGGGTAAACTCTACCCCAACCCCTTTTAATTAATAAGAGGACAATGACAAGTAAGAACGGGCCTCTGCCCTATAACTCTCTCCCTACACAAAGAAAGCTCTCACCTTGCCAAAAAGGCTACAAGACGCTCTTGCTGCCCTCTGGTCGTCCGCACTCCACACGGCGCGACCGCTGCCTCCGCACGCTCCTTGCTGCATGCTGCACGCCCAAGGATCTGTGCGCGCCGGCTCTCCGCTCGCTCCTCCACTCTGAGTTGCTGAGCGCCCCGCTGCGATGCTGCTTCACTGCTGCACGCCGGTTGCTAGCTGATTGGACTCCTCCCAATCGCCGAGATGACTCCACCCTTCGCTGGGTCGCTGCACACTGCAGACTCGAGTCAATTGGATCCACTCCGCTGGATTCTCAATTTCTGGACTGGTTCACTGCCTTCGCTGCTGGACGTCCACCCTCTATTTATAGCTGCTGGGCGCCCCTTATGCCACCGCCTCATGGCCTTATCCCTTCCCTAGGATAAGTTTTATCTTTATCTAACCAGCTGCCGCCCACTTTGGATAAGCCTCATCCTTAATCCAAACAGCTGCCGCCCAGATTTGGATAACTCTTATCCAAATCTGGTTGCTGCATTATCTTCTCCAACCGCCCTTATCTCCTCCTCAAGATAACCCTTCTAGATGGCTGGTAGCTGGCGAGATCTTCTGGATACCGCTGCATAGGATAAACCCTCTAGAAGATTGCTGCTGGACGCCAAGATAAGCTGCTGCGTTGCTGATGGGCGCGTGCCCTCCTGGCGCGCGCACTGTGGGGCGTGCGTCCTCCTGGCGCACGCCGCTGAGTGCTGGGCGCGCGCGTCCTCCTGGCGCGCGCGCTGGCGGGCGGGCCTCCTGCCCGTCCGCTGCGCTTGACTGTGCTGGGCTGCTGGCGAGGTTGGGCGCACCGCTGCGCCCAGCTGGCGCTCGCTCGCCCGCTCGCCCGCTCGGCGCAGGCCGGCTCTGGCCCAGCCACCGGCGGCCGGGCCGCCCTCAATTTGGCCGGCGACGGCCCTGGCCACCGGCTAAGTCCCCGTCCCCTGTTCGGTGAAACAGGGGATCGGGTGGGTTGAGCTGAACCGGGCCGGCCGGTTCAGGGCTTTTGGGCCGTGCAGCAAGGAAAGTTTGGGCTGGTTTTTGGGCCCCGTAATGGGCCGAGATTAGCAAAATATTTATATGGCTAGAATCTGGGTGAATTCTAGTTTCATGTGGTATTTTTACTTCCACAATTGGGTATGTATAATGGGAGATATTCGAGCCCAAAGTAGGGCCCATGAACTAGTCTGGGTAGAAATTCCAAGGGTCATTTTAATATTCGTATTCTAATAAATTAATTGTGTAAATGATCCTGTAGGTGCTCAGACATCTGATTAGCTGATTTATACCTGTTGAATTGCGTACTGAGGTAAGTAAGCCAGTTATCAGTATTTAATAAATTATTCATTATATGAATGCTTAAATTGTGAATAATATTGTAACATGAAGAATTGTTGTTGGCTAAATTGTAAGAAGATGAATATTATGAATACATAGTTGTTTATGTGCTATGATTTCATATGTGGATGCTATGCATGAGAGATGCAGTTACTATTACATTGATGTGATATATTACATGCAATTGTTGAGTAAGTATAATCCACTGTTTATGCAATATAGAGATGTTATTGATATGTTTGTGCATGATGTGAGGTACTGTTATGTGTCGCCGCGGTTCTCCTTTATCATGTCATACCACACACACATCTAGAGGATGTGTTCTACTTGTTTATACCACCTACACGTCTAGAGGATGTGTTCTGCTTGTTTATGCCACCTACACGTCTAGAGGATGTGTTCTGCTTGTTTATGTCATTCACACGTCTTGAGGATGTGTTCTGCTTGGGTTCGAGATGGCACCATGCATCTAGAGGATGTGTTCTGAGTTACTATGAGGTGGCATCACACATCTAGAGGATGTGTTCTGCTTGGTTCGAGGTGGCATCACACATATAGAGTATGTGTTCTGGTAGATTATGATATGGCGTGACCCTGGTATTTGGACCCTTTCAGTAGGGGGATGCTTGTTGGTACACTATTGAGATCTTACAGGGCCATGGATCACATTTACAGCTATCATTGAGTGTATAAACAGTCGGTTTACTTACATTGCATGTTTGAGTATTTGTGGAATGTTTAAGCATGCAAATCATTTATGTGCTTATAGATTGTTATGCTATGATTTACTGTATAACATGGCTTACTTATTGAGTGTAAGCTCATAAAAATCTTACAATGTTTTTGTCAGAGCCACGAGATTGAAGATGGATGGTTGGGGTGATGGATCTTCTATTAAATAAATCAAGACCCATTATTTTATTGTAACCCCAGTATTGCTTATGTGTAGGGCTTGATGCCCAAACTTTATTATTGTGGTGTGTAAGGGTTTGTAACCCAAAACTTTTAGTATTCAGTGATGAATTTGGCTTGATTATATATAATTGTGTTATGTGTGAAAATTTTGATAACGCCTTGCGTGCTCAGCACGCGGCAGGTTGTCACCCTAACCCGATATTGGGTCTGGGGCGTGACAAGCTATTAGACACTAACTTTGATATGAAAGAGGCAGGTTCCAATAGGAGACCTCAGTTGAATAAGTTAGAAGAGCTACGCAATGAAGTGTACGAAAGTGCTAAAATTTATAAGGCTCGAATTAAAGCATACCACGATAAATACATTTCGAGAAAAACCTTCGAACCTAATCAAAAAGTGTGGCTCTTTAACTCAAAACCAAGACTTTTTTCTGAAAAACTTCGCTCCTGCTAGGATGAATCCTTTATTATAACCCATGTATTTCCCCATGGGGCGATATAACTCAAAAATCCTGAGCAAGGGAATACTTTTAAGGTGAACGGTCAACGATTGAAGCCTTATATGGATGAAATTAATGATGAGAAGTTAGTTGAATCTGTTGACCTTTTGGATCCAGCATCACTATGATTTTAAGTACAGTCTAGCTGAAGACTTTAAACTTAGCACTCCTGAAAGGCAACCTAGTTTATGCATTTATTCTTAATTTTTTTTAAAAAAAAAACCTGAGAAAGACAATAAAATTAGGGGAAAGCATCGCCTAATGGAGTCATACAAAGCCCACTTAAAGAAGAACATCGCACCCAGAAATAAAGTGTACATTAAACCCAGGTGGTATCCTTGTAATTTCTTTTTTTTAGGATAATAGAAAACTAATTTTGATGAGGAGAAGAATAATTAAATTAATCCAAGTCCTCGAGTATGACTAAAATTAATTAGTGTGATGTACCAAATTTTATTCTGATTTGAAGTTAATCGAGCATTCTAATTGATGAATGATTAACGACTTAGATAATTTTAGAGATACTGAGGGGCAAATTATTAAGGAAACCTAATTAAAGAAAGGGTGTAGGCCAAAAAAATTTTAGAGTAATTTCAAACCCTTCTGACCATTGATCTTGATAAGAAATTTACTTAATAAGGGTATATGTGGAAATGTCAAAGAATATATCAAATTCTCCTTAAAGTTGAATATTGATAAATTAAGTTCTTAGCATCTTTCACTAAGTAATCGGGCCCTACCACCTAAGTAAATGATATTATTCGCGTAAAAAGGTAAGAATGTGAAAAACCCAAATAGAGTCAGCCTTAACCTGAAACCTTTTTGACTCGAGCCAGTAAACCCAAGGGGTGTTTTACAAAAACACCCAATGCTCCAAAGCCAACAGGCTTGGGAGTCATTGGCCTAAAGCTCACCATAACGGTCAATTAGAAAGTAAAGGGTTAAGACATTGCACTAACTTTAAAAAAAAGGGAGGGACTAAATTGCAAGAAGACACTACACCCAACCCAAATTAAGTTAGAAGACTTAAAGAGTGAGATGAAAAGTTAGTGAAAGAAAAACTCTATAAAATTCCATAGAATTCACTCTATCACTAAATGGGTGAACTTGATAATCTTATGAAGTACCTCTTTTATGGTCTAGCCGGATATCTACTGATCATAGAACAGTAAGATAACTATCACTTCGTGGACCGATTTGGTACATATTGCTAGATTTCCTATTTTACTCGAGGACGAGTAAGATTTAAATTGGGAAGAGTGATAAATACATAAATACTAGTCATAGAAGGATTAATTTATAAACTAAATTATCGTTATTCTTTTAAATTTGATACTTCTATGCAATACTTTCAGAAAAAAAAAACCCTAACAACTCGAAGAACTCGATTTTAGAAGTCCAACGGTATAAGCAGCACTCAAATCTGACTTGAAACAAGCTCAAAATGAAATTTTCAAGATTTAACCTAGGAATTGCATGATAATTAAAGCAATCACCAACCAAAGGAAATAGCGCGATATTTTTTTGGCTGTGTTTTAAAATTTAAAAGGAACAAACATGATCTGCGGAGATAAGGCGAAGCAACTGAGAGCAGCTGACGCGAATCACACATGCAATCGACGCAAGCAATTGAGAGCAGCTGACACGAATCACACACGCAGTCGACACATCTTCATTGCCTATGAAAAAGCACCATCGGAGCCATTCCAGGAATCCATTCATCCCTCCAATCCATGATTCCTTCTTCTCTCTGTGTTCCGCCCCACTCCCATTTCTGTTTCCGCCTTCTCCCTATGAATAGCCCTCCTTCATAACCCAAATCTTCTAATCCATCATCTGCCTTCATCCGTTCTCTATCCTCCAGCCATCCCACCAATCAGCCATCCTTCTATATGTCGCTCTCCATCATCTCAAAAAGCAAAAAAAATTATGCAAATTATTTTAATTATTTTATTATATATTTTTTTATTTTAAAATAAAAGAATTTATTTTCTTCCTGCTTATTCATAATATTCTATTGTTTCATTTGAATTTATGATATTCTATTGTTCCATTTAAAGATGATAGCTTAGGCTCCGGGATAATTCGTGATCGAAGAATACGGGTTGTACTCTAAAGATAAGATCTCTACCAGTGAAGATAAACTTGGATCTAATCTATTTTTAGAAGGAAGGGGCCATGATCTTCGGGTATGAACCGTACTCTTATTAAAAATAGGTAATATCCAGGTTCTCTTCACGAAAAGAGAATAATAAGAAACAAATAAAATTTTTCAAATTTTCTTTTCATTTGAACCAATTAGTAATCAGCATTTTATTTTACATTTAATAATCAATAGTTAAAGAAATAGATTCATTACTTTTATCGCTAGTTGATGTGAGTCAAAATAACTACATAAAGTCTCTGTGGGTTCGACCCTTACTCCTGCTACTCTATATGGTAATAAGAATTAAGATAATTAAATGGGTGTGCTGCAACATGCATCAGTTGACAATATATGTTATCACCTAAAACAAAAATTTTTAATCTATTCAAGCTTTGGACGGTTTGGTGCTGATTTGGCCCTCAATCTCAAACCCTTGACTCACTGCAACAATATTGATCAAGTTTTCGACTTTAGAATTTATGAAAAAAATAAAGATTACATTTACAAATTATAGAAAAAGGAAAAAAATATGATACACGAAGACTTAAGTTGTTTTGATGCTACCTTTTGATAGATCTCCTCCTACAAATCAGCGACAATTGCAAGTTCTGTTTGAGCTGTTGAATCCACTAATGCTACACAAGAAAAATTCCTATATCACAAGGGATAAAAATGCACCTGAAAATTCAGATCACAACTCAAACCATTTGAAACCAATACTTTCAATTTTCAAGTGGTGGTATTGAATCAGCTTAGATAAAGAGATTATTTACATGAACCAAAATTTTTCAAAATTTTCTAAGGCTTTTCAAATTAGCATGACATTTTGTGATGTCCAAGAAACAAAGGAGGAACTCCGAAGCATTATTATGCAATTATTTACAGATCCTGGACCATTTGTTCAGCGTAGCATAAGTAATGTCAGAGATCCTTTAAAATCATAAATTATTTTCAGAGAAAATGCATCTCATCAATGGAATACAAGAAAATAGAAAGAAGATGACAACAAAAAGCATGCTCCTGCATAATTGAAAGGAACTAGCAAGTGTGTTTCAGGAAAAATAATTTTTGCAGTTCAATTAATAACCAGCTCGACATCAAAAGGGATGATCTGTATCATTCGCAATCCTCGGGACCTTCAATTATGTTCACTAGGAAGTATAAGAAGTGTTATAAATTGTGGATGAGCAAGAAATAAGAAATAATACATCAATGATGCCCCAGATGCTTAGACCTTTTGCAATGTGAAGGAAGGGTAACTAATCATACAGCATAGTTGTTGGTGCTAACAAACTAAAAACCCAAAGGAGAGATAGTGATGATCTGGATGGGGTCACAATCAGGAGCAAACCAAGCATGGACAGTAACTAGGTAAGAAAGGCTAAAAATTGAAAAGCGGACCTAGAACAAAGATATAAAATAGATGAAGTAAGTGAAAAATACAAGCTAGTCAAAAAGAGAGGGAAGGCTAGTCAAATATAGAAGTCCTAAGTTGGAAGATGTTCTGAAGTGAGAGAATAAAATATTGTGCAGTCCACAAAAAATGGAAAGAAGCGGCTGAAAACCAAGCAGAGCATACATGCTAAAGTCATTGGTAGAATAAAATGTTATGATGAGAAATCACAAGTGAATAAATTAAGTGTAATAGAAATGCGCATGTTAAGATGGATATATAGTAAAATTTTAAAAGATAGAATTATAAATAAGCATATACGAGAAATGATAGGAGTAGCCTCAAGATAAAATAAGAAAAAATTGATTACGGTGGTTTAGACATATACAACAAAGACCTTTAAATGCTCCAGTTAGAAAGAGTGATCTTTTAACAATTTATGGTAATGATAGAGATAAATGTAGACCTAAACTAATATGGACAAAAATAATTAAAAAATATATAACTATTTATAATTTAAGTATCGACTTAGTCCTGAATAAAGCAGAATGGAGGGAGCATATTTATATGTAGCTGACCTAACGTAGTTGGGAAAAGGCTTAAATGAGTTGAGTTGATGAGAAATCACAGGCCAAAAGCAAAAGCTTATAAATTTAAAGGAGAGGTGAAGCAAAGCATAAAGTAACCCATCGGGCCTAATTAGAGAGCTCAGGAAGCATAAATATAAATTCTTTTATTGTTTTGAACTGAATAAAATACAAAGCAACCACTTTATCAAGTGCTGATGTCATTGGGACTGGTCACCAATCTTAACCACATATGATCGTCATTCAGTATTCACCAGTCTTGAACAACAGGTTCTGCTTCATTAGAAAATACCATCAAAATAATTACTCACAAAACATGGAGGCAGTCCCCTCAGTGGACAAGTCACAATTAGAATCATATTTGGTAATTCACCTCACCCACTTTTGCGTAAATGTTGAATTCTCTAAGTTAGGCTTGGCATCAACTTCAGAATCTCAAACATGCAATATAATCCACTTCAGCATGCTTCCACTATGCTTTATTCTATACTTCCTATCACTAATACCAAATTGACCCAATCAAGTCAAATATGGTTCAAGCTTTTATAAAATACTGCCCTACCTTGACTTGATGAAGCTATTTTAAATAACATGCACCCAACAAGAACAAAAAAAGATGAGAAAAACATATTAAGAAACAACACTAGACGCCAATTATACAAAAGGCACCAAATAAAACCATACCAAAGGTAGGGAAAGAGTGTACATGGAGCAACAACAAATGATATTTCACTTGTAGAAAAGCACAAAGCATTTAAAGGCTTTACATTAACAATACATCAAAAAATAAAAAATAAAAGAAAATAAACAATAATATGCTTAAACAAATGGAGCAATATCTATGAGTTTCTTTTAGATGCCAAGCATACAATAAGTTCTGCATTATCCAGAATGTCTAATTTAAATCTTTTTGACATTGCATTAATAAGAAGCACCATATTCTATCATGTTAATACCTTGGTCCATAGGATTTTGGTTCGGAACAGTGGTGTTCAGCATTGAAAGGTTAATTGGAAGAGTATGCTGAGTCTTTGTCTCCATTGAAAGCATTTTAAGAGAAATTTTCCTCAGATAATCAGACTGCAATATCAGAAAGTCAAAAAAACTTGCTTCCCATGAAAGCTGACAATTCAAAGTACAGAGAATGAGAAGAAACAGACAGATATAAGTTTTATTCTAAAAGGAAGAGAATGAAAATATAGACAGCAAGGAGAATAAGGATTTTTTTAAAGCAAGAGAATGAATATATAGACAACAAGGAGACAACAGATATAAGTTTTTTTTATTTAAGGAAGAGAATGGATATATAGCCAAGAAGAAGGCCAATCTATCCAGCTTGTGGATGAATATATTGTTGCACCCATAGTTTGACTGGTCCAAACTAGTTATCTGAAGATACCTTTCATGATGCATCCACAAATTAAATCAAGTCTTTAAAATTAGCAGAAATCGATTATCTCAACCTACTATTGCTGGCAGAACAACACATAACAGTCAAAGAAAATCAAAAGTGTGATTTGCAATGTGGAAGATTAGCAAACAGCACACAGCTGCCAACATCAATTATATCAAATAGCCATGTTCAAGTCAATGACATATGTGTAAGTTCAGCAATATCTACAAGACACAGGTCCATCCCTTCTTTTTCCTGACCAGTACCAGATGAGTTAACCACAGACAGAGTAATAACAGTTTCTACACATGCCTGCTCAGCATTCTAAATCATGATTGCCAATCAACTCATTAATTTGCAGAATATCCAGCTTCTCCCAAATGTTTTTATTGGGATTTGATTAAGAGTCTAACAAGTGTGCCTTATAATTGTAGACAATGCATTTCCATACTTCATTGATCAATTGAACTCCTTCAATCTCTTACCAACCCCTCTACTATGTCCCCAAAGACAATCAGGATGCTGTAGGACAGGAAAGAAGACAGAAAAATAAAGGGGAAAATCATTTTTTTGCTATCACACTGCATCATTAACATCAATTCACACTACTACTCTGCTCCAAACAGCCAAAATCCACAACTCCACAATCTCCGAGATTTTGGTATAACTTATCTTGATGAGAATTGTACACAAACATATTGATCTTAGTGCTCTACTACATCATTAATATTAATTCACAATACTCATTTCCAAATGGCCAACAAATTCATTGCTAGGGTTCTTGCTGCTAAAAATCTTCCACTCCAATCTCAAAAATTTCAATATGATGATGAGACAAACATATATTCATCTTTGTACAATAATACATCGCCAGGGTTAACTCGCACTCCTCAATTCTGCATGGCAAACAATTTCGTTTTGAGGGATCTTGCTGCCAAACACCTTCAACTCCGCCAACCTCAATAATTCAGATAGACTGTTATCTAGATAAAAATTGTAAATAAACAAGAATCTCAAACAAAGGTAAGTTAATTAACTTCCTAATCAGCTATACATGCATTTTGAGCACCTTAATTTAGAACTCTGTGCGTGCATGTTCACCGAAATCTTTTGATGACAAAATGATAGCCAGTTCTGGCACTCTGTTGTGTCCTACAGGCCCTCTGGTTATACAACAAACACAAAAGACAGGTTCCAGAACAAACACTGGAGCAAGGCTGCAATTGTAACTTTAAAATTGTAGGAGCAATCAGTAAGAAAGAATGATGGTTAATTACTTATAGCACAAATAACCTATCTATCATCGTTAAAAAAGCAACTGCAAGAGAGGTTTGCAACCTAGGTAATAAATGCACCTGACTTGTAGCTGCAGTATAAATCTTCTCTTCAAACCGTACGGCAATTTTTTGAAGTTCATTTAAGCTATCAGGCACAGAGATAGACAAATGTCTCTTTAGAGTGTCCATTCTGCAAAAAGTACAATAAGTGCCATGGATAATGGAAGAGAAGTTCATACAGAAACTATTATAAGATGCAGAGTGCATACAAAATCTTTGCGTCTGCGTAGATATTGTGGATGGCACTCGTCCATATATAAGGAGGGTTTCCTTAGAACAAGCTCAAACCCATCTAGTTAGGATAGGAATGACGAATTCCCTCAAACCTTCTGAATCAAAAAGATAAAGAAACACAATATTTGGGCATCTTTCTTAACGAGCTCAAACAAGTGTTCCTCGACTTCGTTTTTCTCACAATCCCATCCCCTTCTATTTTATAGTCTACAGTGACAGCGTTAAACCGAAACCCTCATCGATTCCCTGCTAAGCTAAAGATTGCCCAATCCCCGGTCCAAAATTCGAACATCTCCATCCATAGAGTTAAGGAAAGTTGAGAACTATACTGACATATCGTAATTAATCACACATATCGAAATTACTGGGGCTGGGGTTCTTCTGAAATTAATCACACAAATCGAAAAACAAGAAGCAATACCGACAAAAATCAAGAAGAAAAAAAAAAAAAAAAAGCAGGGAAACCATTCAATGGATTCAAAATTTCTCGCTGTAACCGACGGACCATGCAGTATGACCCAAGAAAACAAAACGCCATCAAAATTCGAAAACCCATCTGTCGAATTAACGAATCATCGCTCACACGTGCAGATTCACTCACATCTTATTGACGATCCTCTGCCGCACATCGTGCTGCAGCCGACTCCGCCAGTCGCCGGCAGCAGCGTCGGCGGCGGTGGGCTCCCCCTGGGCGGGCCTCCAGCTGTTCCCCTCCATCGGCGGCAATCGAAACGCCTCCGGCCAAGGCAAAAGCTCAAAGGGCGCGGCGACTGATCGGCGGAACGACCAAATCGTTCCGAGAGAGATAAGGGAGAGGGGGCGAGAAAGGAGACGAGAGGAGAAGAGAGCCGACGGCTGGGAGATTCCTCCGAGGCAGACGAGCCTCTCCGAAATATATCGCAATTCGTGTTAGCATATATATATATATATATATATATATATATATATATATATATATATATTTATTATATTCTCGTTTTCTCTTACCTGATTTTTTTCTTTTTTTAATTGCTAAAAACTTTTAAAAATAAGATAAAAACTAGGGTTGTAAACTAGCCGGTTAAATGCCATATCAGATGGTCTACATTAGTAATAGAAATATAACTGAGTTAAAACAGTTCATGAGTAGCTTAAAAAATATTTAAAATTGACTTGCAATTTATTAAGCTCGAGCTAAAGCTATTCGAGTATATTATCGAATCGAGTTTAAATATTAAAATACTTGGCTCGAAAAGCTCAAAAGCTTAATCAAGCTTACTTAATTTTACTATTTTACCCTTATAATTATATATATTTATAATATTATTCTAATTATATAAAACTTCTTTGAATTTTTAGTTGAAAATATATTTTATTTTAATTTAAAATTTATTTTTAAAATTTTTACATAAAAATTCGAGTCGAGTCGAGTCAAGCTCGAGTATATCGAGTATTTCATCAAGCTCGAGTTCGAGTTCGAGTTTTAAATAAGAAACTCGATCGAGCTCGAGTCAAGTTTTGAACTTCAAATTTTAGAGTCGAGTCAAGCTTGAGCTTGACATTGTGTCGACTCGATTTGGCTCGATTACACCCCTAATTAGTAGCCAGGTTAGTTGATCATTCTCACACCTAACCCAGCTTAACCATTAGACAAAAATTTTTGAACCAAGTTAGGCTCAATCTGAGGGGGCCCATTGCAGCTCACCATTAAACTTCATTTCCTTTTATCTAGGCTTGGTCCATAGGTTTATTTTTAATGTTCAATTTTGTGAACTGTCCTACCAATTCAACACGTGATCAGCACTAAATTATCATTATATTAGCAAAGATTAGTGGCATAGAATAGGCTATTCCTAGTACAACTTGCAAAAAATGATATTAAAAAAAGATTTGCTGCATCGCTTTTCAGTACGCAAGCGCATATCAACTATGCAGATTGGTTGGCCACACGTGCTGGTGCCCGTGTGATGCATGGCAAGGCCTATTGGGCCATCGCACGTGCGTCAATATGCACAGATAATCAATCCGTACGATCGATGCGTGCTTGCTGCATCGAAAAATAGTGCAGCAAGACTTTCATAGTATTGACCTATGCCAAGCACAGTCTGAACCACTGAGCCATACTAGGGCAGGGTTCAAGGCCGAAAAGCTGGAATGTCCCTGTAATGGCTTGAGATTTTTATTTACCAAAATACCCTTTCAACAGTAATAAACAGCTATATCCTAAAGGTATATTGATCGATTTAGCTTAAGTGCTTTATTTCTAATTAAATTAATTAAAAAATATTAAAATACTCCCTTCAATAACTACAAGCGACTAATTTATAAAGTTATTTAAGTCAAGTAAAAAAAATAACATGTTTAAATGCTCCCTATCACTTTCAAATTTATTACAGCAAATCATTCTCAACTCTCTCATTTGTTTTCTTATTCTCTCATGCTGCGTTTGGATGTTAAAAAATTATTCCTGAAATAGGAATATGAATTCTTAAAGAATAACTTATTCCCCTTCTTATTCCAAATTTCTGTTTGGATGAAAATCTGCTATTTCATGTTATTTCAGTATAATTAATGCAATGTTATTCCAAATGATGTTTGGATGACATGGGAATAAGCCTTTATTCCACTTAGAATATCTGATGAATTTTTTAATAATCCCAAACTTACCCCTTATCTTTAATATGAATCAAAATATGATTTTTAAAATAATATTTAATAAACTTTAATTCATTAAAAAATATAATAAAAGTTGTATTGAAACTAATTTTATATCAATGTAGACTCCGACGAGTTACCAAAAAGTAATATTAATTATTAAGTTTGAGATAATAAAATAATAAAATTTTAACTTGTTTAAATATAAATTAATTTTATTATATATTACATTATACTTATAATTAAAAAAAAGAAATTAAAGTATTTGTCTCTCTACATAATTACAGCAGCGTTTGGATACAATTTTTAACTATGAATGTACCTGGCAACTTCCAAAAGCAAGTTAAGGGGCTTCAACCTTAACGTACAATGCAACAAATCCAAAAGATTATAACGAAATATATGGGAACGACACTTAAAATTTTAGAATCTCAAATCAGAGTATTAATGATTTCCAATCAGATGATTTTCCACTTTTCCTTTTTAAATAGGGAAACTGACTACAGCATGAGGTCGACTGCTTGTAGGCAAGGATATCAAACATTATAACGATTCTATTATTAACATTGTCTAGCGTGTCTCATTAATGAACATATTTTGAAAGTAGATGACGTACCCACCAAGCGAGCTCGATTATGGGACCAACAAACATCTATTTACAAGATTCTCATAGTAATATTATAATTAAAAATGAAGATATCAGACCCCAGATTTTATTAGACATCCGGAATAGGAACAAGAGTAAATATAACAGAAAATCTGCATATCAATGACATCAGTTTATTGCTCTTCAAGTGAAGAAACACAATAGCCTCTATTTATATGCAAATCCATGTTTCCAGACTCAATCTGTATCACCAATGTGCCAGACGGCAACAGATACAAAAGATAGGACACCAGTTCGAATATCGTCTAGAGAGCACTTCTATTTGTTTGATGAATCATTTCTCCCAGTGCCCATCAACGCGGAAGAAAAGTTGGTCCCATCAATGCGTCAATAATCATCATCGCCTTTGCGAAATAAAAAGCCCCCTTTAGGAATTTATAATTGCAAAATTCATATGTTCAAATGCTACGATACGTTTCACTGAGGATTACGAAAAGGCAAAACTCAATAACTCAAAGCACACAACTTGCAAAATAATAACAATAAGACGCCATAATGATTCTACTATTTTGTATTACCTAGATGCAGAGTATCAAACTTAAGCCAAAATCGTGAGAATACTACCGCACCAAGCCTTTACCTGCAAGTTAGTGGTAATGCAGATAGAAGATAGAGTGCCAAACTGTAACTTAAGGGTTTCCTGCATCCATTGAATTCTCACCTCCAATCTCAGCAATTAAATACTGGAAATCGTCCCATGAAATTATTAAATCCCTTCAAAATCATGAACTCAGAATATAGGATTTAGCTTCTATCATTTCACAACGACAAATAGCCATGAATCCAGTATAATCATCCATTAGAGGCAACTTTGAAAACATAGCCGATTTAGGTCATAAATTGAATTCGAAAATCAAATTAGAGAAACATCGCATGGCAGGCTACCTTAACAACCAAGTGACAATCAATACACATACTGTGAACCAATATAGAAGAGAGCGATTAAAACATGAAACCGGTTCAGTGATAAAATCTGAAGAGAAAAGTATAATAAACAGACCAAATCTTCATAGAAAAATAATGAAAGAACCTTAAAATTGACCACAAAATGACATAGCTGCCTCCAACTTTAAAGGATGATCGATTCTAAATCCAATTTCATCATTGTTCAAATTTTCCTATCAAATTCATCCAATATTAGTACTCCATATTGAATGGCCCTACAACGACCATAAGTCAACATATGTGAACCTGCTACAATTAATGAAAATAGTATGAAGTCTACAATATCCAATAACACAGTTGGAAATTCCCATGAAATCGGGGTGAGACAATTTCTCAATGCCACGATTGAACCCAAAACCACAATTTGTAAATGGCAACGGAACTACCTAAATCCACAGTTGAACAAATCCATGAATAGACTCGCAGACAAATAAATAATAGAAACCAACTGACAGCCTCAGAAGCATAATGTAATGGCGTCATACAAAGATCAAATAATGACATGAGTAAACCGAGAAACCAAGATCCACAATGCTAAGAAAATACCAAAAATCAAAGATCGACGGTACCCATAAAAAACCACCAGACATTTCTTTACTACAATGAAACGGAGCACAGCACAAGACAAATGTCAATGCCTGAAACAAAGGTCATAATTGATAAAAGATAGAATTCCAAAAAACAAAGTTAATAGTTGCTACGAAAATACCCACCATCAGACGTGATAATTTCCAGGAAATTACCTTGAACGGACAATTCAAAAGCTTAAGCAAACAGAGCACCTCAGAAAGATGATGTAACGGCCTGAAACAAAGTGAACGGATGCTACGAAAGTACCAAAAAGCACATCAAAACAATGCAAGTGAAGTAGCAGTGGCACAGTTCAATAAATCCATTAAATACCCCCTACAATTGGATAACAGATAGAACCAGACAACCTCACAAGCTAACAGAAACGACCTGAAACATTGATCAGAAAATGGCAGGAATATACCCAAATTCTAAGATCGAAATTGCTCAGAAAGTACCAAAGAAGACAAATGAAAAATGTAGTAGAAAATACCCCCAGCCATTTCATTACTACAATCCAACAGAGCTCCTCCCAAGACATATGTCACCGTCTTGAACAAAGGTCATTAATTGTTAAGACTGCAGCCATGAAAATACAGTTCACAGTTCCTAAGAAAATACCCATAAGCAGACATGCAGGAATGCAACGATAATACCCAAAAACACAACCCAACATTGCAAGTGAACTATCAGTGGCACAGTTCAACAGTTCCATGGAAATCCCCCTAGGCAATTGAATAACAGAAACAACCAAACAACCTCACAAGCCTATTGCCATGGCCTGAAACATTGATCGAAATATGCCATGAAGATACCAGAAAACACTGATCGGATATGCTAAGAAAGTACCCAAAAACAACGGATGACAAGTAGCTTGACAATACCCCCGAGATAATTCATTTATAAAATCAAACAGATCACCTCACAAGATATATCTCACGGCTTGACACGACGGTAAAAAATTGAAAGAAGATGCCCAAAAAAAACCAGTTGAGAATTGCTAATAACACACCAACTCCCCCATGAAAATACTTGAACAGACAATTAAATACGAGAAACATTCAGACCCCCTCAAAGGGTTGATATCACGGCCAGAAAGTTAGCTTAAAAATGCCTAGAAAGTTCCCCAAAAACACATTTGAAATATGCGAAGGAACAACCAAAATTAACAGTTCAACAAATCGATGAAAATACCCCTCGACCATTCCATACTAGAACCAATCAGTTCATTAGTTGTTGGTTTTGTGGATGAATTGGCTGATTCTGCTTACACTTTGTCATGCAATGCATCATACTCAAGACATTGCCCTCGGCATGTGTGTCATGTCGGACTGTGTTGCTTCACAACGGTTGCATTTTTGAAATACCCTCCAAGTCAAGAGCACTTCACAGCCGACACTTCACATACGCAACCATATAGCAATGAAGTCTACTCAAAATTAAAGTACTTGATCTATATCAAGTCCCGAACTCAGAACATTGGTATTTTGTTTCATCACGAAAGAAGCAACTTGTACTGGCTACTGAAGAACCAAAAACACAGTTGAAAAATGCAATGAAAATAATTTTGCTGAATTCAAAACTAGAATCGAAAAGATCACATGACAACCTAAATGTCACGGCAATAGAGAAATTCCAAAAAAGCCAACAAAATGTCAAAAATTCTAGTTGTAAAATGCCATGAAAACTTTTAGACATTTCATGTAATCTAAATCCAATTTCATCATTGTTCAGGCAAGTTACCGACGTAATCCATTATCAAAATATGGATGATATATTGAGTTGACTCAGGATGGCAGTTTCAGTAGGTATTTCCTGAAGGTCACATTTTGCATGCATCCAATTTAGGAAATGCTATGTGTCTGCCAATCATCATCGCCGTCATCGTTGATAGAGCACCTGACTGTGATGCTTCACAACGGTTGCATTTATAAATGTCGTCCAAGTCATGAATTCACAGCCGACGCTTCTATATCAATTAGGTCAACGAAATAGTTGTAGGAAGGTTTAATGTCACTGGAGTCAATTTAAAAAACACATGTCAGTTATCCAATTCAACATTATATATATCAAAACTTCAATGTAAGAGAATGTTACTTTAAACAGTTTAAAGTAAACCTACTATTATCCCAGCATAGCAAATTAAAGTACAATAGCAGTAATGGCATAACATGTCAATGTAAGATAGTACGTTGCCCATCGCACAACATTGCGAAACATCAGTGTCAGCAGTCAATTCGATATTACATAACATAAGCATCAATGTTGCCTTCCCAAACAGTAACCCAAGAGGAAGATTACAAGGAAGGATATGAAAAGCAATATAGTTGTTCTGACTGGTGCACCCATAGTCCTGCACATCTGTTCATCCCTTCTTCCTTGTTCGTATTCCATTTCATTGTATTTTTCGACATATTGAATGTCGGAAGGTTTACAGTAATTGAGGAATGCATCAATTGCCTCATGTCTACATTTAAACTTCTTGTACAAGGCATGCTTGAACCCACTAACCTCACGCTGGCACTCAGCCCATGAATCATAAACCCCTCGTCTACGGCCCATGAAAACTACATAATAACTTTGGGCAGGCATGAGTAAGTCTCAGGAGCAAGCACCCTGATTTCCTATATTACGGTGATTCAATGTGAAACACAAATGAATGAATAAATTGCACTACTTATAAAGTGAATCATGATCGGCATAGGAACTGTAAATTTATGTACGAGCTTGCAGCGATCGAAAACATACGAGTCATCATTAACTTACTTTGCGTGTTATGAGTATCCCATAGCCTCGAAGCTATGGAATTGCGTAGTTGATCGCCTTTTCGTGATTCGTTGTCCCCTATAATAAGATAAGGATCAACATCGTTATCATTATCAGCGGGCAACGGTTCAGAAGACATGTTGAAGTATTTATCGTTGCCTTGGCTGCATTGAATGAAGTTGTGTATTATGCAGCAAGCCATAACGATACACTTCTGAACCTTGAAGGGAAATGGAATGGCAATTCTTAACATCTTAAAGCGCTTTTTAAGTATTCTAAAGGCCTTCTCAATGCAATTTCTGAGTTGAGCATATCGGTGGTTATAAGTCTCGATAATTGTTGTATCGGCGAGCCCTTGGATTATTGAAGGTACTAAGGTGGTACCTATTACCCCGATAAGGGGCAAGGAACTTATTTGTATTGCCATATCCAGAGTCGACAAGATAGAATTTCCTGTACAGGACAACATTGCGTTGACGTCTTCGCACAGGTTAAAAGAAGTGTTTAAATGAAATATTTCAAGTAGTTTGTTATATGCATGTACCTTCAGGTACAACGAGTCCTCCAGACTCGACACACCAGCGTAGGACTCTCATGTCAGCCGAAGATCCCTTCCAACCAGTACATACGAATAGGAAGGAGTGATCGAAGGAGACTGCAGCCATGACATTTTGAGAAATGGTCCCCTTTCGATTACGAAATCGTGGTTGTTTGCTTTTCCTGATCGTTGTAGGTATATGTGTGCCATCGATTGCTCCAACGGCATTCTATAATGCAAACAAATGTATCAAGGATGAGAAGATTGAAAAAAAATTCCGATGTCTGGGGAGTCTCCAAACCTACCATGAAGTGAGGATTGAAAAGTTTATTGCCATGAATCCGTGGGTGAACGGCCGTCTCCTGTTGAGGTTGAACGATAAATTCATGCTTAAGCAAACAAATTGCTTTCAGTATGTTATTGAAGTGTCGGGATATTGTCTTCCCTGAGTGCTGGAACGTTTCAGCCAGCACTCTATTACTAACACCATGCCCTATGCCGTATAGGAAGATTGCTAGTTGCTCCTGAACCGATAAGTTACGTGTGCTACTCACCAACCCTCTCGAGACAAGCAAGTCTTGCAACTTGAAGAACATTGTATTTGTCATCCTAAAATGATCATAGCCTCTATTTGGATGTCCACTCAAAATATCAGCAACAATTTCGTGACCCGAGAATGGACGAGTGCGGCATGGGACCTTTGAATTAACATTAACATTGGGTATAGAAAGGAACCCATTACTTATCAAAACAGTTAGGACGTCTTGCCAGTAGTTGTCCTCATCTAGTAAAAATGTCATAACATCTTGAAATAGGTCCATCTAATCAAAAATTGTAGTAGTTAATGATACAACCATATGCATAAGTGCTGATTGAAAAAGTTGACAACAGAGTACAGCAAAAAAGGATGGTAATTTATAGCATAAGATAGAAATGTCTACAACAAAATGACATAAATATAAGCATCTTAGCCAGAACATATTATTCTAGAACTACTATGATGCAAGAAAACATATGTCATGTCCAACGATCGTAGGAAAAGTCGATGTCATGCGTCGTAGATGCAGGTGTCGTACAAATGGATTCTTGCACTGACAGCAGGAGAATGGGTCGGACCCGGTGAAATGCTGCTATCACAGCTTGGCCTTAATAATGGCTCCGTGAATGGAATTGGTCCACCTCGACATGAAGCATGCATAGCGGGAGGCACAAAAACAGAAGGGCCACCATGAGGAATACCATGCATTTGAGGCATACAGAACGTAGGCGCATCTGTGAAACTTCCAGAAGGTCCTCCCGCTGAAGGTGGTAAACGGTAGAACTCTGTCATTTGTCTTTTAAGCCACGCTTCAAGGAGTGAGCCTTCATAATGCATGAGGAACCACCTATTAATCTAATTTTTAAACTGTCCCCCACAGCAAGAATACATTCCGGAGTAATCCCTGGGAGACTCTCTAACTTCCGCATGCATTCATCAATTGAGTAGACAGTAGGACGAGCAAGCTGCTCTCTCCTAAAGATCTTGTTGGCAATTTCCAACCTCTTCTTACCTTGTTCCACCAATTCGAGGAAGGCATCACCAGCTTCAGATGTGCACTTAAATTTACGTGTTGTAGGAGTAACGATTGATGACCTTTTCCTCTTTCCACTACTAGTAAACAATCCTGGATCTAAGGAACAATCCGTGGGTGGGGTCGAGGCACATGTGCTCGGGCTGGTTGGGGAGACATCATGAAATAGGTGATCGAAATGACTGGATGATGAGAACGAGAGTCCTACACCTTTACGTGATGGGGGCCAGAAGTCTATGTCCTCAAGGTTCATCTGTTCGACCTCGTTGTCCGAGGTATCATTATCGGATACTCCTCTGGAATAGTATATGTATCCCCCCGTCTACCAGTGGCAGTATTCTTTGAAAATAGAATGCCTATGTCATCGTATACAGGGAAGGACTTACCCTTGATTCGAGCGTAGTCCTTGTTAACCTGTAAAGCAATGTTGATGTTTTAATTATTGAAGAATATCGAAATATCAGCCAAATGAACATTTAATAACATCGCAATCTACCACTTACCGAGATGATCTCCTCCCACATATGTTCATCACCGCAGGTGGGTAGCTTAAGTGCAGGATCCCATCCCCAACCTGAACGGTTAGCTGGTTGTAATACAAATTGAAGGTCTTCTTCAGAACCTTCAAATGATTCTTCAAGTTTGTAAAGGTGAAAGACAGATTGGTCCTTTCATTGAACAACTTGGTAATTCTCTTCCAGGTCTCTGAGAGAAAGTACGTTGTGACAGTTTCCGTCGTCATTCTCTTGCCTCATGAGAGTCACGAAAGTAGAGTCAAGATAATCGGTCCAGTTGGTGCCCTAGTTCGGCCCGTTCTCTGGACTGTGACGGCTCACTGTTTTTGTTCGACTAAGCCATTTTATCTACATATCGAGAACCGTTGATATTTTATTACATCATTATATATTGGTTAAACTTTGCCATGCGGCACAATGCTATATCATGGAACTATATGCATTAAATGAAGAAGTTGCAGTTCATGAGTACTGTTGATAATACGGCAGATGAAGAACAATGCAATACGTATAAGATAATGAATTATATCAAAACAAGAAAATAGAAATATATAATCATCAGAATAGGTTACATTATCACTGTGACTTAAGAAATGAGAAATTATCAGCCTATTAAGCAAATAAACACATGTAACCCCTTCCATAACGTTGTCTTCGATTGTAAAAAGCCTAATTGGTTATGTAGTGTTAAATTTGAAACTGACTAACTTTTTTATTTGTTTGCTTGTGGTAGACAACTACTTATAACCAGCCAAGCCGTAGACTTGGCCAACAGTTAAAAAAAACATTGATTTATGTAACTGCAGTTATGGATTTTGGCACGAACATAACATTGTATGAAATCATTTAATAGACTGCTAAGCATGTATATGGCTACGGCATGAAAGGGAATATGAATGCCTGTTCCGTCATGGATGTCAAAATCTTTAATATGAAAGGGTAGGTAGGTAATGTACATAGCATAATTGTGAATACATAAACTACAATTACAGCTACGTAATCCACTATGTAGTTATCATTGAAATAGGGTATCGTACCTCCATACAATACGAAAATTGACAGCAGAGCACATAACATCAATATTCGTCATTTAAAGATGAAGACCGTGATTCATAAAATTTTATATTTGTTTGCTTGTGGAGCATCCAACAGTAATAACTGTCTAATGGTTCTCAAAATCGAATGGCATGCAGATTGAAGCATCAGTCAAACATTAAAGCTTGTTGAATGGCAGCAATAATAGAAATTTAACGCTACAGACAGTGCCTTGAGGTTTTGAAGAGACAAACCTCTTTTATGGATTACCTGCATTAATTAATTTCCCCTTAAGCTTGTGAATGTGCGGAATTGTGGGAAGAGATTTGGGTTTGGAAAAAGAAAAGCTTCTTTGAGTCATAAGGTTGGTGTGAAAACCAGTGGACCCCGAACCGTAATCGGTTCAGTCCAAGAGCAGCAGCGGTAAAACCCTAGCTGATCTAAAAAAAGGGTCAAAGAAGGGAGAGCGTACCTGATCCGCCGCTTCCTCGAGAATGAAGCTTCAGGAAAATATGTTTCAGAGAAGAGGATGAAGAGCGAACCGTGAACTTGGCAAGATCCAGTTGATCGCCACCGTCCAGCAAGAAATAGGCTTGGGAGACCTATTTCGGCAGATCCGCAGACAGATGGCGAGAGGGGAGGAGCAAGGATCGGAAGTCGGCGGGTTGAAGAAGAAAGGAAACCCTAGTCGCGAGAGCAAAAGATGAAGGCCGGCCCCAAACTTAAGACAAAGCAAGTTATCAGTCAACAATTGCCCCTGGAATAGCTACAGNCATAATTATTTTAAAAAATGTAAATTATTATAATATTTAAATAATTTATTCTATCACTTTTGATAATGCTAGTGATAATATATTTGTTGCCGTCAAGTCACGTTCCTTCAACATCAGGAGACGGAGACCTTTCTTCGGGACAAAGAAGCTCCTGCAAAAAAGTTCTCGGAGACCGATTGCACCGGTGGGGATCCTTCGACGCTTAAGTAAGCGACTCGAAAACAGTGAAGAAAAGAACGAGTAGAAAACAGCTAGAAAGCTTGAGTTCAGATCCCTTCTTCGTTATGAGGATGGGTTTTTATACCTGTTCGAAGATCCTCTTTTCCGCTTTTAGAAGGTGGCTAATCCCGATGCATTATTGTCCGGTAGTGGACAGGTGGCCAGACTGACATGGATAGGTCGCAACCAGCACTAGGCATGTTAAAGGTATCTTACTCCACGAACCACCTATCAGACGCAGTGCTGCAGGTGGTAGGTGGGCCTAGTCGTGTCAGGCATGCGCCGCTACGGGCAGTGGCCACGTGCATTTGCAAATAGTTAGTAGGCCACGTGGTAGCTGCGGACGGTTGGTGGACCGTGTGGTAGTGTTAGATGGCTCGAGGTAGAGGACACATGAGGTTCAAGGCCAAGGGGACCCGAGGCCCGAGGGGACCCGCACCTGGAGGCTGAAGGGATGAAGTCCGAGGCTGAGGGGACTGCAGCCGGAGGTCGAAGGGGCTCGAGGATCGAGGCCGAGGGGACATAAGGTCCGAGGCCAAGGGGGCCTCGGAGGTCGAGGTCGAGGGGGTCTCGGAGGCCAAGGCGGAGGTTTCGTTAGTTGCTTCCTCCGTCAACACTAACGCGGCTCGATCAGCCGCATCAGATGCCCCCTCACCCCTGAGACGAAGTGGGCCCACCCTTGCAAGGCAAAAGGAGCGTACGCTCCCAAGTGATTGATCCCGACATCCTACCAATCGCAAAGGGGCACGTGTCCCTGGGTGCAGTGATGCCTTAGCACGGGCAACTTGGGCACTGAAGCGCCACCACCTGTCAACCGTCAGATCTATGAAAATATGTCTCGAAATGGGAGTGTCATCTCAGAACTCCCGAAAAGCAATTGCCATCATTGCCATCATGGTGCTGATGTCAGTGACGCCCCGCGATTGGTCGAAGGCGGAACGTCCCATGCGTTGGGCACCTACCGAGGCAACACCGCCTATAGCGGTGGTCCACGTGGCCGGTTAGGTAAGACGGGATGATTCGAAACTGATAAATCAAGGGGAAAGCTCTCGAGGCTGGCATTCTGCCCCCCTGAGAACGTCTTCTTCCTTAAGTTCTCCCAATTTCGCCTCCTTCTTGATCCATCCTTGCTGCTTTTTCCTTCTGATCCAGGTTAGCTCTCTGATCATTTCTAGTTTTTCAATGGCTTCCAGCCCATCATGGTCCTCTTCTGCTTCTTCTGGGGATTATATTTCTCCCTCGAGGCTTCGAGCCTCTCCATCTCCTGCGCCTTCTTGGTCTTCTTCCTCCTCCCCTTTCGAGGACCATATTTCTCTCTCTCAATGGCGAGTTGCTGGCCGGGCTCCTGCCAGGAGTCGCACGGCGGCCGCCGGCACCTCATCGAGGGTGGGGGCAAAATCCCTGGCGAGGACTGCCTCCACGGTAATGGGCCAAGAGTTGGCAAACATTAGGGCCTGTTACCAAATCCCTAGCAGCTTTCGCCTATTCATCCCGACTCCCAACGATAGGATAGTCTCCACTCGGCCAGGTAGGGTTGCCATCTATGAAGTCTCCCTTTGAATAGGCCTCCGCCTGCCCTACCACCCCTTCTTCCTTAATCTCCTTGATCGGTACTCTTTGACCCCTGCCCAGTTGGTTCCGAACTCCATTTGGACCATCTGTGGCTTCTTAGTGCTCTGTCATTTTCATGGCATTGAGCTTAGGATTTCACTTTTTCATTGTTTTTACACCCTTCGACAACAGTCGGGCTGGTGGTTGTTTCAGCCTAGGCCCGGCCGAGCCCTCAAATTAGGTTTGCCTTCATCTGTCAAGGGATGAAAATCCCGCTTCTTCTTTGTCGATATCGAGGGAGTGAGGTCGAGATGGGGTGACCCAGACCTGAGGCCAAACAAGGACTCAACGATGGCCCCGGGGGATAGGGAAGCACTCGGGCCGAGGTCCCCGATGCAATCAACTCTTGTCGGAGGACAACCTCCGACTCGCAGGCGTCTCTTCCCATAGTGGTGAGCAGTTGCATGCCTCCGACCCTTGGCTTGTTTCCTTTTTTCCTTCCCCTTTTTTTTTGGTCACTCTGACAGATGACTTATGCAGTGATGAAGATCCCAATTCATGTTGTCAGGAAGGCTGCGATGAAAAAGAAGAGGGCCCTCGAGGGTGCTGAGGGGCCAAGCGGAAGGCAACGGACCCAGGCCCCGAGCCGGTCCCCAGCACGGTCTCCCCCACCCCAAGAACACGAAGAAGAGCTAGCGGTCGGCCCCACCATCGACTTGACAGTCGACACTCCCCCGAAGGGAGCGAGAGTGGAGGGGGTTGCAGCAGCAGTAGAGTCCACCATCCCGGCTGCCAAACTAGTGCAGGCGGAGGTGGAGCTGGGCCCGAAGGAGGGCTCATCCATAGAGAGGCGAGTGAGTGAGGGTCACCCGACCAAAGTGGAGGCACTAGCGGAGGAGATGTCGTCAGCCACTGGCTTAGCACCCACCGCCCTCGAGCCGATCGAGGCAGGAGTGGGAGGCAAGGTCGGGGCAGTCCCCTCCCGAGCCTCAGTGATGAACCATGGCCGCCGGACGGAGCGACTCATTGTCCAGATCATTTTCTCGGAGTTTCAGGAGGAGCTCCGTTAGCTAGGAGCCTCGGCCTTCTACAGAGAGGCCTTCATGGCCCATATCTAGGTAAGTGCAGGACTCCAAAGATCCTCTCTTTTTTTTTTTTATAGCTGCCTTGTGCTAACTCACTTTTTGATGCAATCGATTAACTCCTTGGTGGCTATGAGGGAGGTCATTGACCAAGGGGAGACCGTCCTCCGCCAAGCCTAAAGGGAGGCTACCCAAGCCCAAGCCCGAGCCGAAAGGGCTGAGGCAGCCTTAGAGGCAGCGAGGACCGATCGGGCTACCGAGCGGCCATCGAGGCCGAGCGCGCCAGGGCAGCTCTGGGCCAGCTAGGGGAGAATATGGGGGCCGTGTTGGGATATGTGCCCATAAACAAATGATATTTATTATTTGCTGAATATTTGAGAAATTTTTTAATATTATACTTGCATGCATGTTATGATACTTTATAAATATCAAAAATCTCTTGATTATTTAAATATGACTTTAAATATTGTATATAAGTGTTATATACAGAGGATAATATTTAAAGTAAAATAATCTAAATTTATCTAATTATAAATTAAAGTTGCAAATGGGATCTTTAATTTAAAATTACTAGCGCGATTCATTACATTCTGAATGAAACGATCTTATCCGGATTGTTGATAATGAGATTATCTGAATGAAAGCGCTTTATATAATTTGATTATAGGATTGGAACACGATTAATTATACATCTCTAATAAATTTCATTGTTAAAATAGAGAATTCAAAATTAATCAGTGATGGTCATATGTGAATCAATCTTAATTCTGAGTAATTAATAGACTCCTATTTATTGTATTATATTTTTTGACTTATCGGGTAATGACACAGAAACATAGTGTCAAATTCTTGGTATATTAGAAATATAATAACATAAGTAACCAGAAATATTAATATACGAGATAAAATCCATTCAGATGGACGGTTTGATTCGAGACTTGAATAATAAGAGCGCTCAAGTTATGATTGGATCATAAAATATATTCATTATAGAATCAATGGTACTTATGGATAAAGATGTGATTAAAGAGGTTAACGGAAAATGCCTAGCTTTAATCATGAACTGTTTATGAAGGATTGATTTATATGTAGTGACTATATCAATGGACGATTCAAATCCTTTTGAATATAATTAATTTTATAATTTTAAGAGTGTAGTTCCAATTTTTTAGTGAAATAATTTGGAATTAATAATTTTGATATTTTAATTAAGGTGTTAATTAAATGTCAAAATTCTTGAAGCTTAGAATTATAATGTCTATAGTTCCTTTGGACGGCTCCATTAAATTATGTGAACTTTATGATATGTTGAGATTGAGTTATAAATTTAGAATTGAGAATTCTAAATTATTTTTTATATAGAAATTAATTGGATTAATTTTCATTATATTGTGCGCCGGGGAACACATCGTAGGTATATTCTACGAGAAGAGTTTTATTTAGTTGTTGGAGAAATAAATATGGGATCGTGAGAGAGCCTTTCTCTCTTCCGTAACGTTCCCATAATTTCAAGAGTTGGAAGTGATCTTTAAATATTAATTAATTGATTAATTAATAAAAGCGGTTGATAGTTGTTATTCTATGTGAATATAAGATTCACTAGAGACAGAGAAGAAGATCGAAGAATAATGATCAACCACAGAGAGTTCCTCCTTTAACTTCACTTTATCTTATGAGTTGAGAATACAAAGTGAATTACACTCAGTTGTGTAATCTCAACTCAAAATAAAAGGAACGCCCACTCGTTCATATTCATCATAATCTGGAGAATGTTTGGAAAGATCCGTGGTGATCAAAAGGATTTAGTGATTCCAAAGTAGTGGTGGTGAAGAATGAAAGGTAAATTCTTAATCTTCTTATTATTTTATTATTAAATTAATACGGATATAGATCACGCTAACTCAATTTTTAAGATATGTGATTTGATCCTTATCTCGCTTCCGCAAACATCTCAAAGTCGTATTGAGATAACCATCAGGCTGTCACCGCCAGAGATTATTGCATCGATGCCCTCTCCATCGAGGTGAAAGCAGCTGAAGAGAGGGCGGAGAATGCTGAGGAGATAGTGAGAAGGGCGAACTCTTGCATCGTGAAGGGGGAGGCCACGGTCCATAGGGCGGAAGCTGTCGTAGATGCCACCGAGGAAAAGTAGCGATCGCCGAGAGGAGGGCTGTCGAAGCTATGGATGAGTTCTGCAAGTCCACAAGCTTCACGGATGAGCTGGCCGAAGCCTCTGCAAATGTCTACCTCTAGGGGTTCCGAGATTGCAGGAAGAAGGTGGCCAGGGTCCTTGGTCTCCCCAGCATCATGGACATCGAGCCGGACGAGGTGCCCGAGGGGCCGCCATCCGATGGTGGGCCTACAACAATCGACCCCTGATTCCCCCTTTATTTTTTTTCTTTCTTTTTGTGTTGAAGTTCGACTTGGTCAGCATTTTATAAACACTTAAAAGTAATGAAAATTCTCTTTTTTGAAATCTATCTTTGATGACTATACTTTGCGTAGTATACCCTCCCTTTCAGCTTGCCATCGTAGGATCCTTGATAGGGCTGCGTCGGCACTGGGGGACATCGTATTTGTCTACTCACCATGAGTAAATCTGCGACTTAGTTGCTATATAGGATCAAGTCCTAGTGGGGGCATTGAGGCTGGCCTCGGAGCTTCCTTTGGTGAATTTGAGATCCGCGCATAGGTGCGAGCCTCGTGGTGTGCCTGCAGCATCGAGTTGCCGTCGGGACTCTAGAGTTGCCCGAGATCATTCTTCTGGCGTTGAGTTGGCTGTCTCCCATACCGCAAAACAAGGCCTTTGCACTGGGCTAGCCTTAAGCTTTCAGTGTCGACCGGGGTCGAGCTTTGGTGCCAAGCTGGCCTCGGGCTTTCCGTGCCGACCGGAATCGGGCTTTGGTGCCGAGCTGGCCTCGGGCTTTGAGTGCCGACCGAAGTCGGGCTTTGGTGCCGAGCTAGCCTCGAGCTTTGAGTGCCGACCGAAGTTGGGCTTTGGTGCCGAATTGGCCTCGGGCTTTAAGTGCCGACCGGAGTCATGCTTTGGTGTCAAGCTAGCCTCGGGCTTTCAATGCCGACCGAAGTTAGGCTTTGGTGTGAGCTGGCCTCGAGCTTTGAGTGCTGACCGGAGTCGGGCTTTGGTGCCGAGCTGGCCTCTGGCTTTGAATGCCGACCGGAGTCAGGCTTTGGTGCCGAGCTGGCCTTGGGCTTTCAGTGTCGACCGGAGTCGGGCTTTGGTGCTGAGCTGGCCTTAGGCTTTCATTGCCAACCGCTTTGGCTAAAAAGACGGGTTACTCGAATACATTTTTATTAATATAGAATATGGGACATGTGAGTCCAAAAGAATGCAAATACCTAACCCAGTGTAAAGAAGGGGTACATTACTGATAGTACCGATGGAGGTTGTCAGAGTTTCAGGTCTGAGGGAACGACTTTCCATCCAGTCCTTCAATTCGGTACGCTCCATGGTGGAGGACATCAGTGACTCGATAGGGTCCTTCTTGTTGGCCCAGATGGCAACCCAAGAAGGGGGGATGAATTGGGTTCTTTAAAAAATTTAACATTTTGAAAACAATTTGCTTAATGTGAAAGTGCCCAAGTAAAGTAAATTAATAAAAGCTAAGCACAATATGATAAAGAGAGAGAGACAAATGCACGACAAACACATAAAGATTTATAGTGGTTCGGTGTTAGCCACACCTATGTCCACTCCCAAGCAACTCTTGGGTCCACACTATAATCCCCTTATTACAGTTGAGTTGTTTTACAAGCTCACAACCCAAACTTGTTGTTTTACACGGGGTCACAACGAACCCAGCTGGTTTTCATAGGTTCACCAGCACAAAACCTTAACCTAAGCTAAACTTAGCTTATCCCGAGGTAAACTACCTCGACTAATTCAATCCCCCTGATTGAATTAGCAAACAACAATTCAAAATAAAGCTTACAATTCAAAAGCTCCTTAATTGAGCAAATAAACAATGTAAATAGACAAGGATTAGAAAAGCCTGATTGAAGCAATCTGGATGTGAGCTTTTCTTCTTTTCTTCTTTTCCTCTTATCTTTTGAATGGATGAACCAAGCTTCAGCTCTGATTCTTGACAAAATTTGTTGAAGAGAATGTTGAGGAAATAGGGCTTTTGCTCTTCTTCTTTTCTTCTTTGAAAATCCTCCGATTTTGATCTTTGAGGGCTTTGGATTTCTCTAGAAACTCTCTTCAGATAATAAGCGTGGACTCAGAGATTTCTCTTTGAAATTTCTCTCTTTCTCACTGGATATATTCCTCAATTTTTTTTCGTTATTTTTCTCTCTATTTGAATGGTCGGATATCCCCTTTATATAGATTTTTAATTCGAGATTAGGTGAGAAAATAGCCATTGAAATGTACCTTGATGAGTTCTCCACGCAAGAAAATAGATCCGTTGAAGAGTAGGTGAGAAAATATAGCCGTTGGAGCTGATCTGTCACTTTTGAAAATCATCTTCTGACAGGTTGGAGTCGGCACTAACTTTTTATATGTCGGCTCTAAATCAAGTTTCCAAAAATAGTAAAAAGTAATTTGACATGGAGTCGGCTCCCACTTTACAAAGTGTCGACTCACCGCTGTTTAGAGTCGGCTCCCGATCCTGAGGTGTCGGCTCCAAGAATTGCTCCAAAAACATAGTCTCTGTAACTCAGGTTAGAGTCGGCTCCACAAATTCTAGGTGTCGGCTCTGGATTCTAAAGCAGATAATAGTTCTTTGTATCTCTGGTTGGAGTCGGCTCCAACTGTTAGGGTGTCGGCTCCAAACCATGCCAAAAATTCTGAACTATTCTGATACGCCCTGGAGTCGGCTCTAATGTGTCTGGGTGTCGACTCCAACTTCTAAACTTTGTTATAATCCATTAAAATTTAATTCAAAACTGATTTCCATATACCTTTGAATAATTAATCATTCTTAATTCCTGAAACACTTATCAAATTTATCAGAAACACAATGAATATATTCATGGCTTTTGTTAATCATCGAAATCAATAATTGGGTAAATAATTTCTCAATAATTTTTCAACAATCTTCCCCTTTTTGATGATGACAAAAATATTGAGTATATGCATAATCAATTAATGCATAATTGTCAAAACATTCTAAATTAAGGTTAAGCTCTCCCTTAATGAGGTAGCTCCCCCTATGTTGGTGTATATGTTAAGTCTATTAAAATTCTATTCCTTTTGACATTAATTCCTTTCAACATTCATACTATTAAGTCCTTTTAACATGCATATTTGAAGTACTATTCTCCTTCATTCTTTTAATCGCTTAACATATATATATATATATATATATCATTCTTCCATCACTTTTATGCATATACAAATACCTCTTCTCTCCCAATGTAATGAGAAAGAGAATGATACTTTTATACATATGCAAATACCTTTTCTCTCCCCCTTTTTTGTAATCAACAAAAAGGTTTAGAAGAAGGTTCATTAAGGCTTAAATTAACATCAAACATAGGAATTGAGTAATTCAACATCAAACATAAGCTTAAATCAAACTTCAAAACATTCAAAATTTAATATTCATTAAATATTGAAACATTACATCAAAATGTTCATTACATCATTCAACAAAGTATCAAAAAAGTTTACTTCAATATGTTTCATTACTTCATTCATATAAACATTCTATTACACCAAAAAGCAAATTAAACATCAAAATCTAAGAGAATCTAAGAAGTCTCTTAAGTTCATCTAGGATCTTTCCCATGCCACTTTCTTGTATCTTCATGAAGTCATTTAACATCTTCTCAACTAAAGAAGCAGTAACAGTGACTTTCTCCTATAGCTCTGCATTACATTTGGAATAAATTTCTGAGTCTCCTCCAATATCCTTGATTTTATCAAAAATCTGCATGAGATCAATCTTCAAGGCTTCAGATGAAGTGCTAAAGGATGACTCTATCTTGTTCACTTTATCTTCCAAGGAGTAATAGAGCTCTCTTATACTTAAAAGTCTATTGTCCAATTCAATTTTTATTTTCTCTTCCTGACTTGCAAAAAGCTCTTTCAGCTACTCCAATTGAGTTGCAGAAAATCCATATGAAGTGGAAATAGGAATAGGTGCCAATGCAGGTGGTGAAGGTATTGCAGGAGGTGCTGGTGGTGGTGAAGGATGTCTCATAGAAGGTCCAGCCTCAGAAGGACCAGGCACAGTAGCTTCAGTTGCCCTATCATCTGAGTGTCCCTTCCTCTCCCATTATCCATTCACCTTCACAAACCCCATACGATGCACAGTTGCAATGCTATAATAGTCCGTATGTCTAAGGTTCTTCATAGGCTTACTATCAGAAATAACTACACCTTGATTTTGAAAGGCCATGGTTAATATCATGCCATAAGGTAAAGTTGATCTTTTCTTATTATCAGCCTCTGCCATATATCATATCATCATCCCAGCAAGATTAATAGGTTGTCCAGTCAATACACTATCCATAATTACAATGTCTCATTCTGAGACATACTCAAATCTCCCTGTCTTGAGAAAAAGAATCCTACCATAGATGTTATGTAATAACCTAAGCTCCAAAGGCAATTGATTTGCCCTAATTTCTTCAAAATCAGTAACCTTCCTTCCAAGCATTCTTGACAAAGCCACTGCTTTCTTACTATAAGAACTTGCAGTTAATCCAATGTCAGGAATCTCCAACAGATTACCAAGAATCTCCGAAGTAAATGTATCCTCTTTCTCTAACATAACATACGATTCCTCCATCTCCTCTAGATAGATTGTGATAAAATTCTTTAACTAGGGCCGAATAAGTTGGAACATCAAGAGAATAAATCTTCTCTCATCCTAACTCCTTAAGCTGCCGTCCAATAGAGAAACCCTCGGCTTCAAAGAAGTGGAAATCTACCTTCCTACCCATAGTAATAACTCGGCCTGCTAGGGTGTCAACCTGAGGTGAAGATGGACTTGAGATAGCGCTCAGAGTGGAAGCGGACGAAGTGGAGGATGAACTTGGAGAGGGCTGCCGCGCCGGACGCCTCGTGGTCCGTCTCCCTGTCGTCACCGGTCCATCGAACATGGATCCTCTACGTTTGGGTGCCATAGGATGCTAATGGATTAAGGGTTTGAGAAATTTTGGGTTTTGAGATGAGTGGGGAAGAGTTTGGAAGAGATTGGAGTCGAATAGAATAGGAAAGGTGTCGACTTTGCCCTAATAAAGTCAACCTGGGACCACTTGGACTCAGCTCCTGCAAAGCGATGTGTCGGCTCCAAGTCGCTAACACAGTCAGCGCTCGAAGTGGAGTCAACTCTGGAAAGGCAGGTGTCGGCTCCAAAATCTCAAATAAAACTGGAGTCGACTCCGATAACAGAGGTGTCGGCTCCAAGACAGTTTCAGTGAAAAAATAAGAGTTTCAAAAAATCTGAAACTTGTATGGAATGTCATCAAATTTTGGATAAATCAACTTTGGAATGTGATGAATCAAGATGTTCAAATATCTAGATAAATTTTCCTTAAAATCACAAGAAAAAAAAAAATGATTGAATTCTAGATAATTATTCCTAGGAGATTTAAAATTCATTCCAATGGATCACAGACTCCTAATTCTCCTCTAAGATCAAAATCTTTCTTCACTTAGGGGTTTTGTAAAAATGTTAGCTAATTGTTCATTAGTACTAACATAATCAAGACAAACATCATTATTAGCTACATGTTCTCTAATGAAATGATATCTTATTTCAATGTGTTTAGTTCTTGAGTGTTGCATAGGATTTTTAGTTAAGTTTATTGCACTAGTGTTAGCACATCTAATTGGTGTTTTATCAAGTGTTATACCATAATCTTCAAGTTGTCGCTTAATCCAAAGGATTTGAGTATAGCAACTTCTAGCTGCAACATATTCAGCTTCAGTAGTTGATAATGCAACCGAATTTTACTTTTTGCTAAACCAAGAGATTAAGTTACTTCCTACAAATTGGCATACACCACTTGTACTCTTTCTATCCAATTTACAACTAGCATAATCAGAATCAGAATATGCAATCAAATTTAATGTTGAGTCTCTAGAATACCATAATCCTATATTTTTAGTTCCATTTAGATATCTAAGTATTCTTTTTACTGCAATTAAGTGAGATTCTTTAGGTTCAGATTGATATCGAGCACATAAATACACTGCAAACATAATATCAGGTCTACTTGTTGTTAAGTAAAGTAGAGAACCTATCATACCTCTATAATATTTTTGATCAATTGACTTACCATCTTCATCTTTATCTAGTTTGCATGAAGGACTCATTGGTGTTCCAAGAGGTTTGACTAGTTCCATACTAAACTTCTTGAGAATGCTTGATTTGTAGTCCAAGGAAGAAGTTGAGTTCTTCCATCATGCTCATCTCGAATTCATCCTGCATTAACTTTGCAAATTCTTGACACAAAAGATTGTTAGTAGCACCGAATACAATATCATCTACATATATTTGTACTACCAATAAGTCTTTATCTTTTCTTTTCAAAAATAGGATTTTATCGACATTTCCTTTAGAAAAATCATTTTCAATTATAAATTTGCTTAATCTATCATACCAAGCTCTAGGTGCTTGTTTTAAACCATAAAGTGCTTTATGTAATTTAAAAACATGATTTAAAAATTCATGATCTTCAAAACCTGGTGGTTATTCTACAAAACTTTCTCATTTATAAAACTATTTAAAAATGCACTTTTAACATCCATTTGGAATAAATTAATGTTCATATGACATGTAAATGCAAGTAATAGTCTAATTGCTTCTAATCTAGCAACAGGTGCAAAAGTTTTATCAAAATCAATTCCTTCCTCCTGATTATATCCTTTTGCAACTAATCTAGCTTTATTTCTAATTACTATGCCATTTTCATCTAATTTATTTCTAAATACCCATTTAGATCCTATAACAGAATGACTTTTGGGTCTATCAACTAAGGACCATACATTATTCCTAGTAAATTGATTTAATTCTTCTAGCATAGCTAACATCCAATTACTATCTTTTTCAGCTTCTTCAATAGTTTTGGGTTCTATATGAGACACAAATGCAAGATGATTATTGATGTTCCTCATTGATGATCTAGTTCTTACTCCTTGAGATGGATCTCCTATGATTAAATCCTTAGGATGACCATAAGCATATCTCCAATCTCTAAGTATATCTACATCATTACGAGTAGTATCAATACATCATCCTTAGAAAGTCATCATCTTTAGCTTCTGGTTCATGGTCTGAATATACATCTATATTCAATTTTTTAATATCTCTTTCAAGTAAATTTGTATCTTCCTCATCATCTATCTTTTCCGAACTTGATGCTAAAGACTCATCAAACACTACATGAATTGATTCTTCTACAATTAAATACTTCTTCTTAAATACTCTATAGGCTTTACTAGATGTGGAATATTCTAAGAATATGCCTTCATCAGATTTTGCATCAAACTTTTCAATATTGTCCTTACCATTATTATGAATAAAACATCGACAACTAAATGCATGAAAGTAACTAATTGGGTTTCCTATTATGCCATAATTCATAAGGAGTTTTCTTAAGAATTGATTTAATTAAGGCTCTATTTAGGATGTAACATGCTGTGTTTATAGCTTTCGCCCAAAAGTACTTTGGGAGTTGGCTTTCACATAGCATGGTACAGGCCATATCTTCTAATGTTTATTTTTCTTTTCTACAACTCCATTTTGTTGTGGTGTTCTAGGTGCAGAGAAATTATGATGAATGTCATTTTCAATACAAAAATTTTTAAATAAATAATTTTCAAATTCTATTTCATGATCACTTCTAAGAGACACTATGGTAGTATTTTTCTCATTTGTGACTTTCTTTAAGAATTTCAAAAATATCGAGAAAATCTCATCTTTGTAAGCTAAAAATAATACCCAAGTGAATCTAGAATAATCATCAACTATCACAAGACAATATTTCTTTTCTCCTAGACCAGTGGTTCTAGTAGGTCCAAAAAGGTCCATATGAAGTAGCTCGAGTGGCCTAGTAGTGGAAACAATATTTTTAGATTTGAAAGAATTTCTAGTTTATTTTCCAAATTGACATGCATCATAAATTCTATTGTTTTCAAAATCTAATTTTGGAAGTCCTTTAACTAAATCCATTCTAATTAATTTTGAAATTAAATGTATGCTTGCATGACCTAATCTATGATACCATAGCCATCAATCTCATTTACCTTAGCATTACCATCAATTAAGCAATGATTATTAGTAGACAAATTGTCTAAATCAATTTAGTATACATTTCCATTTCTATTTTCAATAAATATAATGCTATTGTCAATGGGATTAGAAATAGTGCAGATAGAAGCTTCAAATGAAACTTTGAAACCTTTATCACGCAGTTGGCTAATGCTAATTAAGTTATGCTTTAAACCATCAACATATAAAATATTTTCAATAAAGGTGGATGGAGTTATTTGAATTTTACCAAGGCCCATAGTTTGACCTTTGCCATTGTCTCCAAAAGTAACAACTCCTCTTTTATCTTCAAGGGTGATGAATTGCTCATTGTCATCCATCATGTGTCTTGAGTAGCCACTATCAAGATACCACTTTCTTTTTGATCCTTTGGCCGTAAGATACTCCTGCAAGATAATCAAATCTTTTGTTTAGATACCCAAGCTTTCTTGGATCCTTCATGGTTAGTAGCAATAAATATTGTTCCTTTTGGAACCCATGTTTTCTTTCCTTTAAGCATTAAATTCTTATTAGTTTTTCTAAAATTGCATTCATAAGATTTATGTCCTTTTTTATTTCAATAATAACATGAAACATCATTTTTGATAGGTTTCTTAATAAATAAATTATTTACATATTTTTGTTTCATGTGAGGTATATATCCTAGTCCAGCTTTATCAAATACAACTCTTTGATTACTTAAAAGCAAATTTAGTTTTTCTGAGCTATATGTAAATTTATCAACAATAATCTTATATTTATCAATTTCTTTCTTCAAATTAATATTTTCATTAGAAATTAATTCTTTTTCTTTTAGAGAATCTTCCTTTTTAGATTTCAAATTTTTAACTTCAAGAATTAGTTTATTTTTCTCTTTGAGAAGATTTAAATTTTCAGTTTTCAAAGATTTGTTCTTGTTTCTCAAAATCTTGAAATCACTAACTAATTTATTAAATACATTATATAATTCATCAAATATAAAATCATCATGGGTTTCGGAGTTTACCTCATTTTCGTCGTTTGCCATGAAGCATATGTTTGTAACTTCTTTTTGATCTTGGATGAAGATTCTTCACTATCACTCCATGTTGCAACATAGGCCTTCTTCTTCTTCTTGTAACCCTTCTTGAGTTGAGGACATTCAGATCGAAAATGCCCCGGCTTCTTACATTCATAACATGTCAAGGGTTCTTTTCTTTATCTTTATCCCTTTCTTTTTCTCTTTCTCCTTCCATTTTGATTCCAGATTTTCTTTTGTGGAAGGGTCTCCTTCTTTATATAAACTTTCTAAATTTCTTTGCAAGGAGAGCTGTCTCATCATCTTCATCATCATCTTTACTGCCGCTCTTCTCATTTTCAGCAGCCTTGAGTGCAATTATTCTTTTCTTTTTCACCTCTTTCTCTTACAATTATTCTTTTCTTTTTCACCTCTTCCTCTTGATATTATTTCATTGTCAATTCATGGGTCATCAAGGATCCAAGTAGTTCTTCCAAAGGTAGAATGTTCAGGTCTTTGGCTTCTTGGATTGCAGTCACTTTAGCTTCCCATGTTCTTGGAAGAGATCTAAGAATTTTGCGCACCAATTCAGAATTAGTATAAGTTTTACCAAGACTTTTCAAACCATTAACAATATCAGTGAATCTAGTGTACATACATGTGATTGATTCAGTTTGCTCCATGCTAAACAATTCATATTTATGCACTATAATGTTAATTTTGGATTCTTTTACTTGATTGGTACCATCATGGGTAACTCTAATCTATCCCATATTTCTTTGGCTAAAATGCAAGTTGATATTCTGTTGAATTTATTTGCATCCAAAGAATAGTACAAGACATTCATGGCTTTGGCGTTGAGCTGAGCCATTTTCCTATCATTTTCATTCTAATCCCTTTCGGGCTTAGGAACAATAGATCCATCAACTATATATGTGGGTGTTCTAGGACCATTAATAATTACACTCCATATTTCATAATCTAAAACTTGAATAAAAATTTTCATTCTAGCTTTCCAATAAGAATAATTTGTGCCACTAAACAAAGGAGGTCTATTGGTGGATTGACCTTCAGAAAATGATGATCTAGCTTGAGCTGCCATTTGGATCTTTAGCTCTTGATTGTTAGATCAAGTTTAAATGAGCATAGGCTCTGATACCAATTGTTGGCCCAGATGGTAACCCAAGAGGGGGGTGAATTGGGTTCTTTAAAAAATTTAACACTTTAAAAATAATTTGCTTGATGTGAAAGTGTCCAAGTAAAGTGAATTAATAAAAGCTAAGCACAATATGATAAAGAGAGAGAGAGAGACAAATGCATGACAAACACACAAAGATTTATAGTGGTTCAGTGTTAGCCACACCTACGTCCACTCTCAAGCAACTCTTGGGTCCACACTATAATCCCCTTATTACAGTTGAGTTGTTTTACAAGCTCACAACCCAAACTTGTTGTTTTACATGGGGTCACAACGAACCCAACCGATTTTCACAGGTTCATCAGCACAAAACCTTAACCCAAGCTAAACTTAGCTTGTCCCGAGGTAAACTACCTCAACTAATTCAATCCCCCTAATTGAATTAGCAAACAATAATTCAAAATAAAGTTTAAAATTCAAAAGCTCCTTAATTGAGCAAATAAACAATGTAAATAGACAAGGATTAGAAAAGCCTGATTGAAGCAATATGGATGTGAGCTTTTCTTCTTTTCTTCTTTTCCTCTTCTCTTTTGAATGTATGAACCAAGCTTCAGCTCTGTTTCTTGACAGAAATTCATTGAAGAGAATGTTGAGGAAATAGGGCTTTTGCTCTTCTTCTTTTCTCCTTTAAAAATCCTTCGATTTTGATCTTTGAGGGCTTTGGATTTCTCTAGAAACTCTCTTCAGATAATAGGTGTGGACTCAGAGATTTCTCTTTGAAATTTCTCTCTTTCTCACTGGATATATTCCTGGATATAATGTGTCTGGGTGTCGGCTCCAACTTCTGAACTTTGTTATAATCCATTAAAATTCAATTCAAAACTAATTTCCATATACCTTTTGAATAATTAATCATTCTTAATTCTTGAAACACTTATCAAATTTATCAGAAACACAATGAATATACTCATGGTTTTTGTTAATCATCAAAATCAATAATTGGGTAAATAATTTCTTAATAATTTTCCAACACTTCCCAATTTGGCGACAGCTTGCCTCCTTCCGTCGGCTTCGAGACTTCAGCTCATCTGAGGACTAGATCTCCTAGCAAGAATGTTTTGGAGTGGACGCAAGCATTGTAATACCTGGTAGGTCGATGTCGGTAGGCAGCCATCCGGAGTCGTGCTTGGTTACGTACCTCCTCCACAAGGTCAAGGTTGGCTCGCAGCTGGCTCGAGTTGTCCTCCTCGTCGTACGACTCAGTTCGGGGACTTGGAATGCCAATCTCCACAGGGATGATAGTCTTGGATCCGAAGATAAGGCTAAAGGAAGTCTCCCCCGTGGGAGCCCACGGCGTCGTGTGGTAGGCCCACATCACATTGGGGAGCTCCTCCACCCATCTCTCCTTGAAGTCGTCCAGCCGCGCCCTGAGTCCTTGGAGGATGATGCGGTTTGTCACGTCGGCCGCTCCGTTGGTCTGAGGGTGACCGACAGAAGTGAACCACTGATGGATGCCCAGCTCAGTGCAGAATCCTCTGAAGGGTGCGTTGTTGAACTGCCGGCCATTGTCGGTGACGAGGGTATGCGGCAGTCCGAACCGACATATTATAGACTTTCAGAAAAAGGATCTTACCTTGCTTTCGGTGATCTTAGCCAGTGTCTCGTCCTTGATCCACTTGGTGAAGTGGTCAACGGCGACCGACAGAAACTTTCACTGGCCAAAGGCCGAGGGAAATGGTCCCACGATGTCCATCCCTCACTGAGCAAAGGGCCAGGGGGCCATCAGGGGGCTCAACTGAGAGGTGGGCTATCGCTGGATGTTGGCATGTCGTTGGCAGCTGTTACACCTCCAAACTATCTTGGCGGTGTCCTCCCTCATTGTCAGCTAGTAATATCCTTGATGCAGGGCTTTGTATGCCAGCGCTCTGTCCCCCAGATGACTCCCACAAATGCCCTCATGGATTTCTCGTAGGATGTAATCAGCTTCCATAGGGCCAACACACTTGAGGACCATGTATGAGAAGGACCTTCTGTAGAGTCGCCCGTCCATTATCAAAAACTTAGGGGCTCATCGCTTGAGCAGTCTGGCTTAAGCAGGGTCCTCGGGGAGGATGCCATCGGTAAGGTACCGGATGTAAGCATCTATCCAAGAGGGTTTCTGCGTGACCGGCAAGGCCTCCTCTATGACTTCGATGCTCAGGACCTCCAGATGCTTCACATACGTTCTTCCCAGGGCCCCGTCGGTCGAAGTAGCCAAATGGGACAGTGCATCAGTTTTGGCATTCTCTCCCTAGAAATGTAACTGACATGGAAGTAAGCAAAAAGGGAGGCCTGGGATTGGACCTTACTTAGATAATGGGACATGGTAGGATCTCGGGCCTCATACTCTTCTGCAACTTGCCCAAAGATAAGCTGAGAGTCAGTGAAAGCCCTGAGACATCTTGCCTCGAGCTCCTCGGCCAGCCTCATCCCCGCTAGCAAGGCTTCATACTCTGCTTGATTGTTAGTGGCGGAAAAAAGGAAACGGAGAGCGTACTCCATAGCCTCTCCCTCAGGGCTCGCGAGGATGAGCCCGGCTCCACTCCCCTGGGAGTTAGATGCGCTATCTACGTGAAGGATCCAGTCCTCCTCTCCTGCCACTGCCACCATGGGGGACTCCAAGTGTGGTTCTTTCGGTTGCTCCTCGGCCCAGGTGCACTCGACCAGAAAGTCAGCTAGCACCTAGGACTTCAATGTTGACCTCGATCGGATGGACAGGTCGAATTCTCCCAGCTTGATGGCCCACTTCGCCAGTCGGCCAGAGGTGTCATAACGGGATAAGATCGTCCGGAGGGGCTAGTCCGTAAGCACCACTATAGGGTGTGCTTGGAAATATGGCCTTAAATGCTGAGCGAAGACGATCAGGACAAAGATGATCTTTTCGGTTCTGGAGTACCTAGTCTCCGCATTATGAAGCACCTTGCTGGTGTAGTAAACTAGTTTTTGCATCCCGTCGGCATCCATGCGGACTAGTACGGAGCTAACGGCCTTGGGGAAGGCCGCAAGGTAGAGAAAAAGCTCCTCCCCGCCCCTTGGCTTAGATAGCAATGGTGGAGTGGATAAGAATTTCTTCAGCTCATCGAAGGCTTTTTGACACTCCTTTGTCCACTCGAAGCCGTTGACTTTGTGCAGTGCCTTGAAGAAAGGCAGACACCTCTCTGCTGATTTAGACAAGCAATGGCTCAAGGCTGCCACCCTTCCGGTCAGGCGCTGCACCTCCTTCTTGCTAGCCGGGGGCCTCATGTCAAGGATGGCCCGGATTTTGTCGGGGTTCGCCTCAATCCCCTGTTGCATCACCATAAGACCCAGAAACATACCTGCTGTAACTCCGAAAGTGCATTTGCGGGGGTTCAGCCTCATCTGGTACCGGCGGAGATTGCTGAAGATCTCCGCAAGATCAGTAATATGGTCAGTAGTATGGATACTCTTGGTTAGCATGTCGCCCATGTACACTTTCATGTTGCATCCAATCTGGTCCTCAAAGACCTTGTTCATCAGCCTCTAGTAGGCGGCCCCAGCGTTCTTTAATTCGAAGGGCATCACTTTGTAGCAGTATATGCCCTTCTCGGTCATAAATGAAGTAGCCTCCTCGTCCGCTGGGTCCATTTTGATTTGGTTATATCCGGAGAAGGCATCCATGAAACTGAGTCTCATGGTCGGATGTGACATCCATCAGTTGGTCGATCTGGGGCAAAGGGAAGCTATCCTTGGGGCAGGCCATATTGAGGTTGTTGGCCCAGATGGCAACCCAAGAGGGGGGGATGAATTAGGTTCTTTTAAAAAATTTAACAATTAAAAATAAATTCAAAAAATAAGTGTGTACAAATGAAATGATGCAATGGTGCTAAACACAATATAGAAGATGATAGAGAGAGAGACAAATAATCACGACAAACACAAGATATTTATAGTGGTTTAGTGTTAGCCACACCTACGTCCACTCTCAAGCAACTCTTGGGTCCACACTATAATCACCCTGATTACAGTCGAGTTATTTTGCAAGCTCACAACCCAAACTTATTGTTTTACATGGGTTCATAATGAACCCAGCTGGTTTTCACGGGTTCACTAGCACACAACCCAATGTAAGCTACTTTTAGCTTACCACGAGGTCAACTACCTCAACTAATTCAATCCCCTGATTGAACTAGATAGCAAACTATTCAAATATATGTTTACAATAATTTAAAGCTCCTCAAATGAGCAATATGCAATGTAAATAAATGAGAATAGAAAAGCCTGTTTTGGAGCAATGTGAGGTTGAGTTTTTCTTCTTTTCTTCTTTTCCTCTTCTTCTCTGAATGGTCTAACAACACTTGAATTCCGATTCTTGAAAAGACTCAGTGAAGAGAGGATTGGAAATTTAGGGCACTTTCTCTTCTTCTTCAAATCAGTGAAAATCCTTGAAATTTAAACTTGGAAGGCTGTTGGATTTCTCTTCTATCTCTCTTCAATTGGTGGCCTTGAGCACAAAGATTTTTCTTTTTGATTTCTTTCTTTTTCTTTCTCTCTATTTTTTCTTTTTCTTTTCTTTCGTTCTTTTTCTCTGTTTTCAAATGGACGGACTCCTTTTTTATAAACTTTCTTAATCCAAGATTAGGTGAAAAATAGCCGTTAAAATGTACTTGGATTACTTCCTCACGCAACGTAATAGATCCGTTAGGGGTTAGGTGAAGAAATGTTACCGTTGGAATCCATTCTGATAGATTTCAAAATTCGTTTCTGGCATGTTGGAGTCGGCTCCAACTTTTAAGATGTCGGCTCCAGGTCGGGTTTCCAAAAATAGAAATAAAAAGTCCGTCAAGGAGTTGGCTCTGATAAATTGTGGTGTCGACTCGACGCAATCTGGAGTTGGCTCTAAGTTCCAAGGGTGTCGACTCTAACATTGTCCCGAAAATACATTCTCTGTTCTCAGGTTAGAGTTGGCTCTAACTTTTCATATGTCGACTCCGAAATTCCAGGTGTCGACTCTAAATCTCAAGGTATCGGCTCTGAAAACTGACTCAGAAAACAATTCTCTGTATCTCAGGTTAGAGTCGTCTCTAAATAACCAGGTGTCGACTCTAAATCATGCCAAAAACTTTAAACTGTTCTGATATGCTCTGGAGTAGGCTCTAACCACTGTGGGTGTCGGCTCTAAGTTATGAACTTTAATATATTCCATTAAAAACTGATTCAAACTGATTCATATATAACTTTTGAATAATTTAACCTTTCTAAGTTCCTGAAACACTTGTTAATCTCATTAGTAACATAAGAAATATACTCATGACTTTTGTTAATCATCAAAATCAATAAATGGGTCAACAATCTCCCCCTTTTTGATGATGACAATTGTCAAAATATATAAATTTAAGGTTAAGCTCCCCCTATGTGTGTGCATATTTTAAATTTCATACATATTCATATATTAATACTCTTTCTCCCCCTTGTACATATTTTAATTCCATGTAACTTTACTTTCACTAGACTTGGCTTCATGCATATATAAGTTCATATACTCTTTTTAATTACATATGCATATACATCATAAACACTCGTTTGCATATACACACTCCTTTCTCCCCCTTTTTTGTTATCAACAAAAAGGTTAAGAAGAGGATGCATATAGCTTAAATCAACGTATATCATCAAAATATAAACTTCATATTGCATTCATTGAGTATGAAGTCAAAATATCAAAATATCCATTAAGACATTGCAAACTATATCAAAATATATTTCATCAAAATATTAAGTCATTACAGCATTCTCATTACATCAAAGTATCAAAATATCAAAATATCCATTATCATAGTTACAAACTAAAAGACAAAAGAAAGCTTGAACATGACAGGATTGAATCATCTCAAAATTTCAAAATTCTCTTCAGTTCTTCTAGAATTTGTCCCATGCCCTTCTCTTAAATTTTCATAAAATCATTTAGCATTCTCTCAACTAAAGCAGCTGCAACTGAAATTTTCTCTTGAAGCTCTGCGTTGCATCTGGAATAAGTATCAGAATCACCTACTATATCCTTGATCTTATCAAACATTAGTCTTATGTCTTTCATCAAGGTAATTGAGGATGAGCTCAAGGATGACTCTATCACACTGATCTTGTCCTCCAAGGAATAAAATGTTGTCTGATTCCCATAAGATGACTCTCAGGTTCATTCTTCATTTTAATTTCATGATCTATAAATAGGGATTTGAGTTGCTCCAACTGACTCTCAGAAAATCCAGTGGATGCCTGAGCAAAGGATGTGGGGATAGGTGCAGGAGCTATTGTTGGGGGTGCATAACTGCTGGGATCAGGTGACGAATGTCTCATTGATGGTCCTGCTACTGATGGACCAGGAGCTGCAGTTTCTATCTCAGTTGCTCTATCATCTAGATTCCCTTTCCTTTCCTAATATCCATTGATCTTCAAAAAGCCCATTTAGTGTAAGGTAGCCTTATTATAATAATCTGTATGTTTAAGGCTCTTCATTGGTTCATTATCTAAAATATTAACTTCTTGGCTCTGAAAGGCCATTGTCAAAATCATACCATAGGGTAAAGTAGACCTTTCTTATAGCTAGCCTCTGCCATATACCAAATCATCATGCCCGGTAGGTTAATTGGTTGGCCGGTCACTACACAATCCATTACCACAATGTCCTCTTGGACACATACTCAATCGTCCAATTTTGGGAAACAAAATTCTGCCACAAATGTTATGCAAAGTCTCAACTCTAGGGGCAACTGATTAGCCCTAGTTTCTTCAAATTTAGCTACTTCTTAGCCAAGTAATCTTGATAATGCCTCACCCCTTTCACTATGAGAATCGACAATCGAACCAAAACAGGTATTTCCAATAAATTTCCTAAAATCACTGAAGTTAGGTGAACTCTTGTACCTCTCACAAAACTAACAATGCCTCCATCTCCTTGAGTCAAATTGTTATAAAAATCTTTAACTATGGCTGGATAAGTGGGAACATCTAGGGAATAAACCTTTTCCAATCCCATTTCCTTAAGCTGCCTCCCCAAAGTGATATCCTCATCTTCAAAGAAACCGAAATCCACCTTTCCACCCATTATGATGACTCTCTCTGCTAAAAGATCAACTTGAGAAGAGGGTGGACTAGGGATGGCATTCGGAGTAGAGGATGACGACATAGAGACGAGCTGGGCGAAGGTTGTCGTGCTGGATGCCTCAGTGTCCTTTTCCCGTTGTCACCGGTGCTCCAAGGACTGATCCACGACGTTTAGGTGCCATAGTGAGCTAGGAAGGAATAAATTAGAAAGATTCTAGGTTTTGGAAGATTTGGAGAAAGTTTTGAAGAGTTTGGAGTCGAATGGGGCTGAATAGGTGTCGACTCTGCCCTAAAATAGTAACCTAGGACCACAAGGTGTCGACTCCCACAAAGCTAGGTGTCAACTCCAAGTTGCTAACTCAGTCAGTGCCAGAAATAGAGTCAGCTCCACAAAGGCGGGTGTTGGCTTCAAGGTCACAGACAGAGAGCAACACAGATAGGGTGTCGACTCCACTAATAGTGGTGTCGGCTCCAAGACAATTTCAGTGAAAAAAATTAGATTTTCAAAGGATTTGAAACTTGTCAAAATAATCAATAACTTTTAGATAAATCTTCTGCCAAATGTGGTGAATCAAGAGGTTCAAATATCTAGATAATTTTTTCTTAGAATCATAAAAGAATTTTTAAGAAATTGATTGAATTCTAGATAGTCATTCATAGGAGATTCAAAATCATTTCGATGGATAACAGACTCCTAATTTTCCTCTAAGATAACAAAATCTCTCTTCACTTAAAGGTTTTGTAAATATATCAGCTAATTGTTCTTCAGTACATACATAATCAAGACAAATATCATTATTAGCTACATATTCTCTAATGAAATGATGTCTTATTTTAATGTGTTTAGTTCTTGAGTGTTGAATTGGATTTTTAGACAAATTTATTGTACTAGTGTTATCACATCTAATTGAAGTTTTATCAGGAATTATATCATAATCTTTAAGTTATCGCTTAATACAAAGGATTTGAGCACAGCAACTTTCAGCTGCAACATATTCAGCTTCAATAATTGATAATGTAACCGAATTTTGCTTTTTGCTAAACCAGGAGATTAAGTTACTACCTAAAAATTAGCATGCACCACTTGTACTTTTTCTATCCAATTTACAACCAGCAAAATTAGAATTAGAATATGCAATCAAATTTATTGTAGAGTCTCTAGAATACCATAATCCATTTTTAGTTCCATTTAAATATCTTAGAATTCTTTTTACAGCAATTAAGTAAGATTTTTTAGGTTCAGATTGATATCTAGCACATAAGCATACAACAAACATAATATCAGGTCTACTTGTTGTTAAGTAAAGTAGAGAACCAATCATACCTCTACAATATTTTTAATCAATTTGCTTACCATCTTCATCTTTATCGAGTTTGCATGATAGACTCATAGGAGTTCCAAGGGGTTTAACTGATTCCATTCCAAACTTTTGAGAATTTCTTTCGTGTACTTTGTTTGGTTGATGAAAATCCCCTCTCTTTCTTATTTGATTTATAGTCCAAGGAAGAAGTTAAGTTCTTCCATCATGCTCATCTTAAACTCACCTTACATTAACTTTGCAAATTCTTGACATAGAAGATCATTAGTAGCATCGAATACTATATTATCTACATAAATTTGTACTACCAATAAGTCTTTATCTTTTCTTTTCAAAAATAAGGTTTTATCAACATTTCCTCTAGAAAAATTATTTTCAATTAGAAATTTACTTAATCTATCATACCAAGCTCTAGGTGCTTGTTTTAAACCATATAATGCTTTGTGTAATTTAAAAACATGATTTAAAAATTCATGATCTTCAAAACTAGATGGTTGTTCAACAAAAACTTTCTCATTTATAAATCCATTTAAAAATGCACTTTTTACATCTATTTAAAATAAATTAATGTTCATATGACATGTAAATGCAAGTAATAATCTAATTACTTCTAATCTAGCAACAGGTGCAAAAGTTTCATCAAAATCTATTCATTTTCTTGATTATATCCTTTTGCAACTAATCTAGCTTTATTTCTAATTACAATGCCATTCTCATCTAATTTATTTCTAAATACCCATTTAGATCCTATAATAGAATAATCTTTGGATCTATCAACTAGGATCCATACTTTATTCCTAGTAAATTGATTTAATTCTTCTTGTATAGCTAACATCCAATTACTATCTTTTTCGGCTTCGTCGATAGTTTTAGGTTCTATATGAGATACAAATGCAAGATGATTATTGATATTTCTCATTGATGATCTAGTTCTTATACCTTGAGATGGATCACCTTTAATCAAGTCCTTTGGATGATCATAAGCATATCTCCAATCTCTAGGTAGATCTACATTATTATGAGTAGTATCAATAACATCATCCTTAGGTGAATCATCATCTTTAGCCTCAGGTTCATGATATGAAGATACATCCATATTTAATTTTTCAATATCTCTTTCAAGCAAATTTGTATCTTCCTCATCATCAATCTTTTCAGAACTTGATGCTAAAGACTCATCAAAAACTACATGAATTGACTCTTCTATAATTAAATACTTCTTATTGAATACCCTATAGGCTTTGCTAGAAGTGAAATATCCTAAAAATATACCTTCATCAGATTTTGCATCAAAATTTTCAAGATTGTCTTTACCATTATTATGAATGAAACATCGACAACCAAATGCATAAAAATAACTAATGTTAGGTTTCCTATTATGCCATAATTCATAGGGAGTTTTCTTAAGAATTGGTCTAATTAAAGCTCTATTTAGGATGTAACATGCTGTGTTTATAACTTCTGCCCAGAAATACTTTGGGAGTTGGCTTTCACATAGCATGGTACGGGCCATGTTTTCTAAAGTTTTATTTTTTCTTTCTACAACTCTATTTTGTTAAGGTATTCTAGGTGTAGAGAAGTTATGATGAATGCCATTTTCAATGCAGAAATTTTTAAATAAATAATTTTTAAATTTCGTTCCATGATCACTTCTAAGAGACACTATGGTGTCGTTTTTCTCATTTGTGGCTTTCTTAAAGAATTTCAGAAATATAGAGAAAGTCTCATCTTTGTGAGCTTAAAATAATACCCAAGTAAATCTAGAATAATCATCTACTATCATAAGACCATATTTTTTTTCTTCTAGACTAGTGGTTCTAGTAGGTCCAAAAAGGTCCATATGTAGTAGCTCGAGTGGCCTAGTAGTTGAAACAATATTTTTAGATTTGAAAGAATTCCTAGTTTAATTTGTTTTCCAAATTGACATGCATCACAAATTCTATTGTTTTCAAAATCTAGTTTTGGAAGTCCTTTAACTAAATTTATTCTAATCAATTTTGAAATTAAGTGTGTGCTTGCATGACCTAGTCTACGATGTCATAGCCATCCAATCTCATTTACCTTAGTATTATCAGCAATTAAGCAATGATTACTAGTAGACAAATTATCTAAATCAATTAAGTATACATTGTCATTTCTATTCCCAATAAATATAATGCTATTATCAATGGGATTTGATACAGTGCAAATAGAAGCTTCAAGGAAAACTTTAAAACCTTTATCACACAGTTGGCTAATGCTAATCAAATTATGCTTTAATCCATCTATATAAAACATTTTCAATAAAAGTGGAGGGAGTGATTTGAATTTTACCAAAGCCCATAATTTGGCCTTTGCTATTATCTCCAAAAGTTACAACTCCTCCTCTTTTGGCTTCCAGAATGATGAATTGATCTTTGCCATCCGTCATGTGTCTTGAGCAGCCGCTATCAAGATGCCATTTTCTTTTTGATCCTTTGGCCGCAAGACACTCCTACAAAGCAATCATACTTTTTGTTTAGGTACCTAAGCCTTCTTAGGTCCTTCATGGTTAGTAGCAATAAAGATTGTTTATTTTGAAACCCATATTTTCTTACCTTTATGACTTAAATTCATATGAGACAATTTGAAATTACATTCATAAGATTTATGTCCCTTTTTGCTACAGTGATAACAAGTAATATCATTTTTACTTGGTTTCTTTATAAAAAAATTTGTTGACACATTTTTATTTCATATGTGGTCTATATCCTAAACCAGTTTTATCAAAAATAGCTCTTTGATCATTCAATAGTAGATTAAGTTTTTCTGAGCTATTTGTAAATTTGTCAACATTATTCTTATACTTATCAACTTCTTTCTTTAGATTAAAAATTTAATTTCATTAGAAAATGATTCTTTTTTCTTTACTATGTCTTCTTTTTCAGATTTCAAATTTTTGATCTAAAAAACAAGTTCATTTTTCATTTTGAGAAGATCTAAATTTTCAATTTTCAAACTTTTGTTTTTGCTTCTCAAAATCTTGAAATCACGAACTAATTCATTAAAGGCATCATATAACTCATCAAAAGTGAAATCATCATTATGAGTTTCAGAATTTACCTCTTTGTCATCATTCGCCATGAAGCATATGTTGGCAACCTCTTTTTGATCTTCTTCGGATGAAGACTCTTCACTGTCGCTCCAAGTTGCAAATAGGCTTTCTTCTTTTTCTTGTATCCCTTCTTTAATTGAGGACACTCTGATCTAAAATGTCCCGGTCTCTTACATTCATAACATATTAAGGGATCTTTTTCCTTGTCCTTATCCTTTTCTCTTTCTCCTTCCATCTTAATTCCAAGTTTTCTCTTATGGAAGGGTCTCCTTCTTTGCATAAATTTTTTAAATTTCTTAGCAAGGAGAGCAGTCTCATCATCTTCGCTACTGCTTTTCTCATTTTCTGCAGCTTTGAGTGCAATAGTCCTTTTCTTTTTCACCTCTTCCTCTTGATGTTGTTTCATTGTAAGTTCATGGGTCATCATGGATCCAAGTAGCTCCTTCAAAGGTAGAATATTTAAATCTTTGGCTTCTTGGATTGCTGTCACTTTAGCTTCCCATGTTCTTGGAAGAGACATAAGAATTTTTTGCACTAATTCAGAGTTAGTATAGGTCTTACCAAGACTTTTTAATCCATTTACTATATCAGTGGATCTAGTATACATGCAAGTAATGGATTCATTTTGGTCCATGATGAAAAGTTCATATTTGTGCACCAAAATGTTAATTTTAGATTCTTTAACTTGGTTGGTACCCTCATGAGTAACTTTCAACCTATCCCATATTTCTTTGGCTGAAATGCAAGTAGATATTCTATTGAATTCATTTGCATCCAAAGAACAGTATAAGACATTCATGGCTTTGGCATTAAGCTGAGCCATTTTCCTATCATTCTCATTCCAATCCCTTTCAGGCTTAGGAATTATAGATCCATCTACAATGTGTGTGGGAGTGCTAGACACTCCATAATTCATAATCTAAAGCTTGAATAAAATTCTCATTCTAGCTTTCCAATATGAATAATTTGTGCCACTAAACAAAGGAGGTCGATTTATGGATTGACCTTCAAAAAAAGATGATCCAGCTTGAGCTGCCATTTGAATCTTTAACTCTTGATTGTTAGATCAAGCCGAAATGAGCTCAAGCTCTGATGCCAATTGTTGGCCCAGATGGCAATCCAAGAGGGAGGGTGAATTGTGTTCTTTTAAAAAATTTAACAATTAAAAACAAATTCACAAGATAAGTGTGCACATATGAAATGATGCAATGGTGCTAAACACAATATAGAAGAGGATAGAGAGAGACAAATAATCACGACAAACACAAGATATTTATAGTGCTTCGGTGTTAGCCACACCTACGTCCACTCCCAAGCAACTCTTGGGTCCACACTACAATCACCCTGATTACAGTCGAGTTGTTTTGCAAGCTCACAACCCAAACTTGTTGTTCAATACGGGTCACAACGAACCCAGCTGGTTTTCACGGGTTCACCAGCACACAACCCAACGTAAGCTACTCTTAGCTTACCACGAGGTCAACTACCTCAACTAATTCAATTCCCTGATTGAACTAGATAGCAAACTATTCAAATATATGTTTACAATAATTTAAAGCTCCTCAAATGAGCAAATATGCAATGTAAATAAATGAGAATAGAAAAGCCTATTTTGGAGCAATTTGAGGTTGAGCTTTTCTTCTTTTCCTCTTCTTCTTTGAATGGTCTAACAATACTTGAATTCCGATTCTTGAAAAGACTCAGTGAAGAGAGGATTGGAAATTTAGGGCACTTTCTCTTCTTCTTCAAATCAGTGGAAATCCTTGAAATTTAAACTTGGAAGGCTGTTGGATTTCTCTTCTATCTCTCTTCAATTGATGGCCTTGAGCACAGAGATTTTTCTCTTTGATTTCTCTCTTTTTCTTTCTCTCTATTTTCTCCTTTTCTTTTCTTTCATTCTTTTTCTCTATTTTCAAACGGATGAACCCCTTTTTTATAAATTTTCTTAATCTAAGATTAGGTGAAAAATAGCCATCGAAATGTACTTGGATTACTTCTTCATGCAACGTAATAGATCCGTTAGGGGTTAGGTGAAGAAATATTTTCTGACAGATTTCAAAATTCGTTTCTGACATGTTGGAGTCGGCTCCAACTTTTAAGGTGTTGGCTCTAGGTTGGGTTTCTAAAAATAGAAATAAAAAGTCCATCAGGGAGTCGGCTCCGATAAACTGTGGTGTCGGCTCGACGCAATCTGGAATCGGCTCTAAGTTCTGAGGGTGACGACTCTAACATTGTTCTGAAAATACATTCTCTGTTCTCAGGTTAGAGTTGGCTCTAACTTTCCATGTGTCAACTCCAAAATTCCAGGAGTCGACTCTAAATCTCCAGGTGTCGGCTTCGAAAACTGACTCAGAAAATAATTCTCTGTATCTCAGGTTAGAATCGCTCTAAATAACCAGGTGTCGATTCTAAACCATGCCAAAAACTTTAAACTGTTCTGATACGCTCTGGAGTAAGCTCCAACCACTGTGGGTGTCGGCTCTAAGTTTTGAACTTTAATATATTCCATTAAAAACTGATTCAAACTGATTCATATATAACTTTTGAATAATTTAACCTTTCTAAGTTTCTGAAACACTTGTTAATCTCATTAGTAACATAAGAAATATACTCATGGCTTTTGTTAATCATCAAAATCAATAAGTGGGTCAACAGAGGTAAGTGAAGTCGACACACATCTTCCAGCTCTTGTTGGCCTTGTGAACCATCACGACGTTGGCCAACCAGTCGGGGTAGTGGACCTCTCGGATGTGGCCAACGGCCATCAGCTTACGAACTTCTTCGTCAACGACCTTCTGTCAGCCGGGGGCGAAACTCCTCTTCTTCTGCCAGATGGGCCGGCACCCTGGTTTGATGTTGAGCTGATGGGTAATTACCTTCCCGGGTATACCCGGCATGTTAGATGCTGACCACGCAAAGATGTCGGAGTTGGCCCATAGAAAAGTGAGAAGCTGATCACGTACCTCCTTCGGTAGTAGGGCTCTGATCTGGATGGTCCTGTCGGATGGGCCAGCATCCTGGTTTGATGTTGAGCTGATGGGTAATTACCTCCTTAGGTATACCCGGCTTGTCAGATGCTGACCATGCGAAGCCGTCAGAGTTGGCCCATAGGAAAGCGAGAAGCTGATCACCCGCCTCCTCTGGGAGTAGGGCTCCGATCTGGATGGTCCTCGTTGGATCCTCCCTCAGCAGGAAGGTCAGCAGGTGCTCAGCTAGCTCACCTCTTGTTGGGGAGATTGTTGAGAAATTGTTGCCCCAATCTTATTGATTTTGATGATTACCGAAAGCCATGAGTATATTAAAAGATGCAATGAATTTATTTACATGAGCAATGAATTTATTTATCATAATCAATGAGTATGTTAAGTATGACTTTAATTAATTGGAAAGTAGCTTCAAGCTCTATGTTTAAGCTTTCAAAAAGAAATTTTTATACTTCATATCTCAATCAATGAGTTTTTGGAACATATCTTGAATTGATTCCTAATGTCAAATTTATTATATTCAAGTCAAAAATTGATTTAAAATTAATCTGGAACGAATTTCAAAGTCGATCAAAAAATTCTCTGATTTTTGATACATTCCAGAGCCGACTCTAGAGTTTCAGAGTCGAGTCCACTCAGTATACAGAGATGTCTGTTTGTCTCGAGTCGATCCCTGTGATTTCTCGAGTCGACCCTCGATTTTGTCGAGCCGACTCCATGACTGTGTGAGTCAACTCCGCTTAGACACCAGAGAGTTGTTTTTCTGAGCACTTCTCGAGTCAACCCCTTGCTTTTTATGAGTCGACCCCCAACTGTCAGGAGTCGACACCTTATTTTCGTTGAGTCGACCCCTTAACTTTCTGATTATTTCTATTTCTGGCATCGCGTCTTCGAGCCGACTTGCCTAAAGTTAGAGCCGACTCCAACAAATCTGAGCGTGATTTTTTCTGAATGCCAACTCAGCGTCAACGGTAAGATTTTTCAATAATGGCTAGATTTCTTTGTTTCTAACGACTATATTTTTTGCAGAGTCTATAAATAGAGAGGCCGTTTTCAAATTAAGAACAAGATATACAAACCAAGAGAGAAAAAGAAAGATCTTTTAGAAAAAGAAGAAAAATAGAACATCATTTGAAAAAATCCGAGATTCAAAAATAGAGTGAAAGAAAAGGTGTGAAATCAAAGGAGACTTCATCTGTGTTCAAGTTCATCAATCCAAGAAAGTTTTAGAAGAAAATCCAAGAGCCACTCAAGATCAAATCAAGAGATTTTTCACATTCAAAGAAAGGGAGAGAAAGCTCAAATCAACTCCAACATTCAATCTATGAAGAATCTGAGCTGAGGCCCGATTCCACACTTCAAAAGAGTTGAGGAAAAGAAGAAAAGAAGAAAAGCCTGCACTCAAATCAGATCTAAACAGGCCCTTCTAAACCTTGCTTTTATTTTGAAATATCTGCTCTAAAGGAGCTGTTTTGTATTAAACTCATATTTTATCTTGTAGTTTGCTAATTCAATCAGAGGGTTGAATTAGTGGAGGTAGTATACCTCGTCACAAGCTAAGGATAGCTTGTGTGTTGGGTTTTGTGCTGGTAAGCCCGTGTAAAACCGGCTGGGTTCGTTGTGATCCCGAGAAAACAATAAGTTTGGGTTGTAAGCTTGTAAAACAACTCGACTGTAATCGAAGAGATTATAGTGTGGACCCAAGTGGAGCTTGGGAGTGGACGTAGGTGTTGAATACACCGAACCACTATAAAATCTCTGTGTTTGCCGTGCTTATTTATCTCTCTCTCTTGCTATCGTGCTTTAACTTGAATTAATTGTTTACATCCTCTCATCAATAGTTTAAATCATCTTAAAAAGCTTAATTTTTAAAGAACCCAATTCACCCCCCCCCCTCCCTCTTGGGTTGCCATCTGGGCCAACACCTCTCCTCTCCAAGTCTCGAGGGTCGAGCAACTCTGGTGCTGGTATAGCTTCCACCTCTTGCGGGCTGGGAGCCATATGATAGCAAAGTGGTAATGGGTTCTGCTCTTCCTGCATCTCTCCGACTCCTTTGCTGGTGGAAAACCTCATGAGCAGCCTCTTGATGGAGATGATAGCATCCAGAAGGTTCAGATCAGGTTTCTCGAGGATGGCGTTGTAGGCTAGGGGAACCCGGACAACCAAAAAATTCATGAAAAACGTGCTTTGATATGGTGGCATCCCGGCAATGACAGGTAGGGTGATCTCGCCCTTGACCCTTACAGAATCTCCAGTGAAGCCCATTAGGGGCGTGGTGATAGGCCGAAGGGAGCCAGGGGACAAATCCATTCGAACAAAGGCATCATAACTCAAAACATCAACTGAGCTCCCATTGTCGACTAAGATTTTTTTACAGGGTATTTTGCGATCGTTATGGACACGACGATGCTATCATTATTTTGTTAATCACCCCCTCTAGGTCCCTTTTAGAAAAGAAAATGATAGAATCTAGTCCCTCATCCCCCAATGGCCTCTTGGAGGCGCTGCCTACCCCCCAAAAAATTATGGCCATAGTCTTCTCGATCGGAGCGTTATCGATGCTGACTTTAGGTGGCGAAGGTGCTGATGGGGCGGGCGCACTCAGATTTTCCCTTTGGACGAACTTCCCCAGGTGGCCACGCTGGATGAGGTCCTCAATCGCCTTCTTCAGCTGGTGACAGTCTTCAGTGTCATGGTCGTGGTTTCGATGGAAATGGCAGTATAGGTTCTTGTTGCGGGGGGTCCCTGGCTTCATTGGAGGAGGGTGGTGGAGGTAAGACTCACCCTCGATCTTCATCAAGATGTGGGATATCGGAGCGAGCAGTGGAGTGTAAGGTCCCTCCCTGGGAGCTGGTGCTCGCGGTCGATTGTTTGGTCGGCGGGGAGGCTCAGGCCTCCTGGGACGAGCCTCAACAAGCTCTGAACGGGTTTGCTTCTTGCTGGAACTCCCATCCACCTCGTACCGGGAGGAGTCAGCCTCATCGGCGCGGATATACTTCTGTGTCCAGCTTAGCAGCTCAGCGTAAGAACCGGACGGCTTCCTATCGAGGGAGTAGGCAAAGTGGAAGGGACGAAGCCTCCGCTTCAAGGCCAGAGTGGCCACAGAGTCCTTAAGGTTGTAGACCTCGAGGGCGGCTTCCTTGAATCGAGCGACGAAGTCTCTCAGTGACTTGCCGTCCTTCTGCTGGATGGAGAACAGGCTATCCGCCACTTGGAGAATCTTTCGGCATGCATCAAATTGAGTCAGAAAGGCCCTCTCCAGTTGTCGAAAGGAGTTGATACTGCGCGGCGGCAAGCGGGAGTACCAAGCTCCGGCCACCTTCCTCAAGGTGGCAGGAAAGGCGATGCAAAGTAGGGAGTCTGTTGCCCTCTGGACCTACATCAGAACCTTGTAGCTCTTCAGGTGGTCCAGAGGATCGGTGGTACCGTCGTACGGGTCTAGCTGGGGAGGCAAAACCGGGTTGAAATTTGTTCCTCCATGATACAGTGGGACAGCGATGGACGGCTATCGTAATCCACCTTCGATGGGTTGGTGATCCTGCGGCTGAGCTCCTCCAATCGCTGGTTGTATTCATCTAGCCGACGCTCGGTCCGGTGAGCTATTCGGCCATTGAAGGATCCCTCCCTTGAAGATTCCGAGGATGGAGAGGGGTTGCGATGATGCAAACGGGTGTGCTCTGCCTCCCTCCCATGCCGCCGCTTAGGGGATGCGCTCGTGTGGCGAAAAGGGGACCGGGGCCTCTTAGAGGCTTCCCAGCGATGATGTCTGGATGAAGTGCGGTGGTGATGGACCTTCCGAAGGGGAGACCTCCTCCGGAACGAATGCTGGCTGGGTTGGACCACTCCCGGGATCGATTAGGGTGGCTCCGGCTGTCGTTGCACGACTATCGGCTGCTGCTGTAGAACCTGAACTGCCGCCACCAGGGACTGGACTTGCATGGCGAGGGCGGTGATCTGATCATCTTATTGTGGTGACGGTGGAGAGGGCGGAGTAGAAGTCCCGGCTTGGGGAGCAAGGAGGCCAACCTCCGACGGCTCAACTCCCTGGCGATGCCCCCCGGTGAGGCTGGTGGAGAACTCCTGCGCACGCGTCATCACCATCTTCTTGATTGCTTGGGAAAGAAAGATCTGTAGCTGGCTGGTTCAAAGCTTTTCTCTCTGCCTTCCTTCCTGCATGCCAATCTGTTGCCACCAAGTCACGTTCCTCCAACGTCGGGAGACGGAGACCCTCCTCCAGGATGAAGAAGCTCTGCAAAAAAGTTTCCGAAGACTGGTTGCACTGGTGGGGACCCTCCGACGCTCAAGTAAGTGACTCGGGAATAGTGAAGAAAAGAGCTGCTACGTAGAAAACAGCTAGAGAGCTTGAGTTTAGATCCCTTTCTCATTGTGAGTGTGGGTTTTTATACCTATTCGAATATCTCCTTTCCCACTTTCAGAAGGTGGCTAATCCGATGCATTATTGTCCGATAGCGGACAGGTGACCAGGTTGACATGGACAGGTCGCAACCGGTACTGGGCATATCAGAGGTGTCTTGCTCCATGAACCACCTATCAGGCGCGACGCCGCAAGTGGTAGGTGGGCCTAGTCGTGTCAGGCGTGCGCCGCTATGGGTAGTGTCCATGCGTAGTTATAGATGGTTAGTGAGCCACGTGGCAGCTACGGACGATTGGTGGACCATGTGATAGTGTTAGGCAGCTCAAGATAGAGGACACCTGAGGTTCGAGGCCAAGGGGACCCGAGGCTCGAGGGGACCCGCACCTGGAGGCCGAGGGGACTCCAGGTCCGATGCCGAGGGGACTACGGGTCCAAGGCCGAGGGGACTCCGGGTCCGAGGCCGAAGGGACCTTAATCGAAGGCCGAAGGGGCTCGAGGATCGAGGCCGAGGGGACATAAGGTCCGAGGCCGAGGGGGCCTCGGAGGTCAAGGGGGCCTCGGAGGCCGAGGCGGGGGTTCCGTCAGTTGCTTCCTTCATCAACTCTAACACGGTTTGATCAATATCTACAATAAAAATACTGAGAATGTAATTAAATTCCATTTTATATGATTCATATTAGATGTGCATGTCATATAATAAATTTGTATGTTTAAGATAGTTTGAATATTATTGATGAATTGCTAAAAAAATTAAAATATTTTATTGTGTATTCAATCTTATCCATCTCAATTATAAGAATTTAAGGAATTGTGTCATCAATATGGTAAAAAAGTTAAAAAAATGTTAGATATGAAACATAGCTGTTCTACCTATTTAATGTTGAATTTTTTTGTCTGATCGTAAGGAAAAAAGTTTGAAGGTAATTAAATGGATTGGTTTGCTTGTTACATTATAATATTTTTTTAGAAATATTTTATAGTAAAGCAATGAATTATCAAGTATTTATCATCCCATCTTTTTAATTATTTATTAATTATATACTAATGATTATTTTTTAACTTAAAGATCTAAACTTTATGTTTAAAACATAGTTTCAATAATGAAAATAAAATTTTAAAATATTTTAAAGATATTTCACCGTCATATGACTTAGCTACATTGATTGCCTTTAGGATTAAATTATGCTTATTCTCTTTTATATCTTAAACAAAAAAATTTATTTGTATTTTATTTATAATTTTTTAATATATAATTATTTTATAAGTGAATTAATATTAAACATGTTACACAAATTATACGGATAATATGTATTTTATATTAGTTGCACATGTTACATAAATTATATGGTTTATATGAGTCACAAGGTTTGCACAAGTTATATAAATTAAATTAGTTACATGGGTTGTGTTGTGTATCTCATCAAATACACCAATAGGATTTGAATTTAAATCTTTAAGCTGATTAATGAACACATTGGGTTCAAATTAACTTTATTACACTTTGAAGTTGATTCAATTCGTTTATAACTCATTAAAACAATTTATCATCCTTATACTTCACCTACTTAAAATATGGTTCAGTTTCATTCTATCCATGGATTGAAATGTAGCATTTAACTGACCCAAGGTAACTTTATTTGGGTTTGTTAGGTTTTATTACCATTTGTGGCTTTAAATCATGGTAGCATAATTTATGTTTGCCCTTTTTTCTCCCTAAAACTAAAAAAAAAAAAGCCCTTTTAACTTTTTAAGTGAAAAAAGAGCCATTTCTAACTACTCTTTAAAAGCGATTTTTCTTCTCATTTTTAGAAATCAAAGGTTTTTTCATTGCAGTAGATAGATTTGGTAGGGTATTTTTAAATTTTTATTTAAATTTAAAATATTTTGTTAGATTTTAATAAATTACTCATAAATTTTTATAGGCTAGAATGATTTAGGTACACTTTGAATCATGTTTTCAAACAGATCAAAAAATATTTATTTTCGAGATATATTTTGATTATTTTAAGATTTAATAAAATTTAAATTTAAATTCAATACTTATCAATCAAAATTTTAAACTGGATGCATAACGTGATCGATTTGGCAAATATTGTCTCCAAATAATGCAAGAATTAGACAAATCCAACATTCCCCTTTACCGGTGGGGGAATAGAGCTTAGCTCATATTATTTAAGTGCTATTTTTTCAAATCATGAGTAAGCTTAGTGGAATTGGACTTCGGAGGTAGAGTATAATAATAATTATTATTTTTTAAGTAGGCCAAGTAAAATTAAAATATAGTTTATTTGATAAAATATATTAATTATTTTTTATTATTTTTTGACTGTTTGATTTATTTTTATCAGATGAGATTTAGAATGCAAGAAAGGTAAAATGTTTGAATGGTTCGCACTAAGTGAAAGCAAAGGAGCTTTTGGTCAAAGGGCTTGATGTTGAGGGATGTTAGAGAGAGGAGAGAGAGAGTCTCGCGACTTCGGTGGTTAGAAGCGTTTCTCTGCCGATTCTGCTTTAAGATTCGGGCTCCGTCTTCATCTTCTCTGATCCCTGGCGCTCTGGTTTGTTTTCTCTGGCCTGCTTCTCCGAGTGATGGGGACTCCAGCTCAACTGCATCCCGGTGAGTCCGTCGGGGTAGGGATATTCAGCACGGCATGGCATCGGGCCCGTGGAAGTGGGTTTGAATGGGTTGCTCCTTCGCCTCCTCCGGCGGTAGTGGCGGAGCTGGAACGGAGGTATCCGAACATAGTCCAAGTGCCGGTGCACTCTCTGGATGCTGAAGAAGAAAGATGGGGGAGTCATGCTATCCTCGCTCGCTGCCTCTCTCGCTGGATTCCGCCGGAAATCATTGTTCGAGAGTTCCACCGAGCGGGGTTGACAGGTGACATCGAAGCTCTGGCCTTGGCGAATAAGCATTTCATCTTCCATTTCTCTGACATCTGAGCTAAGGCTCTTGCATTGGGAAGACCCTGGGTTGTTAATGGACAACCGATCATCACTGCAGAGTGGCATCCGAAATTCGTTCCAGTCGACAGCTCCATCCATTCTGCTCTGCTCTGGATACGGTTGCCACAGCTTCCTATTGAGTTCTGGAGTGATGAAATTCTGTCGTCCATCCTTGCAGTGGCCGGGCAATTCCTTTATTCTGATGAATCAACCAAGGCAAGGAAGCGTGGAAGCTTTGCTCGGGCCTGTGTCCGAGTTGATCTGAGTATACCTCTCCGGCCAGGCACTCGGATCCGTGGCAGCAGAGATCCATTTTGGCAACAGTTTTCATATGAAAATCTTGAAGGAATTTGCGGTGATTATGGATCAGTGCATCTCTCTGGATCTTGCCAGGCTGTGACAGATTCCTCCTCGCCTTCTTCCGGTCCAGCTTTTGGGCCCTGGATGGCTGCTATCAGGCGCCGAAAATCCTCCCAGGAACCTCCGTTGGGTGAACGTATCGGTTCTCCCAGGTCATCCCCTGCTTTGGCCGACAGATGGCAACTTCCTAAGAAACCAGCCCGTCGGCAGCCGAGCAAGGGGATTGCCTCGCTCTCTCCTTCCGCGGTGACGAAGTCCCAGGGAGGGATGGTCCATGCGGAGAAGTCGGCATCGATCCTTCCTCTGATGGGTGTTGTTGACCCAGGCAGCGTAGGCCCAGGCAGCCGAGCAGAGAAAAACACTGTTTCAGTGAATGAAGGGATCTATGTGCCGGTTGGTACTGTAGCAAAGTTTTAGAAATGTTTGCTGAAAGGGTCTGATGAGGGCAATGCTTCAAACCCTTTTGCATGCTTAGAGCCTGATACATCGACTGCGCAGCCTAAGTCCCGGGAGGATGGCTATTCTGGCCCTTTCAAGAGGACCCGGCCTGAGGACCTTGTTTCGCAGGGAGTGGTATCCAGGACCACTAAAGGAAAAGAGAAGACTTCTATTGGGGGGAAAGCTAGATCACAGGGGTCTTTCACTTTTGTAGTAACTGTTGACTCTTCCCGGGGGTCTCTTGACCTATCAGGGCCAGGGAAGAAGAAGTCTCGTCGCAAGGAAGGGCCGGGTCTGCTTCAGGTCTCTCCTTGCCAGCCCAGATGGAGGCAGCTACTCACGATTCAGCGGTCCTTCTGCTTAAGAAGGCTATCCTTCGGGGTGAGGAGGCTGAAGCCATGGAATCATCCTGCTCTAAGGATTCCGTCCTCCGGGATGTGGAAGTCATATCCATGGATTCGTTCCATCCGGAGGATTGTAGGGTTAAGGAACCTGCTGTGGGTTCCCTTCCAGTTGACGACCGCCTTGGTGATGAGTTGATGGGGGATAGGGTGGGGGTTCCCCCCTTTCATGCCTCGGAATGAAGATTCTTGTCTGGAATGTGCGCGAAGCCCAGAAACCATCGTTTCGCTCTGCGTTTGGGAGACTATTGCAGCTTCATGGTTTTGATATTTGTGTTCTTCTGGAAACTCAGTTGTCGGGGACCAGTCTTGCTCGCTTCCGACGTATGGTCTCCAGATCTTGGGTTTCCTATGCTATTGACTCTGTTGGTCTCTCCGGCGGTATTGTGGTTTTGTGGAGAGCTGATAATATCAAAGTGGATGCCTTTCATTACTGTGGTCAACAAGTTGCTCTGGTTGTTTCTGATGGATCTCATGGTCCCTGGCTTCTATCGGGTGCTTATGCTAGCATTGACTTCAGGGTGTGCCGGGTGCTATGGGTTGAGATTCATTCTTTTCTATCCCAGGGTATTCCTTCTTTCATTGCGGGTGACTTCAACTGCATTGTCGGGGCCAATAAGAAAAGAGGTGGCAGGCATGCGGTTGATTCAGTGGAAAGATCTGAGTTCAGGAACTTCATTGCTTCAGCTGGTCTTTTGGATTTGGGATTCTCTGGGCCTCAGTTCATTTGGTGTAACAATCGTCAGGGTTCAGCTAGGGTGTGGGAAAGACTGGATAGAGCCTTGGCCAATCCTCAGTGGCTCCAGCTTTTTCCCTTAGCCAATGTTACTCATCTGTCTAGAATTGCTTCAGATCATTGTCTTATTCTGATTTCTACTGACGTGTTTCTCCAGCAGAGTAGGGTGTTCCGATTTGAGAAATTCTGGACTTTCTATTCTTCTGCTAGATCCGTCATCTCACAGGTTTGGCGGTTGCCTGTCAGAGGGAGTGCCATCTACAGACTTTCACGACGTCTGGTTCTTGCTAGACGCAGACTATGTAGTTGGAGTAGAAGGGAGGTGGGGGACATTGTTCGACGGGTTGAGCAGACTGAGTCTATTATTTCGTCTCTGCAGTCAAAGGAGGACCAAGAGGGATATCTTCTTGATTCTGATCTTTTGACCCTTAGAACCAACTTGTCTCTTCATCACTCTCTTTTATTACAACAGGAGACTTTTTGGAGGCAGAGGTCCCGCATTCAGTGGATTCAGGAAGGGGACTCCAACACTAGATTCTTTCACCAGGCTACTATAAAACGTCGTGCTGCGAACCGCATTAGACGGCTTATTGACGAGGACTCTGGTGAAGGGTACCCTATTTTTCCGGTCTCCCCTTCCTCTAGGGTCTCTGATGTGGAGAATGCTCTTCTCATCCGTCCGATTACTGAGGATGATATTCGACGGGCTTTATGGGATCTTGGTGTTGACAAGGCTCCTGGACCTGATGGGTTCCCGGCTGTTTTCTTTCGCCACTACTAGGATATTGTTGGACAGGAGGTGGTGCAAGCTATTCAGCTTGTTTTTCAGTCTAAAGCAATTCCAGCAGATTGGAATTGGACTCTTATCACCCTGGTGCCCAAACGCCCTGATGCTTCCTCTCCTCAGCACTTCTGGCCTATTAGTCTCTGCACCACTTTATACAAAGTATGTGTGCGCATCCTGGTATACCGAATGTGTTCTGTGATGCCTCGCATCATCTCTCCACAGCAGGGGGCTTTTCTCAGGGGGCGCAGCATCACTGATAATGCTCTGCTTGCTCAGGAATTCATGCATGACCTTCAGCGAGCTCCTAGCCGTCAGGGTCTTATGGCTGTCAAGCTCGATATGGAGAGAGCTTATGATAGATTTAGCTGGGGTTTTCTGCGCCACACTCTTTCTGGGTTTGGGTTTACGAAGCTCTTTGTTGACTGGGTGATGGCCTGTGTTAACCGGCCCTCCTTCTCTCTCCTTATTAATGGTGGTCAGACTGATTATTTTCACTCGGAGGTTGGGTTGAGACAGGGCTGCCCTCTTTCGCCTTTCTTGTTCATTCTCTCGGCCGATTCGTTGTCTCGGGCGCTATCTCAGGCTCAGGATAGCAACTCTTTGGCCCCTTATACTGCTGGTCCCCAAGGGCCCTCCCTTTCTCACCTTATATTCGCTGATGATTGCATTCTTCTGAGAAGGGTCACTGTTCGCAATGCTATCACTTTTGCGACTATTCTTCAGTCTTATTGTAGTGCTTCAGGGAAGAAAGTCAATATCACTAAATCTCTGATCTGTTTCAGCCCTAAGACGAAGTCTACAGTTAGAGGGACTATCTCACAGATTATGGGTATTCCTAATCAGGCTGATCAGCTATCCTATCTTGGAATACCTATTACGGGGAGGCGGCCTCGTATCTCTGATTTCAGCAACTTAGTTAGCCGGGTCCGTGACAGATTGGATGGGTGGCAGGTCACTGGGCTCTCTGTGATGGTGAGGCTTTCACTGTTACACTCGGTGCTATCTTCCCTTCCTCTCTATCTGCTTGCCAATGCTGTCGTTCCCTTGTCTTGTTTAAGGAAGATTGAGAGACAGTTCTGGGATTTCCTCTGGGCTTCGATGCAGGATGGGCATGGTATTCACCTCCTGGCTTGGGATATTGTTTCTATGCCGATTACCGAGGGTAGCTCGGAATCCAGTCGCTCATTATTAGGAGGGATGCTCTGATTGCGAGGCATGCTACGCGGTTCTTGCTTGATCCGCACTGTTTGTGGAGCTCCTTTATGCGGGCCAAATATGGAGACTGGAATTCTTCCTCTCTTCCTCAGCTTTTCCCTGGGTACTCTTTTTTCTGGAAAGAGGTTTGCCGGCATGCCGGCTATTTTGGACAGCATCTCTTGGTCGCTAGGTGATGGGGCTTCTGTTGATATTGTTCATGACACCTGGATTGCTGACCTTCCACTGTCCCGTTGGCCGACTCTTGTGAGTTCTGACATCCCTCAGGGTATGAGGGTGATTGACTTATTCGGTCCAGATTGCTCTGCTTGGTCTTCTTCTATGGTCTCTAGCTTCTTTGGAGTTGAGCTTTACCGGCGCATTCTTGCCATTCCTCTTACTCCGAATCCCACCCATGATATTAGGGTTTGGAGGAGATCCTGTCTGTCCCGTGCTCCTATTAGAGATCTTATTGAGATTTACAGCCCTCAGCCTCAGCATTCGATTGACTTGAAGTGGATCTAGCGTCTCCCCATTCATCCCAGGGTGCGGCTTTTTATGTGGAAACTTGCATGGAACACACTTCCTACTTGTTCCCTGCTCTCCGCGAGAGGTATGAGCATTCTGCCTACTTGCCCATTATGTGGTAGGGCGGACGAGACGGTTGGTCATGCTATCTTCAGTTGCTTTCAAGCGAGACAGACTTGGCAGATTTCAGGTGATGGTCCTTGGGATCAGGGGTCTGAATCCCTGTGTAGTCACTTTCTGAGTATCATCAGGGAGGATATGGGAAGAGGATTCCACCTACTGGTTTCGAGGAGGGCTTACACTGCTTATCAGATTTGGTTATCTCAGAATCGGCTTCTGTTCGCTGATGAGACTATTCATCCTCGCAGGGTTGTTAGGGCCGCCTTCTCCTTAGCTGCCGAGTATACATTCCATCAGAGATTTCGTGTTTCTGTTACCCCTGGCTACTGGGACTCCCCTGCTGCTTCGGCAGCGTACCGGCGTACGGTCTTCATTTCTTGGGAGCCCCCACCTCCAGGGTTTATCAAAATCAACTTTGATGGTAGTGTTCGCGGCAGATGTGCAGGCTCGGCGTTTGTGATTCGTGGGCCTGACGGTGAGATGATGGCGTCTGGTGGATTTGGTCTTCTTGATTCCACAGTGCCCCTTGCGGAGTTGTGTGCTGCTTGGGCTAGTATCTGTTGTGCTATTCGCTGTCTGGGAGCTCGCAGCATTATTGTTGAAGGGGATTCCATTACTGTTATCCGCTGGATTAGGCAGGACTTCTGCACTCGTTTGCCTATCATCCCCTTGATTGGAGATATTCATTCTATCCTTCAGGGTATTTCTTGCGTCAGGATTAGGCACATCTATCGGAAAGCCAACTCTGCGGCAGATTGGATTGCTGTTAGGATGGCGTCTCATTCTGGTTCTTGGAGCTGGAAACCTGGTGAACCTTGCCCCTTGTTCTTTTTTAAATTTTGTACTCTGATATATCGGGTTTGACTCATCCTAAATTGATATGATCACCCGTCTGTAAAAAAAAAAAAAAAAACTTTTGACCGAAGTGATCGCGGCAATAGGATGAAGCCGTCCGAATGGATCAGGGGAACGGACTTTTTGTTTTTTTGTTTCTTTTTTGTTTCTTTCTTTAGAAACCGATACCTGTTGCTGTTGTTGTTGACAAACGCCTGTGAGAATAGATCCATCAGTTAAATCAATGGTGCAATGGGAGAGAGATAAGAGATCCACCGATTGCCGCCGATAAGAGAGACGACAGATCCCGGCGGTGCCCGGAGAGAGAGGGAGCAGAAACAAGAGATACGTTTGCCAACACGTATAAAGCAATGAAGGTTTGCTGAAAGAACAAAAAAAATCATGTCAAAAAATGATAAATAATCTTTATCTGATGGACGGTCACCATAATTTCAAAAATAATGGAGCACGGTTTGGGCCGTCTATATGAAATACAGCTCACATGGCACGATCCAATGGCTTATTGGACTGAACCTTCTCTTCCGTTTTAGAACGCCCGGCGATCCCCTACCATTTCGAAGTGGAGCGAAAAGAAAGCGGTCGGCGTAGCGGAGGAGGGCCGCGACGATGAGCGGCCACGACTCAAAGTACTTCTCCACCACCAAGAAGGGAGAGATACCCGAGCTCAAGGAGGAGCTCAATTCCCAATACAAGGTCCATATCTGCCCCCCTTCTCTCTCTGTTCTTCTTCCTTCACCTTCTGTCTCGTTCCCTTACTCTATAGCCGCTGGATCGAGATAGATGCCTTTAGATCCATTCTTCTATTGTTGGAATCTTTCTTCATCCTGTCTGGATCTGGCGATCTGCGAGCCAGGGCGATGAACTCGTAGTTTTTTTTGCCCTCTTTTCATCTAATTGGGCTTCAAAATGGGTAATTGCGGTCTTAACAGACTATATGATATTACGATGCCACGTAGAATAAACTTAGCATAGACCTGCTTTGATTTCTTGGTTTCTTTTCCATAAAATCAGAAGGACATTCTTTTCTATTCTTCTCATAGATGATGCAGAAGATGTCAAGAACACGGTGTCTTTCAGGAGTCGGGAAAAGGAACCTTTTCTTTTTCTTTTTCCAACAGTTTGGTTCTTGTTTATTGTATCCGATGAGGAGTAAAATTGTCATTACATTCATGTATATACACATCAATAATTAGGTCAGATCCAATCCCAACATCTCGCTAGCGAGCTGTCATAGCCAAAGTAGCAAAGATCAACCGCCTTTAGCAAGGTCGGATCGCCTCAGTAATATGAGCTATTCTCATTTCTCGGTAAGCCGAGATATCTATGCCTCGGTAATACGAGCCATTCTCATTTCTCGATAAGCCGAGATATCCATTCCTCGGTAATACGAGCCATTCTCATTTCTCGGTAAGCCGAGGTATCCATGCCTCGGCGATACGAGCCATGGTTATATCTCGATGGCCCGAGGTATCCATACCTCGGCATCATGAGTCATGATTATATCTCGGTAAGTCGAGGTATCCATACCTCGGCGATGCGAGCCATTCTTATTTCTCGGTAAGCCGAGGTATCCATGCCTCGGCGATACGAGCCATTCTTATTTCTCGATAACTTGAGGTATTCATACCTCGGCATCACAAGCCATGATTATATCTCGGTAACTCGAGCCGCCTTTATGCCTCGAAAAATCAAATTGTCCTCTGCCTCAGCCAGACCGAAGCACTCAAAATTCCTCTGCAGAATTCGGCATGGGAGAGTCCCTATTCGCTAAAACATAATAAGATTTCAAACAGAGAATCATACCCAAGAGTGGCCTGAAGCCTACGTAATTGTGGAATCCCAAGGCATCAGCCAGCTCTCCTAGCCGTCGATCCTCTAACTGACAAGATACAGATCCTACTGATCTCGTAACAAACTCGATTCGAATCCGTTTCAAATTATAACAACTTTCGGCACCCACGACGCGCCCAGAGAATCAGGTGATCCTCTATAAATACCACAGCACTTCAACCTCTCAGGTACGCATGAATCACCTTACAAAAACTTCTACACATTCACTTGGCTTTATCGAATCGATCACTCCATTAGAGCTCCGATTGAGAGCTTGGAGGAAGATTCTTCTGTGAAAAGTCTTCTCCTTACATCTGCCTACTGTGAATCTCTACTGACTTGGGCGTTGGAGGGTCCCCGCATAAGACAACCCCAAGGAAATCCTTTGCGAGCGTAGACTGTCTTGCAGGTTTCACCCCGGATGTCGAGATAGAAGTTCGGATCTGGAGTCGGAGGCACACCCGAGTCGGAGAACGAATTTCCGCGGCAACAGATTGATGCTAGAAGGAGGGCTTCAAGTCCCATAAACTTGTAATTCAGGAGACAAGACTAAAAAACCAGAAGAAGCATCCTCTAATGGCTAATCGGAAGAGAGCCACCTCTGAGGCTCAAGATTAGGTGGCATCTCAAAGGTTTGATCCAATTAGTGATGTAGCACCTCCGCTACCACCACTAGCTGAAACTCCTTCTCCCCACCGGTAACGGGGATAGCCTTGGACCAGTTCGTCACTCTGGTTTAGTAGGTTCAAGCATTGACCTAGATGATCCAGGGATTCCAGGCTATCCCTGGCCCTGCCGTTCCTGCCTTCCAGCCTTGCGAGGAGGCCGCTGTCCTTGCTCCGCCTGCAATCTCTTCTTTCGATCCGTCTGGAGCAGCGGATCGTGGTCGCCGGCCTACGAAGGTGAGACCGGTGCTGCAACGAGCTGGGGGGAAGAGCCCACTCAGATCCAGGCGGGTTCGCTCTCCCTTCCTGGTATCCTTTCAGGATTCAACACCACTGCCGTCTTCTCATTGCCCGATCCCTCCTACCGCTCTGGATGAAGGGATCAGGCAGCAGATGCAGGAGATGCGTCAGGAATAGCGTTAGGAGTTAGACGCCGTCAGACAAGCCCATCCGCTTCAGCATAAGGCGAAGCAGGGCATTCCCTTCTCCAAGAAGATCATGGGGAAGTGATTTCCTCCCATGTCAAGCTACCCGCCATCGAGCCTTATCACGGATCCTCTGGTCCCGAGGACCACCTCAGTAGCTTCCGATTGATCATGATGTTCCATGGGCATCAGATGCGATTCTCTGCCGCGCTTTCCCCTCTACCTTTAGAGGGTCCGCTCGAACGTTCATTCGACGAGCTGAGTCGCCTTTTCATCAGCCAGTTCGTCAGCAGCCGCCGTCACCGGCGGAGATCTGATTTTCTCTCCGAGGTTAAGCAAAGAGAGGGGGAATCCTTAAAGAACTATCTCGATCGATTTAACACGGTCTTGCTGGAAGTGGATCACCTTAACCATGAGGTGGCCATGTCAGCCCTAGCGGGTGGAGTGTTAAAGGAGGGTGACTTCTACCTAGCATTGGAGGTCAGTTACCCTCCGAACCTCTCCGATATGATGGCCTTGGCGGACAAGTACGCCAGAGTCAAGGAATCGCGGAGGACTGCCCGCGCCAAGCTGGCAAGAAAGGAGTCCAAGGGCTCGGACAAACACTGATCCGTCCGTCAGCTGAGCCCACCTTGCCGCCAAAGGGTTCTTTTACCACCACCGAGGAACCGTACTTGGAGCCCGCCTAGGAGGTTCAACCGGTTCATCCCGCTCACTGCCTTGAGGGCGCAGATCCTCATGGAGATAGAGCGTCAAATCCCTCGACCGCCTCCTCTCCGAGAGGATGCGACCCGGAGAGACCCTACCAAGTACTGCCGCTACCATCGGGACCATGGCCACGATACCGAAGAATGCTGGCAGCTGAAGAATGAAATCGAGAGGCTCATCCAGCGGGGCAGATTGAACAAATTCAGGGGTGCGCCTGAGCCAAGAAATGGGGGTAACTGCCAGCCCGAGCCTCAGCAGCCTCCTTCAAATCCCCTGGTTGTTGGCCACATCAACGTGATTGATGCAGTCGGCAGTCCGTCGGACCGGCGGGATGAAAAAGACTCGGCACCAAAGGGAGCACGGACTGATGGGCTCTCCTTCTCCAATGATGATCTCTAGAAGATACAGTTCCCGCATGATGATGCGCTGACTGTATCTCTCAATCTAAACAATTACGATGTAAGTCGGATTCTTATTGATAGTGGGAACTCTGTCAATGTTCTGTACCTCGATGTGTTTGCAAAAATGAAACTGCTCATGAAGAGTCTCCGAGCCGTGGACTCCATCCTAATGGGGTTCACAGGCGATGTTATTATCCCAGAGGGAGTCATGACCTTGACGGTCCAGGCAGGAACTTAGCCCTGTGTTGCCACTGTTCATACAGATTTTCTGGTGACCAAGCTTCGGTCGCTCTACAACGCAATCTTTAGGAGACCCGGCCTAATGTCCCTGAGAGCTGCTATCTTCATCCCACATCTAGTCATGAAGTTCCGTACCGAACAAGGAATTGGGGGAGTTCGAGGAAGCCAAGCTATGGCTCGGCAATGCTTCGTCATCAGCCTTCAGTCCAAACTGCCCGAGGTTGATGGGCTGGATGCTCGGGAGGGTTTCGTCGAGCATCGAGGAGAGCCAGCCGAAGAGCTGGAGGAGATACCGCCGAATGAAGCCTGGCCCGACCAAACTATAAAGATCAGGTCGCCACTGAAGAGGAAACCTTGGCTGGAGCTGATCGACTTTCTTCAAAAGGACATTGATGTCTTCGTCTGGTCCGCCTCTGATATGCCGAGGATCTGCCTAGACGTTCTTGTCCACCGTCTCAATGTGGACGAGATGTCCCGGCCCATTAAGCAGAAGAAAAGGAGCTTCGTCCCTGAGCGACAGAAGGCTATTGAGGAAGAAGTTGACAAGCTTATCAAGGCAAACTTCATTCGGGAGGTAAACTATCCTAGTTGGCTGTCAAATATTGTTATGGTGAAGAAGTCGAACGGCAAGTGGTGGATCTGCATCGACTTCATCGACCTCAACGAAGCATGCCCGAAGGACAACTTCTCTCTTTCCTGGATCGACTAGCTTGTAGATGCTACTTCGGGTCACCAGATGCTAGCCTTCATGGATGCCTATTCGGGCTACAATCAAATCCCAATGGCGCCCGAGGATGAAGAGAAGACCGCCTTCAAAACCGATCGAGGTACGTATTGTTACCATGTCATGCCTTTCGGTCTGAAAAATGCAGGTGCTACTTACCAAAGGCTAGTTAACAAGGTTTTCAAGGAATAGATTGGCCGTAACATGGATGTGTACGTCGACGACATGCTGGTCAAAAGCAAAGAAGCGTCCCAACACATTGTGCATCTCTTATTATGAAAAGCCTCGGCCAGAGCCGAAGTGCATCTGTTATTATCAAAAGCCTCGACCAGAGCCGAAGTGCATCTCTTATTATCAAAAGCCTTGGCCAGAGCCGAAGTGCATCTGTTATTATCAAAAGCCTCGGCCAGAGCCGAAGTGCGTCTCTTATTATCAAAAGCCTCGGACAAAACCGAAGTGCATCTCTTGCTACCAGAACCCTCGGCCAAAGCCGAATCGAATTTCTTGTTAATCTTTGAAGCCTTGGACAAAGCTAAGTGGCCCCGGCGGTTCTACAGTAACGGCAAGGCCGGTTAATTTTTCAGACATTTTAGTGCAATTGATACGTCTTATCACACTTTGGTGCAAATAAGCAATTCCTCTCTCTGCCCATCAGTAGAATTGTGCAAATCTTTCCTCTTTAGGAAAGGACCTACTTAGCCCCTTTATATCAGGACTTCCATCCCTTTATCGAAGAAGGGTTATCGAAAATCATCTTAAATGACTTCTGGGGGCCGATATAGGGCCACTCAGAGCTTTTTCGGAGACTAGGTTGTAGCAAACGCGGAATAGGGGAAGAGTTGCAGTCACTCCAACACGACTGCACATCGAGACAAACCCAACAAGATTTCGCCAACTGTTTGGGGCCACCATCGTTGGACATATGTTGTAGAACCTCATCACTTCCTGTATCAACGGGTGAAGAGGGAATCGGAGGCCTGCCCTCAAGCTCTCCTCGTAGAAGAAAACCCTCCGGCTCAATTCAGTTGAAACCCGATGCTCGGTCCTTGGCGCCCATAAGGCTACATCCAGAGGAACTCTGTAATGGCGACGGACCCTATCCAAATTGTCTAGGGTTATCTCAGAGGCAACATCGCCTGGACCACTTATATTGGTTGAATGGGGGTAAAACGCAAACAAACGAATAGAGGATCAAAAAAGAGGGAAAAATCTTTATGGCAGGGACCAAGGAGGCGTTGCAGAAGGAACGTCGCCCTAGCCTTCTTTAAATAGCAAATCCAAAAAGAAACCCCAAACGCTAGAAAATTCCGATATGGGTGCCAGAGATAAAGGAGTCCCGCCACGTAGAGCTCCCATAATCGCAGCTTGCGATAAACTAGGCGTCTTTTTCTTGAGCCACGGGAAAAAATGATGATGAAATGACGATTTATTATTTACGGAATTATCATTACCTGACCCATCGGATTCCCCTGAATGAGGTTATTCTGAAATTTTACTTCCTATATCCGAATTTACACTTCGGACTAGGGAGTGGGGGACATGTGATGAGGGGTAAAATTATCATTACATTAAGGCCTGTATACATCAACAATTAGGTCAGGTCCAATCCAACATCTCGCTAGCCGGCTATCATAGCCACCAAGTAGTGAAGATCAACCGCCTTTAGTAAGGTCGGATCGTCCCAGTAATACGAGCCATTCTCATTTCTCGATAAGCCGAGGTATCCATGCCTCGGCAATACGAGCCATTCTCATTTCTCGGTAAGCCGGGGTATCCATGCCTCGGCGATACAAGCCATGGTTATATCTCAGTAGCCCGAGGTATCCATACCTCGGCATCACGAGCCATGATTATATCTCGGTAAGCCGAGGTATCCATACCTCGGCGATGCGAGCCATTCTTATTTCTCGGTAAGCCGAGGTATCCATGCCTCGGCGATACGAGCCATTCTTATTTCTCGGTAGCTCGAGGTATCCATACCTCGGCATCACGAGCCATGATTATATCTCGGTAACTCAAGCCGCCTTTATGCCTCGGAAAACCAAATTGTCCTCTGCCTCGAGCAGGCCGAAGCACTCAAAATGCCTCTGCAGAATCCGGCACGGGAGAGTCCCTATTCGCTGAAACAGAATAAGATTCCAAACAGAGAATCATACCTAGGAGTGGCCTAGAGCATACGCAATCGTGGAATCCCAAGGCATCAGCCAGCTCTCCTAGCTGTCGATCCTCTAACTGACAATATACAGATCCTACTGATCTCGTAACAAACTCGATTCGAATTCGTTTCAAATCATAACAACTTTCGGCCCCCCACGATGCGCCCAAGGAATCAGGTGATCCTCTATAAATACCACAGCACTTCAACCTCTCAGGTACGCACGAATCACCTTACAAAAACTTCTACACATTCACTTGGCTTTACAGAATCGATCACTCCATTAGAGCTCCGATCGAGAGCTTGGAGGAAGATTCTTCTGTGAAAAGTCTTCTCCTCACATCTGCCTGCTGTGAATCTCCACTAACTTGGGCGTCGGAGGGTCCCCGCAGAGGACAACCCCAAGGAAATCCTTTGCGAGCGCGGATTGTTTTGCAGGTTCTACCCCGGACGTCGAGATCGGAGTTCAGATCTGAAGCCGGAGGCGCACCCGAGTCGGAGAACGGATTTCCGCGGCAACAATATCTATGTTGCATGATATCTGAAGAGGATTTAAAGAATTGCTTTTTAATCTCTATGGCAAGGGGATTAAAGCAAGGATTGTTCAGTTCTTATCGATAGATTTGTAGCATGGTATCAAGTTAGTGTTTTAGGTATCTTGAGATGTTTGACTTGCTAACTCTTAATACTGAATTGGCTTCATGAAAGCCAATGTGCCCAGATGCTTTGTGCCATTTTGTGCTATTATGCCAGCAGAATAATACCATCCCTTTGCTCCTCTGTCACTCCCACGTCTTCTGTACTTGTTCATGCCTTTTAAGGTTTGACAAAACTCATTGTGAAAAGCCCATCACAATGGAACTTCCCTTATAGAACATAGACAAAGCTGTAACTAAGCCCTTACCAGGACTTGTTGAATGCTGTGCCATACATAAGCAACCTCCTTGATCCGTTCTTCTGATTATTTATTTTCAATGCTCCTAGTGAAATATGTATAAGCTCTGTTGACATGCACCGTGAAATCCACGGAAACGGGTACGGCCATGTGCTTTGTGACCTTAAGTTTTGTTAAGGTTACTTCAATCTTTTTGTAATGCGGTTGTGATTGTATTAAGGGATGATTTTTTTTTTTTGAATGGTTGATTATAGGAAGCTTATGTTATGTAATCTGCTTTGCAGGACAAAAGGAAAGATGCAGTGAAGAAAGTGATTGCTGCTATGACTGTTGGAAAAGATGTTTCATCACTGTTTACAGATGTTGTCAACTGCATGCAAACAGAGAATTTGGAGCTGAAGAAACTTGTATATTTGTATCTTATAAACTATGCTAAAAGCCAACCCGATCTAGCCATACTTGCCGTGAATACTTTTGTGAAGGTAAGATATATTCTACTTGCCATGAATATGCTCAGACAAAATGTTATATGAAGCAGGGCGATATAGAGGCTTCAATCACCAGTTTTGAATCTTGGACCCTAGATGTCCTTTTGATATATAATTAACTTACTTTGAATGGTCTGTCTATAATTATAATACTTTGTTTGAGCATCTCTTAGAATGTTTAGAGCCATGCATTCAACATCTAGCTTTGTAACGTTAGTTCCATTGTTGATGTACAAGAAGAGGAGATAGTCACTGGAATTTGGGGATATGGAAAGTCACTAAATATGGAGAAGATTTGATAGATCACCCAAAAAAAATGATATGAATGTCATATAGGGCAAATTTACACAACAAATTGTGATGGTAAAGCATTTGATGCATTATGTAATTCATATGTTTGTAATTGAGTGTTCATATTTTGAGATGTAATCGAGTGTTTATCAATCCATGAAGCACAACAAACAGTTATGAGACCACTATTCAAATTATCAAAAAGATTTTCAAATATGTGTCATCATCGACAAAGATGTGCCGCAATTGAATGACATGGTATTTCATTTGTTTACTTAATGGTGAAAGCTCTTTTCTTGAGCTATGGCCTTCTTCCCCCTCTATGATGATACATAACACACCTTTTGACAACCATCTGCGTCTGACAAGTGGAAGAGTTGGCCTAATAAATCTTGGAATGCTTCACATTATAGCTATAACTATATGATTGAGATAGTGGTTCACTTGGCAGAATTATGTTGATGGTTGTTCTAACTTGTAAGTATTCTGAACAGATAACCTAGTCATCATTAGCCAATTGTTTAACCAGTGCAAATTATTTTGATTATTTTTTTAGTGCAAATCCTTTCTAAGTGGTGACCTTTTGTGATGCTGTAACCCTGGATAAACAGATCAGCAGTTGGTGTTCCAAGCCCTCAATTTTGGTTTTCAAGGTCACAATTGATGTATACTCCAATTTCTTTTGATTCTACTTGGACCTTATTGGGAACCTCTTGGAAACCTGGATAATTTCTTTGCAACAAAGTTTCCAACCTTTAAATTTAATCACGGTTATATTTGAGATGTTGAACCATCTTTGCAGGATTCACAAGATTCCAATCCACTGATACGCGCTTTGGCTGTGAGGACAATGGGATGCATTCGTGTTGACAAAATTACAGAATATCTATGCGATCCTCTTCAGAGATGCCTCAAGGTCCTTTTGTGTTCCTTCACATGTTCAATTACTTGTGTCATATTTTGTCCAGCATCACTTTTTTTCATTATGAGTCATGATGTACTTTAATTTAATTTATACAGGATGATGATCCTTATGTTCGAAAGACTGCAGCCATTTGTGTAGCTAAGCTTTATGATATAAATGCTGAGTTAGTGGAAGACAGGGGATTCCTGGAGAGTCTCAAGGACTTGATATCTGATAATAATCCAATGGTAGTAGCAAATGCAGTTGCAGCGCTTGCAGAGATCCAAGAATGTAGTAGTAGTAGACCAATCTTTGAAATCACCACCCATACTCTTTCGAAACTCCTGACTGCATTGAATGAATGCACCGAGTAAGTTTATGCATGGAAAAGCTGGTTTCATCATTACCACTGACTTGCTGATAAGTATTTTATGGAAGCATTCGTCTGCAACCTTGTGCTATATATTCATGGGCCTATTTAATTGCTGATTTTCTGCTATTCTTATAATTACCACTAATGCATGATTGCTGCCCCCCCTGTGGACATAATGGTTACTCATCATTAATGGTTACTCCCCTCTGAAAAAATCATAATTGGAATACCTGTCTAAATTTGCCTATATAATCAATATGTTGCTATGAATCAGTGCCAGTTCATTTTATCCATTGTGTGGCATCAGTTATATAGTTTCCATGTAAATGCACCTTCACAATTAGTATTTTATGAATGTGTATCTGTTGGGCTTGTGCTGTGCTCATGTATAGTCAGGAGTAAGGAGCATTCAATAGATGGCTGCAGTAGTATCAATCATGGTTGTTTAGGGTACATTTGATAAATGCATTCCCATTCTACATTATGTACCTTTTTTCAGATAGCCCATTAGTCTTATATCATAAGTACTTGCAAATGCGTATTTTATTTAAAAATAGTATGTGCATGGAAGGGAAGACGAATGCATGACTTTACCAATATGTGATGCATGATCTTTATGCGAGTTTCCAGCAACCACGTGGGTGTTTCTGTTATATATGGTAGAGAGATGTGCCCACATGATTGAACTGCATGGTACCATCAGATATAGTTGACAGTTGCACATTGAAGGATCGTCATGCAAAGTCAATATGGTAGGTAGTCAGTAGCAGTTTTTTTCTTTCAGATATGTTTTTGTCATAAATTTATGTTAACATATTTTGTAATGATAGGTTTTATGAAACTTTGCAACTCACGAACTGTTTGCTGCATTCTTACTTAAACCTAGCTATCTATCTTGATTCATGCTGATCTAATGCTGTTACATTCTCTAACATCTGTAGTTAATCATAAGTCAACGAAGAATAAAAACCTTCCTGTGCCAAAGTGTGGTATCACTAAACATGTATAAAAAGCAAAAATGGTAAAGACATTGTAATATTTGTAATAATAGATTTCATTAATTAAATTGGGAACAGAGGAAACATGCTAACGTATTTTTGATCAGAAGTTGAGTTTTTCAGACAATAAGTCAACAGTGAAGGTAACCTGATTGAGGAATTTCTCATGATGTTTGAATATTGTCAATTTTTAAATATTCAATGTGCCTTATTTCTTAACTATATTGCATGAATCTATGTTCAAAAATTGCTAATAAATTATTACATTTGTGAATCATCATGGCTAACTTAAATCTTGAAATACAAACTTTCCACCAGAAGATGGTAGAATTTCTATGGTGAAAAACTAAGAGTCATAATTTTAATCAGAAAAGAAAACTTAAAAGCACACATTTATGTATAACTAATTAATTTCCTAAAAATAATGCTTAAATGGCTAGTTTGTGGTCTGATATTTTTTTTACTACAGATTACATTTAAAATTTCAAATCTTTTTGAACAAGAAAATCCTTTTAAATAAAATGGGTGTCTTTGCCCTATTGGTTCCTACTGTAGCATAACCTTTTGTGTTAGCTTGAGATTTTTCCCTTCGCCTTCTCAAAAATCAGTCTAAAAATATGGTAAATCATTATTGGAAACCACCGACTGAGTATAACAGTAAACCCTATATCTTTTTCTGTTGTGAAGATGCCTTTCTGTTTTATAGCTGCTGAAAACTAAAGTATGAGGAGAATCTGATTGTTCTGCAGATGGGGTCAGGTTTTCATCTTGGATGCCCTATCAAGATACAAAACATCTGATGCCCGTGAAGCTGAGAGCATTGTGGAAAGAGTTACGCCACGTCTCCAGCATGCAAATTGTGCAGTTGTGCTTTCTGCTGTTAAAGTATGCATACTCTTCAAGTTTTTCTTAGAGTATTTGTGTGTTCTTTTAATGGATACAAGGGAAATGTGAATAACTGATTTGTACATAAAAAACAGCTGTCATTTTTTCAGTTGAGCATTATGATGAATCTTAAAGGTAACAATTCGAGTTTTAATTGATTGAATCCTAGCTGGCATGCATTTTGAATAGCATTCTATGTATTCATCATTGAAAATTCATTCATACGTTTGCATTTAAGTGTTTGGTATCAGCTGATTTTATTTGGCAGGAGAATTCACATGTAGTATATGAACATTTTAGGCTACTTGGCTGTTAATGATTTGTTTAATAAGATGTTATAGCATAAGTGTGAAATCTTAAGGTGATGGGGTTTTCTTTTTGAGCTCCCTAATTTTGTTTTCATTTTCCTTTTTTTCAGTTTTTTTTTTTTTTTTGGGGGGGGGGGGGGGGGGGGTGATGTACACTAGGGATTTGAGTAAGAGTTGGTATGAAGAAGTGTGGATGATTTCTATGCGAAGATGATGGAAACCTGAATTCCAGAGTTTAGCTGTTGTAAGGCACAACATCGATATATGACAGGTACTCCAGAAAGAGAAGATTGACAAGCAATATGTTAAGCCGTGTGTGCATGACTGTCATGAAAAAATATGTTTTCTTGTGTGGTTCAACAGCCAAACCATGGAATGATGCAATTGATTTAATCCTTTATACAAGAACATAGAATTTTCTTGACGATAGTTTATAAAGGTTGGGAAGAGAAAAAAAGCATTCTTTGGTATGGATAGTTCTAAAAGATAGCATATTTACTCAAATTTCCTAAACAATCAGAACTGTAGGACATAATTATAAATCAATAAACTATATCTTTTGCTCCTTTTTTGAGTGAACTAGAAGAGAATGCAGGCAATATGACATCTTAGTATAGCCCTAGACTGAGTGAAATAGAGAAAAAGGATTCATGTAACAAACCCCAACTAGTTTAAGATTATTAAGGCCTATTTTTGTTGTTGTTCTAGAACATGAAGATTTTTTTTTTATTTGCTTTTTGATGGAACATTTGTTGGTTCATCTCAAGTGAAGGTTTTGTTTTTGTACATTGCCATTTGCTCAATTTATGATGTCATGGATTTGATTGCTGCAGATGATCCTTCAGCAGATGGAACTTATTATTAGTACTGATGTGGTCCGAAATCTGTGCAAGAAGATGGCACCTCCTCTAGTAACTCTTCTTTCTGCAGAACCTGAAATACAGTACGTTGCACTACGTAACATCAATCTTATTGTACAGAAACGGCCTACAATACTTGCACATGAAATTAAGGTGAAATTGGATGAATTTTCATAAAGTTCTTCATTTAGATTATCAATACAGTATTTTATTATTTTGAATAAATTGTTTATAGGTTTTCTTCTGCAAGTACAATGATCCAATTTACGTGAAGATGGAAAAGTTGGAGATTATGATAAAGCTTGCCTCTGACCGGAACATAGACCAGGTATTAATAAAAAAATTATGTTATTTCCAATGTTGTAGTTTTACTAATTGCATGCTTTCTTAATCATATTTTCTACGAGTTTTCTCCCATTATGGTAAGAGCGGTATTGTAGATGAATTTACTATCTATATAAATTGCACCCATCCTTTTTCCAACTTTTTGGGTCAGCTTTATGGATCGTCAATTGTGAAGTATTCTTATTTCGGTCCACCTTTAGTGTTCTTCCAAGCTTCCCCTTTTCTCACAACCTTCATCCGTGTTATATTGTGCCTTTCCCTCCCTTTTCTTGGTCTACAACACAACTTAAGATGGCCCACTGTACTAGGGCCTTCTAAGATTTTTGTTGTAAATGTCCATACCATTTTAGTTGATTTTCCATTACTTTGTCCTTAATTTGTATAACTCCAACTACTCCTCTAATATATTCATTTGTCAATTTATCCTTTCTAGTTTTACCACACATTGAGCTTAAAATTCTTGTATCTACGACACCATGTTTGTGCAGACTTTTGATTGCCTGACACTCCTATCTATAAAATATTATAGGTTTTTTAAATTGTTCTATAAAATTTTACCTTGAATTTTTAAGGTATGCACTTATCACATAATATCCCATATGTCTCTCTCCACTTCATCTTATCAGCTCTGCTTATATTACAACTTACTTCTTCTACATATCCTGTTCTGCTTTAGTTTAATGTAAGGTCATTTTGAAGATGTACCTCTTCTAATAGTGCCAGGTTTCTACTATAGGTTAATGCAGCCTCCAATGAGCTTTTACTGAAACATGTACCTTACAAACATGTAGTAAGATCCTAAAAGGAATGTTTAGTCGATTACTGTTGATGCATGACATAATTGTATTATGAGTGTGTTACCAACACTATAATTTTAATTAGCTTTTCATTCTTTTTATTTTTAACATTCATTTTTGAGACTTCTGGTTTCTGTACTAATATTTGTGCACTCAAGGGTTTGGAAATTTTGGAACTACCTCTTTTTACAGAAATTAGTTGTCTTCATTTCAGGTTCTGTTGGAGTTCAAAGAGTATGCTACAGAAGTAGATGTGGATTTTGTTAGGAAGGCTGTACGCGCAATTGGCCGCTGTGCCATAAAGTTAGAGAGAGCTGCTGAGCGGTGCATCAGTGTGTTGCTCGAGCTCATAAAGATAAAAGTAAATTATGTTGTGCAGGAGGCTATCATTGTCATCAAGGACATTTTCAGGCGTTATCCGAACACGTGAGTGTGGGTTATTTAATGCTTGTATGGACACCCTACTTCTTTTAACAATGCTGCATCAACTGCTTTATAACTGTAGACCTTATTAGGCATTGTAATTTCTATTTGCAGCTATGAATCCATAATTGCAACACTCTGTGAGAGTTTAGACACATTAGATGAGCCAGAAGCTAAGGTAAAGGGTCATCCTTGATGATTAATTAGAAAAAGAGTTTTAAGTTCTCAACTAGTTTATTTACTATTTTTGTTTCTGCCCTGCTTCTCTTGCTGCAGGCATCAATGATCTGGATAATTGGGGAATATGCAGAAAGAATTGACAATGCTGATGAACTCCTTGAGAGCTTTCTAGAAAGCTTTCCTGAAGAGCCTGCACTCGTGCAACTCCAATTGCTCACTGCAACTGTCAAGTTGTTTCTTAAGAAGCCAACTGAAGGCCCACAGCAGATGATTCAGGTTTCCTGTATTTATTTCTCATGTTAACATGATTTAACTTAATTGGTATTGCCATATTGCTTATAAAAGATATATGTTGAACTTTATAACAACAAGAAAATGCCACCATTGTGCAAGACCATGCTTGTCGTTGCACTTCCCTTGAACTTGTTGCTGATTGCGCATTCCAATTTCATCAGAACTTTTGCACTTTTGCATACACTTTTCAGGACAGATTAATACTTGTTTGTCACTTAGGATGGCAAAGGGATGTTCATCACACGATAGAATCTGCAGCTATGGGATCTTCTAATGCTCAGAAGGCATTCTTTTACAAGTTTATCATTATTATTCCTTGTACAATCCTCTCTAAATTCTCTAGAATCCTAGACCTCTTTCTGCCCCTTTCTTCTGTACAATGTTACCAGCAATTGACATTTTTTAGATATATTTGCAAACCTGCATTTCTTGCTATTACATGGAAAACATTCGTCAACTTCTGCAAACCTGTGTCAAGGTTAATATGTAACCATAAGAAGCTATTCTTTTTATTATTTAGCACTCAAATTTGCATGCATTCATGTCCTATAGGCTGTTCTTAATAATGCCACGGTGGAGACTGACAATCCCGATTTGCGTGATCGTGCCTACATATATTGGCGCCTTCTTTCTACGGATCCTGAGGTACAGTAAGCCCCTTGAATTGTTGATGATTTTCAAAATACCATATTATTTTGTGAATGTGTATTTTTTCTCTCTCTCTCTCTCTGTTTTTAGGCTGCTAAAGATGTTGTCTTAGCTGAGAAGCCAGTAATCGGTGATGATTCAAACCAATTTGATCCTTCGCTTCTTGATGAGCTCCTTGCAAACATTTCCACCCTATCTTCTGTTTATCATAAGCCTCCAGATGCATTTGTAAGCCGTGCCAAAGTTGCACCTAGACCAGATGATGATGAATATCCTGACGGGGGTGATTCAGGGTATTCTGAGTCACCATCTCATGCAGTTGATGGTGCGCCTGCCCCCTCTAGTACAAGTACTGTTCCACATGCTTCAACGAGGCAGCCAGTGCCAGCTGGAGCACCCTCTTCACCTGCTGCTCCCATGCCTGATTTACTTGGAGATTTGATAGGTCTGGATAATTCCATTGTACCTGTCGACCAACCTGCAACAGCACCTTCAGGGTGAGAATAGTTAACTTACATGATTTTTTATTTCTGCATTTTCTTTTCAGCTATTCCATTGCATAGTAAAATATTGATTAACCCCCTGTTTATCAATGTAATCATTGTTTTAATTGTTGTTGCAGGCCTCCTTTACCTGTATTGCTACCCTCATCAACTGGTCAAGGTCTACAAATAAGTGCACAGCTTACACGGCACGAAGGACAACTATTTTATGGTTTATTATTTGAGAACAGTTCACAGACTGTACTAGATGGGTTCATGATACAATTTAACAAAAATACATTTGGTCTTGCTGCTGCTGGAACCCTACAGGTGATCATGTTGTCTAGAACCCCATACACTTATGATATTGGTGGAACAAAACTTAAAACGTATTTGGGGATTATTCTTTTGTTAGGTCCCTCCATTGCAACCTGGAGCATCTGCCAGGACCCTTCTACCCATGGTTCTCTTCGAGAATGTCTCGCCTGGTCCTCCAACCTTGCTTCTGCAGGTTGCAGTGAAAAATAACCAGCAGCCGGTCTGGTATTTCAATGATAAGATCTCACTACATGTGCTCTTTGTGGAAGATGGTAGAATGGAGCGTGCAAACTTTCTGGAGGTAAATAATTTTGGTATTGGCAACTGTTATTCATTCTTCACGATTTGGATCATGCCATCCAAAATTTCATCACCGATCTGGATCTAATAATTTATTCTTTGCTTTAAGATGTCAACTTTCAATCTGTCTTGATTGGTTCAAGTTGACCTATTCCTCCTGCAGCCAGTTATTTTATAGCACACTTAGTGGAAAATATGGTATTGAGTATTTTCTTGCTCCTGATATTCTTGCTGGCATAGGTACAAGCAATCAGCATATGATAGATGATAACTGCTTGTTTTGATAAGAGATGGTTTTGATAATAAATGAGCTTCATATAAACTAGTGACTGATAAATATATAGCTTCATGCTAATTATTATAAAACATGGTTTACTGGAAAGTTGGCAATGGGATCACATGATAGATGAGGAGAGGACACTTTGGGTGGGCTCTGATTTTATGTGGTAGTTGATCTCATGCTTGAAATCATATAGTAGTAATGAAGAACCCAAAACCATGACCTTTTCCCCTAAAATCATCCTGCTTATGCTGAATCTCGAGTGAACTTTAAGGGAAATTGCTCAGCTATTCAATGCAAGTTTCCTTTTCCAAGCAGAAGTATTTTTGAGAACCAGTAACATTGCCACCTTAAGTCCTTTGGTATCAGGAGCAACTATAAAGACTTTTTTTGTTTTCATAACACTAAAATGATATTGCTTTAGTTGCGTATGACTATATGCACATTATCTACTGCATTCCATGGAAACAAGCATATGACTTGTTGCAGACAAGGATGCCATTGAGGACATTTTAGTTCTGCTCAGAAATGAAAAATTTGCATATCAAACTTAGATTTTCCTCGCTCTTATGCAGACATGGAAATCACTTCCTGATTCAAATGAAATCACCAAAGACTTGGCGAACTCTGTTGTCAGCAGCATCGATGCTACTGTTGAACATTTGGCTGCATCCAATGTGTTCTTTGTAGCAAAGCGCAGAAATGCAAATAAAGAGCTCTTGTATCTTTCAGCCAAGATTCCTCGGGGTATTTCATTCTTGATAGAGTTCACAGCTGTCATCGGTGTTCCTGGTGTAAAATGTGCAGTCAAGACATCAAATCCTGAACTGGCACCACTATTCTTTGAAGCCATGGAGACCCTTATGAAGTAATGCAGATTATTACAACTCGTGTAAAATTTATTACTTCATTTATTTTTGATAATTGGTGGAAAATTTGAGTGTTCTAGTGTGACCTTGTGGGTTTTCTTTGTTTAGGCAGTTTCAGTTTTGACAAATCTGTAAACATTAAATTAGGTTGCCAGCAACTTTCCCAGGACCTTGAATCCCGCCTTGAATTGCTTCAAGAATATAGTTAATTTTGTGATTTTTTTACACTTTCTTTTGTCTAGGAGTGCAACTTGGGCCAGGTTTAACCTGAATCCGGTCCGTCGAACTCGATTTGCAACAATATTTGAACTCATGTTTGCCCAATCCGAATCCGAATTCAAAGGATCCGGGTTTAATCCGGATCGATTTACAATAGATCCGATCTCGGATTGTGATCAATTTGAACCCGAGGTAATCCGTAATATGTTCGAAAGCTCTTTCTCTTCCTCTTTCGAAGCTTACCTCGCAACCCTTGACCCCTTTTCCCTCCTCTCTCTCTCCCTTTTCTGAAAGCCCTTGCCATTGATCCTTTTCGCCATCGTCTTTGCCTCGCCGGCCTACTTCGATACCACTTGGCAATTGACCACAAGTCATCGTCTTCGGTGGCAGTAAGCTCTTTAGTCATGTCCACATCAGCGGCTCCAAGAGCTCTAGCCATCCTTATTGGAGCCTTCTGCTACGCCGTCAGGCCCATGGTGGCCCGCGGTGTGTTGGATCTATTCGACACCCAAACCATGGCCGTGGTGCTCCGGTCTATGAGGGCATGGCTGGAGAAAGCGGGCAATGGGGAGGTGGTGGTAGACGCGAGCGGTATTACCTCTGTCAAGCCATCGTCGGACGATGTGGGGAGGATTCGGGTGGGGTTCTTCGTACTGGGTCCTTTGGTGGCAAGGTTCGGGGAGGCCAAGGTTGTGCTACCAGGAGGGTACAAGATTGGGCGCGGCCCATTGTTCTCTACCTCCGAGGCCTTTCAGCTCTTGAGGCTGTTGTTGAATTGAGTTGAATGTATACTGCTATGTTGATTTGTTTGAATTGAAATTGTTTCAAAGTTATAATTTTTATAGCTTATATTTTCAGTTGTTTTGATACATGATCCTAAATTTTCTAGATTGATAATAAAAAAGAAAACACGTCATATTTGTTTTTTTTTTTCATCAATCGGAATTTCAACCCAAAACTCAACGTAAACCCAATTTTAAAAATAGGGTTAGGGTTGAGGTTTTACAAATAAGGTTAGGGTCAGGGTTGACATTTTATAAATAAGGTTAAGGTTAAGGTTGAGGGGAACCTGAGTTTCATGAGCCCGAGTTGCACCCCTACTTTTGTCACACCAACAGAATGCACCATTAAAAATGACTGCCTAACCTTTTGTTGGTGCTGGCTTACTTTTGGTAATAACATCGCATGGACCCTGTCAGGTAGAGGTGGGCATTGGACTGGGCCGCCCATGGCCCGGCAAGACCCGGCATGAACTGGGACGTGCCTGGCACGGCCCGGTTGCTACGATATCGGGCCATGCCAAGCACAACCCATTAAAAAGGACCGTGCCAAGCTCGAAAAGTTTGGCCTACGGACCAAGCCCGGCACGACACGGCCTAGTCCTGGGCTGGCACAGTCCGGGCATGCCAGGCATGGCACGGCACGGCCTGCATACCAGCTCGACATAGCCTGGAAGGGGGTTCTTGGTGTTGGGGTTCCAAAGAGATCGGGGAAGGGGGAGGCGGGGGGAGGCAGGGGCAGCGGCGGTAAGGGAGGGGCTCGCAAGCCTTGGAGATGAGCTTGGAGAGAAGGAGAGGGTCGATGGTGGGGCAAGAGGCGGCGTGGCGGTAGGACATGAGGTGGAGAGGAGGGCGACGATGGTGGGGCAGGCGCAGGAATGGGCGACGGAGGATACCATGGCGGTGTTGCCGGAGCGGGAGTCGCGGCCAAGGGGGAGAAGATGGCGAGCGAGGATGAGCTTGAGTTCCGGCGGTAGGCCGAGCTTGGTGGGGTCGAGGGTTTCGGATCCGGCAAGCTCGCGCTTGATTTGGTGGAGCCGATGCTTGGAGACCTCAATCTCGCGGAGGATGAGAGAGACATGTTCGAAGATGACGAAGAGGTTCTTGTGGTTGCCGACGTCAGTGGTGGTGGAGGGGCAGAGCGTGGCGCGGCGGAAACTGGTGGTGTCGTCACCGATCTTGATGGAGACGAAGCCCATGGGAGCCGGGGAGAGGAGAGGAGAGGCGAGCACAGGGCTGTGATGGGCCCTGGTTGGCACCAACGCCACAATCCCTGCCTGGCATGGCCCAGCCCAGAGGTGGGCCGTGGGCTGTGCCGAGCTGCAAATTTTTTTAAATGAATCATGCCTGGCATGACTAATTTTTTTGAGCGGCCCATCAGGCCTAGGCTGTGCCAGGCATAGCACCAGTGCCCATCTCTGCTGTTAGGTGCCTCCCGGTGCAAATTGAGGCGTCTTGTGCTCAACTCATAGTGTATTTGTGAGGTGAACGTAGCCAGGTGGGAATTTGATACAAATTACCAGTTGATGTGGCTGGTAAAAGCCACGTGTGAACTGATGGCCAAAATTACTTGATAACGGGAGTTGTTTGAAAAATTAACGACCCCAGTAAGAGCGGTCCCTAGGCGGCTCCGAGGCGGCTCCTAGGCGGCCCCAGCAAGAGCGGTCCCTAGGCAGCCCCAAGGAGCCAGACGACCCTAGCAAGAGTGGTTCCTAGGCAGTCTCGAGGCCACTCCTAGGTGGCCCCAGCAAGAGCGGTCCCTAGGTGGCCCCGAGGTAGCTCCTAGGTAGCCCCAACAAGAGTGGTCCCTAGGCGGCCCCAAGGCGGCTCTTAGGCGGCCCCAACAAGAGCGGTCCCTAGGCGGGCCCAGCAAGGGCGGTTCTTAGCGGCCCCCTATAAATGGAGGTTTCCTCACTGGCCTTAAGCCCTGAGTGGCTACGGTTTTATCTTATCTTCAAGGCTCAATTCAAATTCTCGAGCAAGCCTCTGCCTCAGACAAAGCCGGGCCCACTGACCATCCTTGATCTATATTAGTTCAAAAATATAGGAGCCATCAGTTCCTACGTAAGCCCAAAAGTCATAACTCGTCAGGCAACATTAATAACTCTGACCAGATGAGGCTCCGAAAGTCATAATCCATCATATAGCATTAATGACCCTGATCAGATGAAGCCCCAAAGGTCATAATCCATCATGAAGTTACAAATCTCCAAACCAATGAGGCCCAAAATGTCATCACGGAGATTTAATGACTCTAGCCAAATAAGCATCAAAAGGTGATAGTCTACCATGAAGTACCAATCACCAGAGGAGGAGGACTCAATCTCACTGGTTCTGACATACTATCTGCAAAAGTCATAGCTCATCGTGAGATTCCAATCTTATCAAGCAAGCTGCACGGACTCAAAGTGTCAATATGAATGGTAAGAAAGACCCAAGACGGAGGTACGAACTCTTAAGCAAACACTTCCTAACTCTCTCTCTCTTTCTCATCTTGAGCTTCCTCAAGATCACGACTGGGATCTTGATCACTAACTTGGGCGTCAGAGGGTCCCCGCCGGAATATCCGATATTCAAAATTTTTTGCAGATTCTGGCATCGAAGTGAAGCTTCTTCAGCAAACAGACGATGCATCCACTGGCGCTCAAGGATGTCAGCTCGAAGTGATTGAGCATCATCAGATTGGCGCCCCAGGTAGAAAAGGCGGGCATGGCCCTGAGGAAAGGATTACTCTATGGCCCTGAGTTGCAAGTTCGCCCTCTCCTAAGCAATGATGGATGCAACGCATGTTCAGGAGGTTTCTTCCAGTCCCACTAGGGGGCAACTCCGTCGTGCCGAGCCGTCAGAGGCCAACTTTCCTATTTCTTCATCACCATTGATCTTGGCTACCCCACAGAGCAATTGGATAACCTCACTCAGCAAGTCCAAGCTTTTATTGGGTGGCCCGCGAGTTATAGGAGCAACGATCGGCGGCCGCTCAACGGCAATGTGGACCTCCTGCGCCACCTGCAACCGCCGCATCGGCTAGTCAGCAATCCACTTATAGAAGACCCTCTCCGAAGGAATATCGCCATCGCCAAACTCCATCCAGGCATCACCATCGGAAAATCTCCAAAAGGTCATGGTCTCCCGTCCATCGCTCTGGCAGCCCCTCTTTCAAGCGATGGTGGGGGAAGGAGCCTAGGGGCACATATTATCATCAGCATCATCATTCCCCCTATGTATTGTCTGAATCGGTGAGTGAGGATCTTAATGGCTGGATGGAGAGGCGCTTAGAGGAGCAAGACCGGCGTTTGGAGGAGCTTAGCTAGAAGCTCAATAACCAACTAGGGGTGGACTATGACACTCGTCCTCCCCTCACTCATCGAATTACGAAAGAACCTATACCTCGCATATTTCGTCTTCCTCAGTTGGATCCATACAATGGTACTACGGATCCGCTGGATCACTTAGAGAGTTATAATTCTCTCATGCAAGTCCAGGGGGCGACTGATGCCCTCCTATGCATTGCCTTTTCTGCTACTCTTCGAAAAGCTGTGCGCCCCTGGTATTCTCGTCTACTTTTGCACAGTATCGACTCCTTTCAACAGCTGGAGAAAGCCTTTCTAGCACAATTTGATGCCTGTTGGAAGATCTTTCGGATGGATGATAGTCTATTCTCTGTTCAACAGAAGGAAGAAGAATTGTTAAAAGATTTTATAGCCCGATTCAAGACAGCAGCCCTCGAGGTGTATCACCTTGATAATGCCATGGCCACCCTGGCCTTGAAGTGAGGACTCCGCCCCTCTCGCTTCACTTATTCATTAGACAAGAAGCCTCCGGTTCTAATGTCGAGCTTCTGAATCGAGCACATAAATATATTCGTGCCGATGAAGCTGACTTCACTCGGAGGAATGCTGAGAGGGGGGCTAGCAAGAAACCGGTTCGTGAAGAGCCGGCCAGGCCTCCTCTTAAGAAGTCTGACCCTCTGCACCGACAAGATAACCGGCATCGGAGCTTAGCCCCTAAAGAAGAAAGTTTTACACCTCTTCTCGCCCCTAGATCTCATATTCTCATGGAGATCGAGAGTGAACCTTATCTCCAGCATCCTTCCTCGTTGAGGCCCAATGCCACTCGCGATAGGAGTTGCTATTGCCACTTCCATAGAGATTATGGCCATGATACTGAAGAATGTCGTAACCTGAAGCGTGCTATTGAAGAACTCATTCAAAGAGGTTATCTAGGGAAGTTCGTCCAGATGGGAGGACCTTCGGCCATTCCAGCGCTAATGGGGCCACGACCTGTTCAGGCCAACATTGATAACACTCCAACGGAACGAACGGTGGGTATGCTTTCATGGGGAGCGGCTTCATCTTTAAAGAGACTAAGGAGGGACGAGGGAATAGAGAATGTAATCCCCTTTTCTAAAGGAGAGTTAGTGGGAAGGGGCAATTTGAATGATGACACCGTAATCGTCTCCATGACGATTGCTAAGCATCCTGTAAAAAGAATACTTGTAGATAGTGGAAGTTCAGCGGACATACTTACTTATGATGCTTTTGTTTGGATGAATTTATCTCCCAACTCCTTGCAACCGATGACCACTCCTCTAGTTGGCTTCACAGGGGACTCAATAAGGATCGAGGGTAAAATTACCTTGCCAATCATGGTAGGATTGCCGCCGTGTCAAATCATTGTCCTAATAAGGTTCCTGGTGGCCCGAGTGCCTTTGGCATATAACGCCATACTCAATCGTCCTGGTCTAAACCTCTTGGATGCAGTGATATCTACCAAGCGCTTGCTCGTGAGGTTCCCTACCAGTGGAGGGATCGAAGAGATGCACGGGGAGCAAAATCCTATGTAATTTTGTTACCATATGGCTCTCAGCCCTCAGGAAATGATGACTCTACCAACTTCAATGTTGCTCAACCCCAGAGAGTCTAAAAGAAGAGGAGAGTCAGCCGAGCGCTTACTATCCTATCCATTGGGGGATGACCCTGCAAAGACTATGCAAATCAGTGAGCTTCTCCCTTCGAAGATGAAGAATTGGCTCCTCACTTTCTTACGGGCGAACTTCGATGTCTTTGCATGATCAGCATCAGACATGCTGGGCATCTCTCCGAAGGTAATTACTCACCAGCTCCATATTGATCCAAAGTATCGGCCAGTCTGCCAGAAGAAGAGAAGTTTTGCTCCTGAGCGGCAGAAAGCTATAGATGAGAAAATTGATAAATTACTTGCTACCGACCACATCTGAGAAGCTCAATATCCAGATTGGTTAGCCAATATGGTCATGGTCCAAAAAGCGAACAGAAGCTGGCACATCTGCATTGATTTCACTAATCTTAATAAGGCGTGCCCCAAGGATAGCTTTCCTTTACCGCGGATTGACCAATTGATGGACTCTACTTCTGGCCATGAGCTTCTTAGTTTTATGGATGCCTTCTCTGGGTATAATCAAATAAGGATGGATTTGGCAGATGAAGAAAATACCTCTTTTATCACTGAGAAGGGCATCTGCTATAAGATGATGCCCTTCGGACTGAAGAATGCATAGGCTACTTACCAAAGATTGATGAATAAGGTCTTTAAATACTAGATTGGGCGCAATATGAAGGTATATGTAGATGATATGCTGACTAAGAGAACCTATAGTGCTAATCATATTGCCGATTTAGAAGAGACATTCAATAGCCTCCGACATCATCAGATGAAGCTCAACCCTCGCAAATGTGTGTTCAGTGTCACTGCCACAAAATTCCTAGGTTTTTTAGTGATCCAGTGGGGGATTGAGGCCAATCCGAAGAAGATTCAAGCCATTCTTAATATGAGACATCCAGTCAACAAGAGAGAAGTGCAACGACTCACCGAAAGGATAGCCGCTCTGAGCCGATTCCTATCTAAATTGGCCGAGAGGTGCTTGCCTTTCTTTAAACTCTGCGCAAGGCCGATGACTTCAAATGGATGAAAAGCTACCAGACATCCTTTGAGGAGCTGAAAGAGTTCTTATCTATGCCACCGTTATTATCGAAGCCTAAGGAAGGAGAAAGGCACTTCCTCTATCTTGCCACTTCTCTGGAGGTAGTAAGTTCTGTATTGGTGTGACTCGACTCCGATGGAATGCAGAGGCCTATTTATTATACTAGCAAGGTGTTCAATGATGCAAAAGTTAGGTACTCTAAAATTGAAAAATTTATCTTCGCTTTGATCATCTTTGCCCAGCATCTCAGATCATATTTTCAAGCCCATCCAATTGTTGTACTCATGGACTAACCTCTTATAACTATTTTGGCTTATCTCGACACCTTTGGTCGCTTGGCTAAATGTGCCATTAAGTTAGGGAAATTCGATCTTTCATTTCAGTCTTGCTCCGCCCTGCTCAGGTATTAGTTGACTTCCTGGTAGAGTGTACCTGAACAGAGGAGAAGTCCGAAGATCTCCCTATGAAATACCCAGACGCTGGGGAGGACGCGGTGGGAGCCTGGATCCTTCATGTTGATGGCACCTCTAATTCTCAAGGCAATGGAGCTGGTCTCATTCTGGTAAATCCGAAGGGTGTTGTATTGGAGTACGCCCTTCGATTTCTTTTTAAAGCCACAAATAACCAAGCCGAGTATGAGGCCTTATTAGCTAGAATCAGGCTTGTCCTAGAACTTGGAGTGAAGTGCCTTAGGGCCTTCACTAATTCTCAGTTCATCTCTGAACACATTACTGAAGAGTACGAGGCTCGAGACCCAATTATGTCTAAATATCTAAATAAGGTTAAATCGCTGACCTCTTCATTGACCTACTTCACTATTAGCTATATTCCTAGAGGCGAGAATGCCAGAGCCGACATCTTGTCGAGGGTAGCCACCTCAGCAGACGACAGTTTGGGAAGAACATATGTCGAATACTTAGAAACCCCAAGCATCTATGCAGTGGAGAAAATCCTACTGATCATACTAGAGCCGACGTGGATGGACACTTACATTAAGTACCTTACTGATGGTACTCTCCCTGTGGACCTCGTAGAGGCTAGGCTACTTAAGTGAAGATCTTCCAAGTTTTTGTTACTGAAGGGGCAGTTATACAGAAAGTCTTTCTCTTATCCTCTCCTCAAATGTGTTGGTTCGACAGATGCTGATTATATCCTTAGGAAAATACATGAAGGCATATGTGGGAATCATTTAGGGGGCAGATCCCTAGCCCACAAAGCCCTTCGCCAGGGATACTACTGACTTACCATGCAAAAAGATATTGCGAAACTAGTTCAGAAGTGCGATAGTTGCCAGTGGTATTCTAGTATCTAGCGATAGCCAGCTTTCCAACTGAACCCACTCTCTACTCCTTGGCCCTTTGCCCAGTGGGGAATGGACATTCTCCGACTGTTCCCCTTGGCTTCAGGACAGCGAAGATTTCTGCTCATTGTCATCGACTACTTCATCAAATGGGTTGAGGTCGAGGCACTAGCCAAGATTATCGAGAGAAAGGTGAAGACGTTTTTTTAAAAATATATTATCTATCGATTTGGCTTGCCCCATACCATCATCACTGATAATGGCCGCCAGTTCGATAATGCTACATTCAAGGCCTTCTGCACTAAACTGGGTATCTGTCACCGATTCGCTTTCGTCAGGCTTCCACAGACCAATGAAGAGGCAGAAGTCATGAATCGGACCATCCTTTGAGGACTTAGTGTCAGCTCCCCCTCCTCTTTGGGGCCACCGACAGCACACCTGCACACTTATGGTAATCGGATAGAGTTTTACTAGTCTTTATGTAGCGCTCCATAAAGAGCTAGAGAACCCCAACTAATTATCATAAGTGGCAGACACACGAAAACATATCCTGTTAAAAACTTTTCATTTTCATCTCAATTATATATACAATTCACTCAATCAACACTAAGCATCAACCTACTCTAAGAATCAACCTGCTCAGATAATATTTTTCATGACATTCCTCAGGCAGTTTACAAGATCACATTCACAATCGACATTAAAATTATAAGTGCACACATCATGCTCATAATTTTCTCCAAGACATAAGTCTCATATTCATATCCCAAAAGGTCTAAAACATCATTACATCTCACTATACACGTACACATATACAATATACAAATATCAATCCACATTGTCTCAATATACAAGGCTAGCATCTATACACCTTTGCATCCAAGCAAGCTTCACCAGCTAAGGGTTCTGTCCTGCTTATCTTGTGATCCTGGCAGAAATACTCACTGATCTGAAAGAACATTTAAATCATAGAGGGATGAGACCTAAGTCCCAGTGACTGGATAACCATCTAACTATGGAGAAATAGAGAACCATAACCTCTTATTTTCAATCGTATGCTGATACTATTTAGCTTGTACAAGTCAAAGTACATTTTTAACATGATATCAGATAAAATAAAATGTAGCTTATTCTTCAAATAACATATCAGTACTGAAATACTCTACAATAACTTTTTACTGAAAGATAACTCATTAAGATAAAATCCATGCATTACAATATAAAAATATGCATTCTTTATCTACAACCCAGACTTCTTTATTAAATTCCAGACTCCCACCGGAATCTGCTTGCCCACTGGCATCTCAAGTAAACTCTCCCTCTCGGGATAACTACTGGCCCACTGGCCCTTTTTATATCACAACATATGCTTTTAAATCTCATGATGCTGGGCTGTGTGTGTAATGCCTCTGAGGTACCACCCTACAGTCGCCCTCCCGTAGGTGTACTCTCATCGGGTGCGTGACTAGCAACAGGATCCCCGCACAAATAGCACCCCTTACCCGTGCGGTTCACCCGGCAAAGTGCTTTGTTCCTTAACCCTGGAACCTCGGGTTTTCTCTCTGCCCCCACGGGCTATATATAGTAATCAGCTCCACTGAGCTATGATTCATGCCCCCACGGGCTGCTCACAACCAGCCCCACTGGCCTGGTTAAGCGTGCACTCACCCCTGATTCTGGGGTTCATCGTACGATCTGTTCGCAAGGAGGTGCCGGCTCGATAGTAGTGTGCAATGCTCATGCTACAGTACAGTCTAAAGGGTGATCAGCCCCCTAGCTGCCTGATGCTCAGTATGATACATACATCATTTGTAAAGCTTTATCATGCAAATATGCCATGTATACATTAAAAATCCCCTCATCGAAACTCATGCTTATGTGTTTATGCTCAAAACTCATGCTCGAAACTCATGCTTATTTCTTTATGCTTAAAACTCATGCTCAAAACTCATTTATCAGAATATCATATACTAGGTTCTCATTTCTCATATTTAAAACATACATAATACTCTGCTAAACATAACATACCATAACTAGGTATTAATCTCATTATACTAGCTCAAATTAACTTCTCATTGCTAGATGAGAAACCCACTCACCTTAGTAGGTTACTCCTCGACTGGTACTCAACTCTGGTTTCCGGCTCCCTGGAATAACCCTCTTGACCTACGTCAACATACAGATACGATAGCTATTAGGATTACCTCCACACGAGGTTTTCCCACGAACCATGCATGCATACATGATCTATCCTCTAATATCTCATTATTTTCTTCCACCCTTTCTCTACTCAAGATTACTTCTACTATTACCTCAAAATACAATAATCTAAGAAAATCTAAAGTCATACAAGATCTAGGGAAGCTATAGCTTACCTGGAGTCGAGCACAAACCCCAAGCTTCCCTTTCCCTTCTCTTTCTTCCTCCTTCTTCTTCTTCCTCTTCCTCTCTTTTCTCCTCTTCTTTCTCTCTTTCTTTCTTTCTTTCTTTTCTCTGGCTGAACCCACGTTTCCCTTTTTCTCTAATGACTTGGGGACCAAGTCATGGAAACTTAAGGGTTAAGGCATGCCAAATTCCCTTTTGCCCTCAAACACTCTTAACGCATGCTTTTTGGAAAACACGTGGCTCACTTATAACCATGATATTTTGCCCTTAGATTTTCTTTCCTAAGTTGCCCTTAACACAATTAGCAATTGACATCGGAGCCTTTTCCCTTTTGCCCCTGATATAGCATTTTTTTAATAGATTTATAGCCCAGATTATTATTTTTTACTTAAATCGATACTTTTATGTAACATTTCTAAGAAAAGACTTTACCAGCTTGAAGAACTCGATTTTAGAAATCCAACGGTTCAAACGGCATCCAAATCGGACTTGAAACGGATTAAATATGAAATTCTCAAGATTTAACTCAGAAAAACCTGCCGTCTTGGAGTCGGCTCCACAGAAATAGGAGTCGGCTCCAGAAAATAGGGTCGACTCCAGAAAAGTAGGTGTCGACTCTAAAATGTGCAGGTGTCGACTCCAGCTCTGCAGGGTCGACTCCAAAGCGTGCCGAAAGTTTAAAACCGTGCCAGAGTCGACTCCACTCCAAATAGTGTCGACTCCAACACTAAAAACATCATTTTTAGGATAAAACTCAAACTAAACTTGATTTTTCTTGTGATTTAAACCCATTAAAACTTAAGTCTCTCAATTTCTTAAATCAAACTCATTAACATTCAGAAATATACTTATTTACTCCAAAATTTCTTCTCTTTACATTTATCAAAAGGCCAACACACCCACATTTCACTGAAACTTTCTGACTTTCATTTCAAATGAAAATGCCATAAATTACAAGGTTTTCAGGATGTTACAATTCTCCCCCTCTTAAGAAATTTCGTCCCCGAAATTTAGCTAGATATATTTTCAAATAGATGGGGGTACTTCAATCTCATCTCATCCTCTCGCTCCCATGTAGCCTCCTCTTTTTGATGATTTAACCATTGCACCTTAACTAATGGAATTCTTTTACTGCGGAGCTGCTTAATCTCCCTACTCAAGATCTTCACTGGTTCTGTTGCAAATGATAAATCCCCCTGTAACTCTATAGTCTCAGACTGAATCACATGAGAGGAATCCGGCACATACCTCCTAAGCATTGATACATGAAATACATTATGAATCTGAGATAACTCTGGAGGTAAAGCCAATCTATAAGCTAGTGTCCCAACTCTTTCCAGAATTTCATAGGGTCCAATATACCTGGGACTCAACTTGCCTTTCTTTCCAAATCTCATAATACCTCGCCAAGGAGATACCTTCAGAAAGACTCTATCTCCAACCTCAAACTTTACCTCTCTATGCTTTTTATCTGCATAGCTCTTCTGTCTATCCTGGGCTGCCTTTAATTTAGCTCTTATAATTTTAACTTGATCTGCTGTAAGCTGCACTAACTCAGGGCCTAACAGCCTTCTCTCTCCCTCCTCATCCCAACACACTGGAGTTCTACATTTTCTCCCATACAAGGCCTCATATGGTGCCATATCAATGCTAGAATGGTAGCTGTTATTGTAAGCAAACTCTATTAAAGGTAGATGATCATCCCAGCTACCAGAAAATTCCATGACACAAGCTCTCAGCATATCCTCCAGTGTCTGGATGGTTCTTTCTGACTGACCATCGGTTTGGGGATGAAATGCTGTACTGAACCTCAATTTAGTCCCCAAAGCTTTCTGTAATTCTGCCCAAAATTGAGATGTGAACCTTGGATCTCTATCTGATACTATCGATACTGGCACACCATGCCTACTCACAATTTCATGCACATATAATTCTGCTAATCTATCCAAGGTAAAGACAATCTTAATAGGCAGAAAATGAGCAGACTTAGTCAATCTATCAACTATCACCCATATAGCATCATTGCCCCTTCTGGTCTTTGGGAGTCCTACAACGAAATCCATAGTTATATGCTCCCATTTCCACTCTGGCACAAACAGAGGCTGAAGCTTTCCAGCTGGACACTGATGTTCAGCCTTAATCTGCTGACACACCAAACACTTAGATACATACTCAGCTATCTCCTTTTTCATACCATTCCACCAGTAATTCTGTTTGATAGTTCTATACATCTTAGTACTACCTGGATGCATTGAATAAGCTGAGCTATGTGCTTCCCTTAAAATCTGATCTTTCACTGATTCCACAGCTGGCACACAAACTCTGCCCTTGAATAATAACACTCCATCACCTCTAACAGAAAACTCTGACTGAGACCCACTCTGAATTAAATCTCTAGCTTTAAGCAAATGTAGATCTAGCAACTGAGCTTCTCTTATTTCTTCTAGCATTTGGGGTCTCACTCTGAAAGTAGCCAACAAGGCTCCTGATTCTTCTACAGCTAGCTCTGCATCTAACCTCCTTAACTCAATCATCAAGGGTAGCTGTACGGTTCTGATAGAAGCCAATGTGGCCATAGACTTTCGACTCAAGGCATCAGCCACAACATTAGCTTTCCCTGGGTGATACTCAATAGTGCAATCATAGTCTTTAATCAATTCAATCCATCTTCTCTGCCTTAAATTCAATTCCTTCTGGGTCAGAATATATTTCAAGCTCTTATGATCAGTAAATATCTGGCATCTTCTTCCATACAAGTAGTGCCTCCAAACCTTCAATGCAAATATAACAGCAGCTAACTCCAAATCATGGGTGGGGTAATTCTTTTCATGGGATCTCAACTGTCTAGATATATAAGCCACCACTTTCCCATTCTGCATTAAAACACACCCCAAACCCTTCAATGAGGCATCACTATAGATCACATAATCACTGGCACTATCAGGTAGTATTAGGATTGGGGCTGAGGTTAATCTCTTTTTCAATTCATCCATACTCTTCTGGCATTCATTAGACCAATCAAACTTGATATTCTTTCTAAGCAGCTTAGTCATAGGAGAAGCCAAAATCGAGAAATTTTCTATAAATCTTCTATAATATCCTGCTAGCCCCAAGAAACTCCTCACCTCAGTCTGATTGGTAGGTGATACCCAATTTACTATAGCTTCAATCTTTTGAGGATCTACCATAATACCTTTGGCTGAAACTACATGTCCCAAGAACTTTACCTCATCCAGCCAAAATTCACTTTTACTAAACTTTGCATATAATTGCTTTTCTCTTAATATCTGCAAAACTGTCCTCAGATGCTGTTCATGCTCTTCACTACTTCTAGAATAAATCAAGATGTCATCAATGAATACTATCACAAATTTATCTAGATACTCTTGAAATACTTGATTCATCAGACCCATAAAAGCAGCTGGAGCATTTGTCAAGCCAAATGGCATTACCAAGAACTCATAATGACCATATCTGGTCCTGAAAGCAGTCTTAGATATATCCTCATTCTTTATTCTCAATTGATGATACCCAGATCTCAGATCAATCTTTGAAAACACTGCTGCCCCCTGCAGCTGATCAAACAAATCATCGATCCTTGGCAATGGATAATTGTTTCTAATGGTCACCTTGTTCAACTGTCTATAGTCTATACACAACCTCAAGGTACCATCCTTTTTCTTCACAAACAACACTGGTGCACCCCATGGTGATATACTGGGTCTAATAAACCCTTTATCCAATAATTCTTGTAACTGACTTTTCAATTCTTTCAATTCAACTGGAGCCATTCTATAAGGTGCCCTGGCTATTGGTCTGGTATCTGGGGCTAGATCTATACTGAAATCAAATCCTCTGTCAGGAGGTAACCCTGGCAGCTCCTCAGGAAATACATCTGAAAAATCCCTTACCACAGGGATATTCGTCAGCTCTAAACCATTGCCCTCTAGGCTCACTGCACAAGCTAAATAGGCTTCACATCTCTTTGCTAGCATTCTATTGGCTGACAGAGCTGAAATCACTCCTGAGGGTAACCCCCTCCTATCACCAACAAAACAGACCTCTCTATCATCAGAAGTTTGTAACATCACCTCCTTCCTTAAGCAATCTACTCTGGCTCTATGCACAGATAGCCAATCCATCCCCAAAATGGCATCAAACTCTTTCAACCTCAAAGGAATCAAATCTGCTGCTAATTTCTGACCTCCACAGAAATATCACACCTCTATACACTTGGTCTGCTATAAAAGGCCTCCCTACGGGCATAGATACTACCAACTGACTACCCAACTGGCCCACATCTCTAACTAGATGCTTAGCAAACTCACATGAGATAAATGAATGCGTAGATCCAGAATCAATTAAAATATAAGCATCATGATTATCGATGGGTAGCATACCTGTCACCACATCAGGATCAATCTGAGCCTCCTGCCTGGTCATGGCAAACACTCTGGCCTCGGCTCTCGGAATACTGGATGACCCTCCTGGCTGATTAACATTAGGCCCCACCTGACTGGCTGAAGCCACAACACTACCATCACCCCTCCTACTAGGCTGTCCCCTTGGCATTACTGGCCCCTGAGGAAGCCCACCAGCCTGCTGCCCTCTCCTAGGGCAATCTCTCTTCAGGTGACCTAGATCACCACAAATATAACATCCCTTATTGCCCTCTTACATTCTCCCAAATGAAGTTTTCCACATACATTACATGGGGGTATATTTCTCCCTCCACCAGAAGGACGACCCTGCTCCCCTACATCACCAGACACCCTGCTGGTGGCAACCTGAGGCACACCCCATAAGGCTTTCTTTGAACTGGGCTAGATGCTGACACAGATACTGATCTTCTGCCCACATCACCAGGGGCTCTAAACCCAGAATAAAACTGTCCAGTCCTCTGGGGTTTCTTAAATGGCTGAGTCCCTCCCGGAGCAGAAGAATAACTAGGAGCACTTCTTTTCATTCTATCCTGCCTCCTACTCATATATTCTTTTTCAATCTCCTCGGCTTTGAGTGCTCCCTGCACCAACTCAGAGTAACTATTATAGGTCTGCATACAGGTCTTGGCTTTAATAGGGAGATTCAATCCATCCTGGAATAGTCGACATCTCTCCCTCTCATCAGCCACCAAGGCCCTAGCAAACTGAGATAACTCCACAAAAGTGGCTTCATAATCTGCCACAGACATCCTCCCCTGAGTCAGACAAAGGAAATCCCTCCTCTTCTGATCCCTATAAATCTCAGAATAATATTGCTGATGAAATTCTCTTCTAAATTTTCCCATGTCAACTCCACTCCCTGGGGCTGCCTGCCCTGAATAGATCTCCACCAACTCTGGGCTCTACCCTCCAGTAAAAAGGTGGCAATACTCAGCCTCTGCTCCTCAGAGCATCCCATCACATCAAATACTCTCTCGATCCTCTGCAGCCATGCCCCGGCCTGAATAGGATCAGTAGTTCCCTGGAACTCCAGAGCCCCTAACTTTCTGGCTCTTTCCACATTCCTCACAACCTCAAATTTTTAGATGGAAGGCTAGAACTAGCACCCACAGCTGCTACCACAGCCTGAGTAATCATGCCTACCAACTCTGCATACTAGGCCCCTGAGTCTGTACTCGAGATGGGTCTACTGGCACAGGGGTAATAGACTGTGAAGAAGACTCTGGCATCTGCTCTGAAGATGCCCTCACTCTAGCCTCATTAGATACTGGCTCGGTGGAATCACTAGAAGCCATTCTATCAATTTGACTTCTTCTAACTGACCTTCTGAAGTCTACTTTGACCTTTGCTTCTATCCCTGCCTGAAGATTGCTCTGTCTCTCTAGATGCCTTTGTAGTAATCGTCCTACAAGACATTATTCATTACATCAGTTTCATCATTCAATAGCTATAATCATAAACATTCAATCATCCTAGACTCATACTCATACTTATTCCCCTAGGACCTAATAACCTAGGGCTCTGATACCAAAACTTGTCAGCTCCCCCTCCTCTCTGGGGCCACCGACAGCACACCTGCACACTTGTGGTAATCGGATAGAGTTTTACTAGTCTTTATGTAGCGCTCCATAAAGAGCTAGAGAACCCCAACTAATTATCATAAGTGGCAGACACACGAAAACACATCCTGTTAAAAACTTTTCATTTTCATCTCAATTATATACAATCACTCAATCAACACTAAGCATCAACCTGCTCAGATAATATTTTTCATGACATTCCTCAGGCAGTTTACAAGATCACATTCACAATCGACATTAAAATCCTAAGTGCACACATCATGCTCATAATTTTCTCCAAAACATAAGTCTCGTATTCATATCCAAAAAGGTCTAAAACATCATTACATCTCACTGTACACATACACATATACAAATACAAATATCAAACCACACTCTCTCAATATACAAGGCTAGCATTATACACCCTTGCATCCAAGCAAGCTTCACCAGCTAAGGGTTCTGTCCTGCTTATCTTGTGATCCTGGCAGAAATACTCACTGATCTGAAAGAACATTTAAATCATAGAGGGATGAGACCTAAGTCCCAGTGACTGGATAACCATCTAACTATGGAGAAATAGAGAACCATAACCTCTTATTTCAATCGTATGCTGATACTATTTAGCTTGTACAACTCAAAGTACATTTTTAACATGATATCAGATAAAATAAAATGTAGCTTATTCTTCAAATAACATATCAGTACTGAAATACTCTATAATAACTTTTCACTGAAAGATAACTCATTAAGATAAAAATCCATGCATTACAATATGAAAATATGCATTCTTTATCTACAACCCAGACTTCTTTATTAAATTCTCAGACTCCACCGAATCTGCTTGCCCACTGGCATCTCAAGTAAACTCTCCCTCTCGGGATAACTATTTGGCCCACTGGCCCTTTTTATATCACAACATATGCTTTTAAATCTCATGATGCTGGGCTGTGTGTGTAATGCCTCTGAGGTACCACCCTACAGTCGCCCTCCGTAGGTGTACTCTCATCGGGTGCGTGACTAGCAACAGGATCCCCGCACAAATAGCACCCCTTACCCGTGCGGTTCACCCGGCAAAGTGCTTTGTTCCTTAACCCTGGAACCTCGGGTTTTCTCTCTGCCCCCACGGGCTATATATAGTAATCAGCTCCACTGAGCTATGATTCATGCCCCCACGGGCTGCTCACAACCAGCCCCACTGGCCTGGTTAAGCGTGCACTCACCCCTGATTCTGGGGTTCATCGTACGATCTGTTCGCAAGGAGGTGCCGGCTCGATAGTAGTGTGCAATGCTCATGCTACAGTACAGTCTAAAGGGTGATCAGCCCCCTAGCTGCCTGATGCTCAGTATGATACATACATCATTTGTAAAGCTTTATCATGCAAATATGCCATGTATACATTAAAAATCCCCTCATCGAAACTCATGCTTATGTGTTTATGCTCAAAACTCATGATCGAAACTCATGCTTGTTTCTTTATGCTTAAAACTCATGCTCAAAACTCATTTATCAGAATATCATATACTAGGTTCTCATTTCTCATATTTAAAACATACATAATACTCTGCTAAACATAACATACCACAACTAGGTATTAATCTCATTATACTAGCTCAAATTAACTTCTCATTGCTAGATGAGAAACCCACTCACCTTAGTAGGTTACTCCTCGACTGGTACTCAACTCTGGTATTCCGGCTCCCTGGAATAACCCTCTTGACCTACGTCAACATACAGATATGATAGCTATTAGGATTACCTCCACACGAGGTTTTCCACGAACCATGCATGCATACATGATCTATCCTCTAATATCTCATTATTTTCTTCCACCCTTTCTCTACTCAAGATTTCTTCTACTATTACCTCAAATACAATAATCTAAGAAAATCTAAAGTCATGCAAGATCTAGGGAAGCTATAGCTTACCTGGAGTCGAGCACAAACCCCAAGCTCCCTTTCCTTCCTCTTTCTTCCTCCTCCTTCTTCCTCTTCCTCTCTTTTCTCCTCTTCTTTCTCTCTTTCTTTCTTTCTTTCTTTTCTCTGGCTGAACCCACATTTTTTCCTTTTTCTCTAATGACTTGGGGACCAAGTCATGGGAAACTTAAGGGTTAAGGCATGCCAAATTTCCCTTTTATCCTCAAACACTCTTAACACACGCTTTTTAGAAAACACGTGGCTCACTTATAACCATGATATTTTGCCCTTAGATTTTCTTTCCCAAGTTGCCCTTACACAATTAGCAATTGACATCGGAGCCTTTTCCCCTTTTGCCCCAGACATAGCATTTTTTTAATCGATTTATAGCCCAGATTATCATTTTTTACTTAATCGATACTTTTATATAACATTTCTAAGAAAAGACTTTACCATCTTGAAGAACTCGATTTTAGAAATCCAACGGTTCAAACGGAATCCAAATCGGACTTGAAACGGAATAATATATGAAATTCTCAAGATTTAACTTAGAAAAACCTGCCGTCTTGGAGTCGGCTACAGCAGAAATAGGTGTCGGCTCCAGAAATATAGGTGTCAACTCCAGAAAAGTAGGTGTCGACTCCAACACTACAGTAGAAATGTTAACCTTCTATTTTCTCTGCAGGTGTCGACTCCAAAGCGTACCGAAAGTTTAAAATCGTGCCAGAGTCGACTCCACTCCAAATAGTGTCGACTCCAACTACTAAAAACATCTTTTTAGGATAAAACTCAAACTAAACTTGATTTTTCTTGTGATTTAAACCCATTAAAACTTAAGTCTCTCAATTTCTTAAATCAAACTCATTAATATTTAGAAATATACTCATTTACTCTAAAATTTTTTCTCTTTACATTTATCAAAAGGCCAACACACCCACATTTCACTGAAACTTCCTGACTTTCATTTCAAATGAAAATTACCATAAATTACAAGGTTTTCAGGATGTTACACTTAGAACCTATTTAGACAAGCTTAAAGGCAGATAGATGGAGAAACTCCTAAGTATGTTGTATGCATATCATACGACTCCTAGAGTTCCCATGGAAGAAACTCCTTTCAGCCTTGCTTTTGGGTCTGAGGCGATTATCCCAGTGGAAATCGGTCTTCCCAGTCCCCGAGTGGAATTGTATAAAGAAGAAAACTCCAAACGACTAAGGGCCAATCTCGACTTCATCGACGAAACCCGGGACCAAGCGTGGCTCAGAATGACCATGTTCCATCAATGAGCAACGAAATATTATAATGCCCAGGTCTGCTTCAAGACATTTTGGCTTGGAGATCTAGTCCTTAGGAGGGCCGAGATATCTAAACAAACTGAAGGAGGAAAGCTATCCCCGAACTGAGAGGGGCCTTATCGAGTCACGAGGACACTTTACCAAGGAGCTTACAGGCTTGAGGAGCTAGACGGACGATCAATTCCACGTACATGGAATGTGAGTAATTTCCTCCAATATTACCAATAGTGAGTGTATTTGGCTAATGGTTATAAAAAGAGAGTTCTTCCTTTTTAACTTCATGTCTCTATTCAGAATAATAGTTTTCAAAAGGACCTCGACGGTCCCATGATCATAGACACCCTCGGGTCAGCACGAGAAACCCCCATGGTGGTTCAAGTCCTATGGTCTTGATGGCCTCGAGTCAAACCTGGCTAGCGCGAGAAATCTCCATGATAGTTTTCAAAAGGATCTCGATGGTCCCGTGATCATACACACCCTCGGGCCAGCGCGAGAAATCCCCATGGTAGTCCTATGGTCTCGATGGCCTCGAGTCAAACTCTTGGGCCGGTACGAGAAACCCCTAGGGTAGTTTTCAAAAGGACCTCGATGGTCCTGTGATCATAGATACCTCCGAGCCGGCACGAGAAACCCCCATGGTGGTTCAAGTCCTATGGTCTCGATGGCCTCGGGTCAAACTCCCAGGCCGATGCGAGAAATCTCCGTGGTAGTTTTCAAAAGGACCTCGACGGTCCCGTGATCATAGACACCTCTGGGCCGGTGCGAGAAACCCCCATGGTGATTCAAGTCCTATGGTCTCGACAGCCTCGAGTCAAACTTCCAGGCTGGCGCGAGAAACCCTCGTGGCGGTTTTCAAAAGGACCTCGACGGTCCTGTGATCATAGACACCCCTGGGTTGGCGTGAGAAACCCCCATGGTGGTTCAAGTCCTATGGTCTCGACGGCCTTGAGTCAAACTCCCGAGCCGGCTCGGAGGTGTCTATGATCATAGGACCATCGAGGTCCTTTTGAAAACTACCCTAGGGGTTTCTTGTGCCGGCCCAAAAGTTTGACTCGAGGCCATCGAGACCATAGGACTTGCATGGGGATTTCTCGCGTTGGCCCATGGCTAGGACTGGCGTCAGTGTTTGAAAAGCATCCTAGCAAAAGTCTAAGAGGTCAATATGAACCAACATGTTCCTATGGAACCTGTATGACAAATCACTGGTTCTTTAAGTATGCTTATAGAGCGGGAAGCACATCTTTTGAATTCGGAGGCTCAAGTCAGGACATGGGCATTCAAAGACCAAAGCGCTACTAAGAGATAAGTTCATCAAAATTAGATGAAATGTCTTATTTCCTCATTTCAATAACTTCATTATCATGACAAAAAGACCGACGTTAGTCGGATTGCAAAATATTGAAAGCAAAAAAAGAAACTAAACCTAAGGCTCAGTGGATCCTGGTCTATCCTCGGCACCGCCGCTCTCTGGGCCTTCATCTTCATCCTTGGGCCGGATGTCTTCAAGGCCGGTCACTTTGTAAATTCGAAGGATTTTCTCCTTACACTTCTCAAAGCCCTAGGCATAGGCATCGAGGGCCGCCTCACTAAACTTGGCAGCAAAGTCCGTAGAACCTTTATAAAGTTCAATGGCCTCATGAGTCTGAAATTCGGTAGTGGCGACCTTCATTAAAGCTTGGACTTCGACGGTTGCCACTTTCTTCATGGCTTGGGCCTCAACGGAAGCCAATTTCTCCATGGCCTGAGCCTCGACGGCAGTCAGTTTTTTCATGACTTCCCGAATTTTTGCCTCGGCACAAGCCAGCTTCTCCATGTCGGCCCTGGCTTTGGATTCGGCCGTGTCGGCCCTATTATTAGCATGGTCCACCTTCAGAAGAGTGTCTTCCAACTTCTCCTCCGTCGGCCTCAGCCTTAACATGGCTTCTGCCAATTTGGCCTCAGCGACTCTGGTCCTCCTTTCAGCCTCCTCGGTCTGGGCATTGGAGGATTGGTTTTCTTCCTAAATGGCTCAGAGCTTGCCGGCCACCATCGCCTCTCGGGTCCTGATCTCGGTCAGTTCCTTAGTCAAATCATCGACCCGAGTCTTGAGGGCAGTCAGCTCATCTTGAGCGCACCCACAACTGTTGGAGCTCCCGGTACAAGCGTCCCGAAGGACGAAAAGGCTGTTGGATACCTGCATAGATCGATGGATTAAAACGTAGACTATATCCGATCAAGAGAGCTGAGTCAGCACACTTACACGGAGGACGGCGGTGAAAAGAGTGTCAAGAGACCTCTCGTTTGGCTGACGATAGAGTTCAGCCTGAAAGTTGGGGAGAGTGGAGTGGCTCAAGAGGCACTCTACCAGACGACCTTGGCGCATCGCCGTAACCTTGGATGGCCGACTAGAAGGAACATTTCCTAGAGACGTCCTTGCTCCCTTCGGTGCCGATAGGGTGTTCGAGGAAACGTCCTCTCCAGCTTCCCGCACCGGGGGCATTGCGGCCCTTACTTCTGGTGCGGTCTCATCTTCAGTCCCTGTGGTGGTTGAAGGTCCTCTCCTCGGCGCCTTCGCCTCGACCCTGACGGGAGGAGCCCTCGCCAATGGTGCTTTAACAGGGGGGTCTCCCCTTCTCAGCTCTTCCACCGAGACGGCCTCGGGAGTTGCTGGAGGGACCACCGAGGGCCGGGTTAGCCCGCCCTGTTCTTCTCGATGGGGCTTTTTAGGTGCCATCCCCGTCATGTCACCGACGGCCTCTTTCTTTTTTTGAGGCCCTCCGCGAAAAAGTCAGGAGAGAACCTTATTGCTATATAATGAGGTAGAGATGATTAAAAAAATGATGATGAAAAATGTATGAATGTGGCGAAGATGTGACGCTCACCAGACGCCGATGGTGGTGACACCGACGCTCACTGACTTCACGGAGATTATCCTCCGACAACAAATCTCGACAAAAGGGAATGATGGAGGACATTAGGGCATTAAAGAGCTCTCGGTCTCTCTCCTCTATAGCCAAGTTTTTATTAGGGCTAGTGTTGGGATGGTGCCAGGTGGTCTTCATCCCCTCCACATGGACATAGAAGAATCGGGATTTTCATTCTCTAACCTTGGAGGGTAAATCGAGTTTGAGGACTATTTTGGGCCTGGAGGCAATGCTCCACCACCCATTTTTCTTGGGGTTTTAAAGTTTATATAAAGCCTGGAACAAGGAAACTCGGGCAGGAGCGCCATGAAAATGGCAGAGTACCAAGAAGGCATAAATAATCCGAATGAAGTTCGGAGTTAATTGTGGTAGAACAAGGTTATACCTATCTAAAAGATTGAGAAAAAAAGGATGAAAGGGAAGACGAAGTCCACTCTTAAAAAATTTCTCATACAAGGCAACCCCGTCGGACCGGTCGTAGGTTACCTTGTCACCATACCAAGGGGCAGAAAGACAAACACTATCTGGTATATCGTACTTGGCTCAAAGATTTTTTATATCCTGGGCTTTCATGGTGGAGGTTATTCCCTTTGGACCTACGGATTTGGAATAGACAATCGGAGGAGATATCGAACGGAAAGGTGAAGGCGAGGCCCTAGCAGCTGGAGATGATGCCCTAGCAGTTGGAGGTGATGCCCTAGTGGCCGAAGATGATGCCCTAGGGGTAAAGGAGAAGCCCCAAATGGTAGGGGAGAAGCCCTAGTCGAGGCCAGAGCGGCGGTCGCCGGTTGACCATGAATGGAGATACCAATGGGAACCCAACGCCGTGTCTGAAGGATTTCCTTCCTAGAAGGTTCTATCATGGGTCTCTTACCTTTTCTATTGGAATGAGGATCCATGAGAGTGAAAAGAAAGGAACATAAAAGAACTGACCTTGAATCAGAAGGGTAGAGGCAAGAAGTCAGTGTTTGGAAAGTCGAAAGAATGTAGAAGAAGTAATGAAGGAATGAGAAGTCTGAAGGAATGGGCGGGACAACTTTTATACATAATTTCTGAAAGTCCCGCCCACTATAATACCGCGCGGAGGCACGGAGGCAAGGTTCCTATCCAGTTGTCCATCAGTTATTGGAGGAATGCAATCCATACCCAATGATAGGACGGAGACAGGGGCAATCCAATAATAACACCCTGCCTTTTCTTACTGGTCACGAGGCCTTTTCCTCGATCCTCCCATGGGCTATGATGCTCCCAATACCATTCCTTAAATGATGAGAAGACCCCGAAGAGACCTTCTCTAAAAGCACGTGCTCACCTCCACTAATTTATGGCACGTGAGACCCAACGAAATGAGAGAATTTGCGCTTCTTTCTCTTGGCGAGTGCTGCACATATGAGCGCCAAGACTCAGGAGTGAGAGGGCATATGATATGGCTGGTAAAAGCCACGTAGGAACTGATGACCAAAATTACTTGATGGTGGGAGTTATTTAAAAAATTAACGACCCAGTAAGAGTGGTCCCTAGGCAGCTCCGAGGCGGCTCCTAGGTAGCCCCAGCAAGAACGGTCCCTAGGCAGCCCCGAGGCAGCTCCTAGGCGCCCTAACAAGAGCGGTCCCTAGGCGGCCCCGAGGCGGCCCCAGCAAGAGCGGTCTCTAGGCAGTCCCGAGGCGGCTCCTAGGCGGCTCCAGCAAGAGCGGTCCCTAGGCAGTCCCGAGGCGGCTCCTAGGCGGCCCCAGCAAGAACGGTCCCTAGGTGATACCGAGGAGACTCCTAGACGGCCCTAGCAAGAGCGATCCCTAGGCGGCCCCGAGGCGGCTCCTAGGCAGCCCCAACAAGAGCGGTCCTTAGGCGGCCCCGAGGCGGCTCCTAGGCGGCCCCAACAAGAGCGGTCCCTTAGTGGCCCCAGCAAGGGCGGTTCCTAGGTGGCCCCCTGTAAATGAAGGTTTCCTCACTGGCCTTGAGCCTTGAGCGGCTACGGTTTTATCTTATCTTCAAGGCTCAATTCGACTTTTCGAGCAAGCCTCTGCCTCAGACAAAGCCGGGCCCACTGACCATTCTTAATCCATATCAGTCCAAAAAGATAGGAGCCATTAGCTCCTGCGTAAGCCCCAAAAGTCACAACTCGTCAGGCAACATTAATAACTCTAACCAGACGAGGCTCTGAAAGTCATAATCCATCAGATGACATTAATGACCCTGATCAGATGAAGCCCCAAAGGTCATAATCCATCACGAAGTTACAAATCTCTAAACCAATGAGCCCAAAAAGTCATCACCGAGATTTAATGTCTCTGACCAAATAAGCCTCAAAAGGTGATTGTCTACCATGAAGTACCAATCACCAAAGGAGGGGGACTCAATCCCATTGGTTCTGGTATACTATCTGCAAAAGTCATAGCTCATCATGAGATTCCAATCTTATCAAGCAAGCCACACGGACTCAAAGTGTCGATATGAATGGTAAGAAAGACCCCAGACGAAGGTACAAACTCTCAAGCAAACACTTCCTAACTCTCTCTCTCTTTCTTATCTTGAGCTTCCCCAAGCTCACGATTGGGATCTCGATCATTAACTTGGGCGTCGGAGGGTCCCTGTCGGAATATCCAGTATCCGAGACTTTTCACAGATTTCGGCATCGAAGTGAAGCTTCTTCAGCAAACAAACAGCGCATCTACTGAAGCTCAAGGATGTCAGTTCGAAGTGATTGAGCATCATCACCAGTGAAAGCTGTCTACATCAATAGGTCTTTAAATCCTGTTTTTAAAATTCAGGCTGTCGGCAATTTGTGGCATTTCTTAATTGAAAACGGGGAAGGGTTTTTCTTTTCGTCCAAGCAAAAGCAAGGACTCCATTGACCAGCTTGAAAGCTTTTAGTTAAGTGAAGATTAATGGAAGACTAGTTGTCCTTTTTTTTCCTTTTCATCCCTTAAACTATTGGCGTGATGTTCATCTCTATTTTTCAGAACTTTTAAGGCATGGATATGAGCAAATAGATAGCAATGATTATTTGGCTAAGCATTGGGTTGCGATGGGGGAGGTAGGCTTTCTTTCAACCTTTGGTAGGTGTTATTTGTGATTTTCTTTACATATATTGTTTTAATGGTGAAGAAATGCAATTGCCTATCGATTACTCATTAACGATTTCCTAGATTTTTGAGCCATTTCAAGGCAAATTATGGTTTTTCCTCCATCATACCGTGGAAGAGTAAAAATGGTGAGGGTGACACCAAATTGGGGGCATGATAGAATGGTCAAAACGATGAGGATGAATGTTAGCGTTGCTTTTCATAGTTCTTGTAAATTTACTATGTAAAACACCTGTCCATTTGTCTAAGGCAGGCAATTTTTTGGGAGCATTTTGGAGATGTGAAACAATGAGCACACATGTTGATTCCTAACAGCTGATGTTTACGTTAATATAAGATTAGATGAGATAATTACTAATTTCCATCAGCATTGTTTTGAATGTTCATTGCAAAATTATTGCAGTATTTCTTTGTACGATATGTGTTGATTCAAGGGGTTCATTGCAAGTGTGTGCGCGTGTGTGTGTCAAATGGCATGAGAAGATTAGCGTATCTTTCAAGAAACGACATAATAAATTTTCATGTGTATTGTTACTATATGAGCAGATCAAAGAGCTTTTCACGTGCATGAAACGGGTGACCTAGCTAATTAACATTTCCAGTATTGAACCACAGTTCCTCCTAGTCTTTGGCTTGGCTCAGCAGTTCTTGGTGAAAAATATTGGACGATCTGATGAGAAACAACGAGGCTCGATGCGAGGAGTGATGGCACCACATGGGAATTTCACAGGGACCTGGAATTTGACCCCAAGGTCAGCATTTTGCCACCCAATAGGGATGCTCCTCATCCCTAAGCCTACCTAGATTCCCTCACCGGAACTCCCCGCATATATATATATATATATATATCAAGATCTGAGACACCAACTGGATGCTTCAAAGCTCAAACTCCCACTTTTCATTCAAATGGAGGAGAACGCGACGCGTCAGTGCGCCACATGAGAGCCCTAGATGCCTCCAAGCAAAGAAGGAATTGGAACCCCCCCCTCCCCAACACATGGCTTAACAAAGCCTTGAGCCTTTTGATACTATTCTTAGAGGAATGGTTGAAGTCAGCTGGCGTGTCACCCATGTGGGCTCAGAGGCCCCTCCACACCCACCCAAAAGGCCTGTCAGAATAAAGGGAGAAAACAGTACATGGCCCCTTTTATATATTGCTCACATGGCCACCTCATTTCCCAACTCAACGATCGCTCCAAACCTCATCCTCTCGACCACCTTGACCACATCCATAAGCCTTCTTAATGGCCAGCCCATTCTAATCCAGTTCTCCGCTGTCTTCCCACCACCCTGCCTTAGATAAATCCTGGCACCTAGTTGATTCCTTGATCCATATATTTTATAGAGAGAAAAAAGACAGGAGAGACAGAGGAATCTACGAATAGAAATCTAACATAACAGGGCTGCCTTCTTTGACCACCGTAGTAGATTCGCACCAGCGATAACTACCGCCACCACATAAAAGCAGCGAGAGAACATGCAGGCAAGTCTTGGTGATTAAATTAGTTTCTAGGATCGCTTAAACTATGATCAGGTTCATTGTTCGCTCACGTCACAAATTACTTGATCTTTTAGATCCTGCGATGGCTACTTAAAACGCCGGTTGACCTTTCAGGGGTCACTGCTACTCGTGACAGGAGCAAGGGGGAGTCCGAAGGTAAAAGCTCATGAAACACAAATCTTTTCATCTCGTCCGTTTAACAAAGTGTCATCTTTACTGACATTTCTTTATATATATATGCTATCAAATGCTTAGAAGAAGAAGTGAAAACAAGAGATTTGGTGTTATATAATCGAGGTGGTGCATACCAGAGCTCAAAAGAAGCATTGGAAGAAGAGGATGAGGAGGAAAATAAGAGCACATTCCCAACTCTACTGAAGAGAGAGAACAGTAGTAGGACATGCTTTTATAGCACGCTGCACTTGAAGCGTCTCAGAAGCCTTTATAAGAGCGAGAATTTCTGGCACGCTGAGAATAGTGAACTGGGGATGGGCCAGAGGGCAGAGTCCACCAGCGTGGGCTGCAAAGTCCTGCCGATATGTGATGCCGTGTCGACTGGCTCTAATGGTCGAGATAGCAGCGATGGCTCCGATAGAGATTCTCAGAAGGGCGAGCGAAGGAAGGCGGTTTCTCGAATGAAGGAGCTGCTGAGATGGGCTGCTGCTGCCAAGTCCCGTAAGGGTGGAAGCAAGGGATGGAAGGTAAATTAAACACTTCCAACTAAGAAAAGAAGCTGCAATATATTATTACTAGCTTGGTCCTGTAATTTTAAGCCACTCTGCTGTACTTCTCTTTAAACCGTGGCACTGATCTCTAACGAATGGCATGCATTCACATCGTTGAAGGCCTTGTACTTCCGAAACAGAGTGGCTCTTAAAGCCCAGGTGGATGATTCAAGCTCTAATTCAAGTAAAATCAACTTCAGATGGGATGTGGGCAGCTGCTCGACTTCGTCATCGGTGCATTCTCCACTGTCGCTGTCACTGGCGTCTCGAAATGATCGAATGCTGGCAAAGAATTCGTCAAATCTTTCGGCTAACTTGCACAGTTTAGAATGTGATGCAAATTTGTCGGCCAGCCCGAAGGCTGAAGTGCACGCGAGGAATGGTCATTGGATAACGACAGACTCTGACTGTAAGCTTATTCACCAAATCTCTAATTTCGTCATGTCTTTTTTCATGTCAAACAGAAAATTAACAATGCTAAGCTCTGACCTTTTCTCATTTTTGTCATTCAATTGGCAGTTGTGGTGCTAGAACTCTGAACAAAAGCTATAGATCTTGGATTCGATAGCAGCTCCATTCTGGTCCCGCTTTGAGATCTCTGTGGCAACTTTCCATTCCTCGTTCTGGCGAAGAAATGAGCCAATGAGTTGAAAGAAAGACCAGATCGTGGACATGTGGTAATCCACTCGGATATCCTGTCTACTTATGAATAAGTCTGAGAAAATTTTATGATGGGCTAATTTTTATGTTCGACAGCATCTACTGAGAAGCAGATATGGGCTTATTAACTTTATGCTGTTTGTAAGTGCATGGATTGATCTCTGAACTGTAGCGAGCTAAGGTGTCCATGGTAAGGAAACTTTTCTTGATTTCCGAGGGTCATAAATAATAAATAACAAATCCATTCTAATATAATGCCAATTTGACCATCCACATTTTCCCACTCTTCATCGCACGTTTTGTCCGAGCAAATTTTCTTCGTTTCTGAACTATAAATTCAAAATATCAACGAGTCATCTCAAAGTAATTTTAACTTGAAGCCAATGCTACAGCGGATTGAAGAGAGTCTTTCATTCTGATTATTGAAGATGAGGCCGAAAGACCATTGCCCTCTAATTTTGTTCCAGTTATTAGTTTCTGATATATCGGGTCTAATCCGACCTAGGTGGTATGAATCACCATTTGTACAAAAAAAAAGTAATTATTAACTATTATATATTTTTTATTATTAAAAGAGTCATGAGTTGAGGTGTAATCGAGCCGAGTCGAGTAGACACAGTGCCAAGCTCAAGCGCGACTCGACTCTAAAATTTGAAGCTCGAAATTCAACTCGAGCTCGATCGAGTTTCTTATTTAGAGCCGAACTCGACCTCGATGAAATACTCGATATACTCGAGCTCGACTTGACTCGACTCAAATTTTTATGCAAAAAATTTAAAAATAAATTTTAAATTAAAATAAAATATATTTTTAACTAAAAATTTAAAAGAGTTTTATATAGTTAAGATAATATTATAAATGCGTATAATTATAAGGATAAAATAGTAAAATTAAGTAAGCTTGATTAAGCTCACGAGCTTTTTGAGCCGAGTATTTGAATACTCAAACTCGACTCGATAATATACTCGAATAGCTCGACTCGATAAGTAATAAATTGATTTCGAGTAATTTTTAAATCAATTTCGAGCTACTCGAGCTGTCTCGACTCAGTTGTACTCCTACTCATGAGACTACCATACTATCATTCTCCAAGTCTATTTGTAATACTTTGAAAAATAATTTCGTATTAGATAGAAAAAAAAATGTGTTATCTACTTATAACTTAAATTCATCCACTAAAATTAATTTTTACTTAAATTTTTGGACCACATAATTTTGTTCTATCAACGAGTTAATTAGACTTGTAAATGAGCTTGGTGCATTTCTAAATATGCAAAAATTGATGGCCTAAGGAAAGGACTAATAAGAAGACGATAGAAGAGTTTCTTTATGGCATAAACTCACCTTTGTAACACCAATAATTCAACTCAAAACAATACTTTATTATTAAAAATATAATATTAAAAAATAATTTTATTTTAAATAAAAATAAAAATATTATATATTTATTATTTACTTTTATTTATTATTTATTTTTATTTAAAATTCTGAATCACATCCGCTAGCGAAGGTAGTTGGATCATTTAATAAGAATTTGAAAGCAACGCACCATCCAATTTCCTCCGCAAGTGCTGGGCGTTCGGTCGCGACCCATTTTTTCCACAGCTACCGATGGCAACTAAGAATTTTAAGTTGGCTGAAAGGTCTAAGATCCAACCCCAGTTCCTAACCTGTTTGATCCTAAATCCATCGTTTTCCTAACTTGTTTGATCTTAAACCCATCGTTTTTAAATTTAGAAACTGGTCCATCTAAAATATTTATGACCTTATCACAGTTCGAATAGAACTGGACCGATTTTAGCTAGATCTCAAGTTATGCTGGTGCGCTAGTGACGGTAACAAAAGGTTATAGTGAAAAAAAAAAAAAAAAATAGAACGGCAGTTTGTGATCAAATTTGACTGTTCTTCGGATGTTATTTTCCTTTACTAAGCACCAATCATGCAAGCACTTGATGGTCATTTTATATTTCTTTCTAACCAAATGTAAAGCCAAAACCCAACTTAAATATAGATTAAGTAGGATCCGATAACTCAATCCAAAGCTATTCTTGAAAGAATTGTTCAGATGTTGAAACATATTATATCTGTAAAGATTTTTCAGAAAAATATCTTTTTAAGAAATATGACGCAGTTGAAATAGTTCAAAAAAGATGGAATAAGTCGTGCGGCAAATATTCAGGTATGTTCGGAGGTGGCCTTGGGCCACGGTGGAAGAACAGCATGGAATTTTTTTTATAATTTTTTATTCGTTATATATTATGTGATTTACTCATAATTATTATAATTGGATGTAACCAATTGATCCAGTGGATGAATCAATGAATCAGATCTCTGGCCGTTCTTATTCTTTAATTTCATTAGCTCTATAATTAATCCAACCTTTTTATTAGTTCATTGCGGACCAATAAAATTATTTCAAATTTTACATATTTAAAAATTATATTTTAATTATTATAATTTAGATTTTTAATGGGCGCTTCAATTTTTTTTGGTGTAAGTCTTTTTTTTTTTTCTCTATATGTCTCTTTCATATTTCTCTATTTTATAGCCGGTTCAGACTTTTAAGTATTATTTAAAAATAATAATTTAAAGTATTCATATAAATATTATAATACATTATACTTTAAATAACTTAGTCATAAAGATTTAAGTCATGAAAGTATCATATTATTATTTTTAATTTTAATTTTAATTTTTGTAACGTGGTTGATCAAGCCATGTTAAGACTAATGGACCAAGTGACTGACGGAGTTAGGTTCGAACAGACTAGGTCGGCCACAAGGGACTCCAGGATCCCCCTCGGCCTCGGCACCTGGCCTCCATATGGCCCGGCAGATACCTGCACCCACCACGTGGCCCAACAACCTTCTGCGACCCCATGTGGCCACTACCAGTTACGATGCATGTCGATATGATCAGGCCCACCTGCTACCTGTGGCGTTGCGCCTAATATGGAGATAGCATACCAGGCTACCTCTGACAAGCTCAGGGATGGTTGCGACCTATCCCTGTCAGCCTTGCCGCCTATTCTCTGCCAAACGATGACGTCTCAGATTCAACAACCTTCCAAAAAAGAAGGTGAGAGAAACTTTCGAACATGTATAAAAACCTTCGCTCATAATGAAAGGAGGGATATGAACTCTAAGTTTTTTTTGGTTTAGTCTTTTAGTTCACGATTCATCACTGTTTCCTAAGTTACTCACTTGAGCGTCGGTTTGTCCCTACTGGAGCAACCGATCTTCGGGGACTTTCTTGCAGGATTCTCGCCTAGGAAGGAGGTGTTTGAAGATTCTAAGCTTTGCCCTTATTGTTCCTTGGATCCTTATCCTCGCTCGACGTTCGAGGAGGTGATTTGGCGATAATAGATTGGTGCGCCAAGATGGGGGGAGAAAGAGGACAAGGAGATAGAAAGCTTCAAAACCGCAAGCTGCAAACCTCAACTCCCCGGAGAAAACAAAAAGATGATGGTGACGCGTGCCCAGGAGATTTTCACCAGCTACACTGGAGGGCATCGCCAGAAGGCAGAGCAGCAGGAGGCTAACCTCCCTACTCCGCCTTTGCCACCACCTTAGGATGACCGGATCGCCACCCTCACCCTACAAGTCCAGTCACTTGTGGTGTGGTTCGTAAGCTACAACAACAATGGCTGCGCAGCAGCACCCGAGACCACCCTCGTCGGGCATGGCGGTTGATCAGCCCAATCACAATCCACCAATGGGAGATCCCCTCGGAGGGAGGCTCCCAGCCGACACACCTCGCCCAGGCATCACCACCGGAAGGCCTCTAAGAGGCCTCAGTCTTCCTCCCGCCATTCTTACGATTCCCATAAATGGTGGCTCGGGAAGGAGACCGAGTGAGGGCATCATCATCGGCACTGCCCTTCCCCGTCCTCAGGATCTTTAAGGGAGGGATCCTTCGATGGTCGGATCACTCGTCGGGCCGAGCGATGGCTGGACGAGTACAACTAGTAGTTGGAGGAGCTCAGCCGCAAGATCACTAATCAGCCGAAGGTGGATTACGACAGCCACCCCCACTATCTCGCCATATCATGGAGGAGCCGATTTCAAACCGATTCTATCTTCCGCAGCTGGGCCCCTACGATGGCACCATTGACCTCCTGGACCATTTGGAGAGTTACAAGGTCCTCATGCAGGTTCAGGAGGCGATCGACTCCCTCCTTTGCATCGCCTTCTCGGCCACCTTTCAGAAGGCTGTGCGTGCTTGGTACTCTCGTTTACCGCCGCGCAGCATCAACTCCTTTTGGCAGTTGGAGAGGGCCTTCCTAATGCACTTCGACGCATGCTGAAAGATCCCTCAGGTGGCCGACAGCTTGTTCTCCATCCGACAGAAAAGCGGCGAGTCGCTAAGGGACTTCGTGGCCCGGTTTAAGGAGAATGTACTCGAAGTCTACTACCTCGATGACTCTATGGCCACTCTGGCTTGAAGCGAGGGCTTCATCCCTCCCGTTTCGCCTACTCCCTCATCAAGAAGCCCCCAGTTCTTATGCCGAGTTGTTGAGCCGTGTGCAGAAGTACATCCGTGCTGACGAGACGGACTCTTTCCGAAGAGAGGCTGATGAGGGACCCAGCAAGAAGCAGACCCGTCATGAGCCTAGTGAAACTCATCCCAGGAGGCCCAAGCCTCCTCGTCAACTGGATAATTGGTCCCAGACTCTCATCCCCAATGAGGAATACTTTACTCCTTTGCTCGCCCCAATATCCCACATCCTAATGGAGATCGATGGCGAGTCCTATCTCAATCATCCCGTCCCCATGAAACCAGGAACACCTCACGACAAGAATCTCTACTGCCATTTCCATCGGGATCATGGCCAGGATACAGAGGACTGCCATCAGCTGAAGAAGGCGATCGAGGACCTCATTCAACGGGGTTATTTGGAAAAGTTTGTTCAGAAGGGGAATCCGGCTGTACCAGGCCCGTCAGCATCTCCACCTACCTAGGCCAGTGTCGATAATGCCCCAATTGAGAGGATAGTGACCATAATTTTCTAGAGGACAGGCAGTACTACCAAGAGGCCACGGGAGGGTGAGGGAGTTGATACTGTAATCCCCTTCTCTAAAGGGGACTTAGAGGGGGTAGACAATCCTAATGATGACAACATCATCGTATCTATGACAATCATGAAACACCCTATAAAAAGAATTCTTGTTGATAGTGAAAGTTCCGTAGACATTCTCATTTACGATGCCTTTGTTCGGATGAGCTTGTCCCTCAATTTTCTCTGGCCTGTATCTACGCCCCTGATGGGCTTTACCGAAGATTCCGTGAAGGTAAAGAGAGAAATCACTCTTCCAATCATGGCTAGGACACCGCCATGCCAAAGCATGATCTTTATGAAGTTCCTGATTGTTTGGGTCCCTCTGGCCTACAATGCTATCCTTGGGAGACCCGGCTTGAACCTCTTGGATGCCATCATCTCCACCAAGAGGCTGCTTGTAAGGTTCCCCACCAGCAGAGGGGTCGGGAAGATCCATGGGGAGAGAAATCCGGTGTCACTCTGCTACCATACGGCCCCCAGCCCTCAGACTAGGGTTGCTCCACCAATGCCAGGGTTGCTGGACCCTAGAGAATCAGAAAGAAGGGGAGAGTCGGCCGAGCACCTGTTGACCTTCCCGCTGGAAGAGGATCCGGCGAGGACGGTCCAAGTCGGGGCACTTCTTTCGTGGAGGCAAGAGACCAGCTTCTCACCTTCTTATGGGCCAACTTTGACATCTTTGCTTGGTCGCCATCGAACATGCCGAGTATACCATCGGAGGTAATCACTCACAAGCTCAGCATTAACCCACGATGTCGTCCAGTCTGATAGAAGAAGAGAAGCTTTGCCCTCGAGCGGCAAAGGGCCATTGACGAAGAGGTCCGCAATTTAGCAGCCATCGATCACATCCGAGAGGCATACTAGCTGAACTGGCTGGCCAACATGATGATGGTCCGTAAGGCTAATGGGAGCTGAAGGATGTGCGTCGACTTCACCGACCTCAACAAGGCATGCCCCAAAGATAGCTTTCCACTGCCCAGAATCGACCAGTTGGTGGACGCCATATCCGGCCATGAGACTCTCAGCTTCATGGATGCCTTCTCGGGGTACAACCAAATTAAGATGGACCCGACGGATGAGGAGGCTACTTCCTTCGTGACCGAAAAGGGCGACTATTGCTATAAGGTAATGCCCTTCGGACTAAAGAATGCAGAGGCTACATACCAAAGACTAATGAATAAAGTCTTCGAGGATCAAATCGGGTGCAACATGAAAGTATACGTGGACGATATGCTTACCAAAAGCGTATGCATCGATGACCATGTCGCTGACCTAGTGGAGACTTTTGGCAATCTCCGTTGCTACCAGATGAGACTGAACCTATGAAAATGCCTTCGGAGTCACGGCAGGCAAGTTCATGGGTTCTATGGTGACACAATGGAGAATCGAAGCTAATCCGGAGAAGATCAACGCCATCATTGACATGAGACCGCCGGCTAATAAGAAGGAAGTGCAGCGGCTTACCGAAGAGTGGCAGCCTTAAGCCGCTTCCTATTGAGGTCAGCAGAAAGATGCCTGCCCTTCTTCAAAGCCCTGTGCAAGGTCAACAGCTTTGAGTGGATGGAGGAGTGCCAGAGATCCTTCAAAGGATTGAAGGAGTTTTTGTCAACCCTACCACTGTTGTCTAAGCCAAGGGAGGGGGAGGAACTCTTCTTCTACCTCGTAGCATCTTCCAAGGCGGTCAGCTCTATGATTGTTTGCGTTGACGCCAACAGAATGCAGAGGCCCATCTACTATACCAGCAAATTGCTTCACGATGCGGAGACCAAGTATTTCAAAATAAAAAAATATTTTTGCTCTGATCGTCTTCGCTCAGTGTCTCAGGCCTTACTTCCAAGCCCACTCGATCATGGTGCTCATGGACCAACCGCTAAGGGTAATTTTATCTCGTCCTGATACCTCCAGTCGGTTGGCCAAGTGGGCGGTTAAGCTGGGGAGTTCGACCTATCGTTTTGGCCAAGGTTGGTCATGAAGTCCTAAGGCTTAGCGGACTTCCTGGTCGAGTGCGCTTGGATCGAAGAGCGACCGAGGAGCCCCGCAAGGCCCTCGGGTGTTTTGCTCAGGGAAATAGGGAAAGACTGGATTCTCCATGTGGACGTGCATCAAATTCTCAAGGAAGCGGAGCGGGCCTCATCCTTGCGAGCCTGAAGGGAACAGTGGTGGAATACGCCCTTCAGTTTCTCTTCTCCGCTACCAATAACCAAGCCGAGTTGAAGCCCTATTGGCTGGAATGAGACTCGCTAGAGAGCTTGGAGCGTAGTACCTCTGGGCCTTCATCGACTCCCAACTCATCTTCGGACATATCGCTGGAGAGTACGAGGCCCGGGATCCCATCATGTCCCTTTATCTGAGTAAGGTCCAATCATAGACCTCATTTTTCACTCACTTTAGTGTCAGCTACATCCCCTGAGAATACCAGAGTCGATGCCTTATCTCGCCTTGCCACCTCGACCGATGGGACCCTGGGGAGGACCTACATGGAGCACTTGGAGGCCCCGAGCATTGATGCGCAGAGGAAGCTTGACCGGTCAACCAAGAACCCACTTGGATGGATGCCTACGTCCAATACCTCGCAGACGACACTCTTCCCATGCACCCCATGGAGGCCAAGCTACTCAGATGGTGAGCTTTCAAGTTTCTGGTGCTCGACGGACAACTGTATCGGAGGTCCTCCTATCCTCTCCTTAGGTGTGTCAACCCTATGGATGCTAACTATGTCCTTCGCGAGATCCATGAGGGTATATGTGGGAACCACCTAGGGGCAAAGCACTGCGTACAAAGCCCTGGGCTAAGGGTACTATTAGCCTACCATGAGGGAGGATGCCACCGAGCTGGTTCGAAAGTGCAACAGCTGTCAGCGATATGCCAACGTCCAGCGATAGCCGACCTCCCAACTAGCCCCTTGTCAGCCCCATGGCCCTTCGTCCAGTGGGGATGGATATTCTGGGGCTATTCCCCCCGGTCTTTGGTCAGCGGAGGTTTTTACTCGTCGTCACTAACCATTTCACCAAGTGGGTGGAGGCCAAGGCACTGGCGAGAATCACCGAGAGTAAGGTGAGATCTTTCTTTTGGAAGTCCATCATCTGTCAATTTGGGCTATCTCATACCCTCATCATCGACAATGGCCAGTAGTTTGACAATGCCCCATTCAAAGGATTTTGCGCTGAGTTGGGCATTTGCCAACAGTTTACCTCTGTCAGCCATCCATAAACTAATAGAGCGTTGAGGTGACAAACCGCACCATCCTTCAGGGGCTCAGAACACGACTAGATGACTTCAAAGAAAGGATCTCCCTAGTATGCTATGAGCATATCACACGACCCCATGGACTCCCATAGGAGAGAACCCCTTCAGCCTCGTGTTTGGGTCAGAGGCTGTTATCCCCGTGGAGGTCGGCATCCCGAGTCCTCGAGTGGAATCGTACAATAAGAAGGACAACCCAAATCAACTGTGGGCCAACCTCGATCTCGTTAAGGAGGCATATGATCGAGCGTGACTTAGGATGGCCACATATCGACAGAGAGCCGCAAAGTACTACAACGCTCGCGTTCACCCAAGGCATTCCTCCTAGGGGACTTGGTCCTCAGACGGGCAGAGATCTCAAAACCCACGGAGGAGGGCAAACTATCGCCAAACTGAGAAGGATCCTATCAAGTCATCGAAGCTCTCAATGATGGAGCGTACCGGATCAAAGGACTCAACGAAAAGCCACTCCCTTGCATCTGAAATGCGGACAATCTTCGTCGGTACTACCGGTAATGTATACAACTAACCGACTATAAAATTTGAGCATCTCATTCTTTTGGCTAACAAATATATGTTTACGTATCTTCCTCTATCAGCGCCAAAGACCGATCCAGCGTCGGCACTCAACGACCGGTTCCAGGCCGGCACCAAAGACCGACCTAGCATCGGCACTCAAAGATCGATTCTAGGTGGCATTCAAAGATCGACTCTAGGTTGGCACCAAAGATCGACCCAGTGTTGGCACTCAAAGACCAGCACCAAAGACCAGCTATCAGCATTGGTACAAAGACCAACTATCACGTTGATACAAAGACTGGTTCAAGTCGGCACTCAAAGATCAACCCAGCGTTGGCACTCAAAGACCGGCTCCAGGTTGGCACTCAAAGATCGACCCATCGACACTTAAAGATCGGCTCCAGGTCGGCACTCAAAGACCGGCTCCAAGACGGCACCAAAGATCGATCCAGCGTCGGCACTCAAAGATCGGCTCGAGGTTGGCACTCAAAGATCGGCTCCAGGATGGCACCAAAGATCGACCTAGCATTGGCACTCAAAGACCGGCTCCAGGCTGGCACCAAAGACCAACCCAACATCGGCACTCAAAGACCGGCTCTAGGTCAGCACTCAAAGACCGGCTCTAGGCCGACACCAAAGATCGATCCAGCATTGGCACTCAAAGATCGGCTTCAGGCCGATACCAAAGACCAACTATCAACGTTGGTACAAAGACCATCTATCAGTGTTGGTATAAAGACCGATGACAAGTCAGCACCAAAGACCAACTATCCATGTTGGCATAAGGACCGACACCAAAGTAGGCATGAAGACGGACCTACTGCAAAGTCCGCATCTAAAATCGACCCCAAGGTCGACTCCGAAGACCGACTTCAGAGTCAGCCCCAATGCCTTCCTCGGAATTCACTTCGATATTGGCTTTACTGGGAGCTAGATGATCCCATCACGGATTTTTACAGGTGCAAAATAAGGAACGTGCTACAAAAGCTAAGTACTCAAGGACTCAAAAAAAAATTTACTCTTCATTACTTATCAAAATGTTTACTAAATGCTGACTTGAGTCGGACTTTAGTGCAAAAAGAAAACAAGAAGAAAGATCTTCAGGCGTCAGCTGGCGCTGACCCATCACGACCGATCCCTGCACCGTGGGTGGAACCTCTGGCTCCTCTTTGCCATTCAGCTTAAGGTCATTGAGGCCGGGGAGGCAGAAGACCCTCGCCACCTTCTCCTTACATTTCCGGAAGCCTTGGAGGTAGACTTCAATTGAGGCCTCCGCCGCATCGTCCAAAAAGGCGTCAGAGCTCCAGTAGAGCCCCACTGCCTCGATTGCCACCCTTTCGACCGCTATGGCCTTCTCCTTAGTGGCTCATACTGCCATCGCCATCTCGGATGCCGTCTAGAGGGCCTCACGCTTGTCTGTCATGACATTGTCTACCCTGGTGTCGGCCAGGCGGGCGATCTCTTTGGCGTTCTCGGCCCGCTCCTCGACCACTCTCACTGATAGGGTGACGGTGTGAAGCCGATGTTGACATAAATTCAGCTTCCTCTCCGCCTCTCTCAGCCTCGTCTCCATCTCCTTCAGCCTTGCCTTGATGGTACGAGCGTGCTCGAGCTTGGCCGCCGCCTAGCGCTTGGCCTCCTCGAGCTCTTCTGCCTACTCAGTCCGGGCCATCTCCAGTGCCCTCTTGGCCCTATCCCGAGCATCGACGGCCTCTAGTCGAGCGCGGCGAAGGATCACGTCACCTTGAATGGTGACGTCCTTCGCAGCGGCATGGAATTTGCCACCTGCATCAGAAAGTCTTTGTCAACGAATAATAAGGACAAGAAATTTCATGAAGAGGGGAGGGTGCTTACCTATAGCAGAGCTGCGGAGGCATTCCGGAAGAAGGTGGAAGCTCCTTGGCGGTGAAGCTCCCTTTGAAACTCCGGCAGCAGATATGGGCCATTAGCCACTCCACCATACGACCGTGGTTCATGAGCGATGGCTGGGAGGGGATTGCCTCGATCCCACCTCCCTCCATAGCCCTGACCACTCCGAGGATGTGGGTGTCGTGCCAGAGACCGACGTCAGCTCCCCCGTCGATGGCCCCACTATTGTCGGACGCTCCTCACCCACCTACTCTTTCGGCAGCGGGCCCCCATCCAGGGTCGGCTCGGCTGAGTGAACCAGCCCCGCGCCCAAGGTGACCAGCTCTGCGAGCGGTGGAACCACTTTGACCCTCGGCCCCTCCGGGGGCAACTCGGCGGTGAGGTCGATTGGGAGGGTGGCCCCCTGACTCGTAAGGCCCGCTGGAGGGAGGGATCAGTGACTGAGAACGAGTTCCCTTCCCTGACCCCTCTACATCGCTAGCGCCCCTTTTCCTCTTGGCCACCGCCTTCTTAACAACATCGGTCAGTGTCCTCAAATCTGCACGTGCCAGAGATTGGTCAAAAAAAAAAAAGTAAAAGAGAAGAAGAAAAAAGGGGAAAAGTCTCTACGATTGCTCATCGTAGCTTGGGGAAATACCCACGAGCGGAGGTTCTCCTCCGATAGGAGTTCTCGGTAGCGGGGGACCACGGAGGTCAGCAGCTGCTCGAACACATCTCGGTCTCCTGGGACCACCGACAGGTTCTTATTGGGCTCTAGGTTCGGGCCCCCCAATCTGACCTCACCTCCTTGAGGTGCGCAAAGAAAAATCGGATCTTCCATCCTTTAACAGACGTGGGAGACCCAGTTTGATGGCTAAGCCGGGTTGGGTGCGAATAACCACCAGCCAAATTGTGGGCGGAGGACATAGAGGCTGCAGAACAAAGAAACCCTACCCTCTATGCTCTGGAAGCGGCACATCACTAGGAAAGCATAGATCGTCCGAACAGAGCTCGGAACCAGCTGTGCAGGTGTCAAGTCATACCTATGGAGGAGGCTGGCTATGAAAGGGTGGAGAGAAGCCGAAGACCCGTCTTGAGGAACACCTCATACAAGGCGTCTCTCTTAGATCGAGAAGAAGTCACCCTGTCGTCGGGTCTGGGGGCGGACAATCGGACATCCTCGGGTATCCTATAGGCTACCCTAAGAGATGCTAGGTCTGCGAGAGTGATGGTGGAGGCGATCCCCTTTGGGGATGCCCTCCTAACCCTTGGCGAAGAAGCTGCAGTGGTCGAATGATCCCTGACAGGGATCCTGCCAGCAGCCCGCAGCTATAATAAAGGGATCTGGTCCTTTGAAGAAGAAGAGGACCATAAGGGTGTTGGGGATGGAGAAACCTGCAGCTGTGCTAAGGAAAGGGAAGCATGGTCCTCGGAAGGAGGGGAAGAGGACCACGAGGGTAATGAAGCCATGAAAGGGGAGCAAAGAGAAGTTAGGAGGACTGACCTAAATGAAGGAAGAAGAATGGCAAGGTCCAAGGGAGGAAGACTCGAAAACACGTGCCCCTTTCAGTCACTGATGGCACAGTGGAATCAGCCACCGAGTGATCTTACACCCCTTTCACTGGGTGGGGGATGCGTTTGCACCATCTCAAGGGCAGAAGGGCATTTGATGTGGCTGATCAAGCCACGTTAAGGCTAACGGACCAAATGACTGACAGCCAGGCTTGGACAAACCAGGTTGGCCACAAGGGACTCCAGGGTCCGCCTCAGCCTCGGCATCGAGGGACTCCAGAGTCCCCCTCGGCCTCAGCATCGAAGGACTCCAGGGTCACCCTCAGCCTCAGCATCGAGGGACTCCGGGGTCCCTCTCGGCCTTGGCACCCAGGGACTCTAGGGTCCCCCTCGGCCTTAGCACCGAGGAACCCCAGAGTCCCCTTCGGCCTTGGCATCGAGGGACTCCGGAGTCCCCCTCGGCCTCGGCACCTGGCCTCCACGTGGCCCAGAAGATACCTGTACCCGCCATGTGGTCCATCAACCTCTACGACCCCACGTGGCCACTACCAGTTATGGTTCATGCCCAACATGATCAGGCCCACCTACCACCTATGGCACTGTGCCTGATATGGAGATGGCAGACCAGGCTACCTTTGACAAGCTTAGGGATGGTTGCGATCTATTCCTGTCAGCCTTGCCACCTATTTTTATCAGACGATGACGTCTCAGATTTAACAACCTTCCAAAAAAGAAGGTGAGAGGGACTTTCGAACATATATAAGAACCTTGCTCATAACGAGAGGAGGGATCTGAATTCTAAGTTTTTTTGGGTAAATCTTTTAGTCCATGATTTATCACTGTTTTTCAAGTTACTCACTTGAGCGTTGAAGGGTTCCCATCGGAGCAATCGATTTTCGGAGACTTTCTTACAGGATTTTCATATAAGGAGGAGGTGTTTGAAGATTTCAAGCTTTGCCCTCATCGTCCTTTGGATCCTCATCCTCGCTCGACATTCGAGGAGATGATTTGGTGACAATATTTTACATACCATTTGACTATTTGTTTATTAAATGGTCTATTGAACCATTCATTTAGTCTTCTAATCGATCGACACTTAATCCAGGTTTGATGACTATGAGCGTACCTTCTATGTATCCCTTAAAAAAAAAAAAGGACTCAGCTCAAAAAGAGCAACGAAACAACCTTATCCAACATCAAACGCTTAAAAATAAGATAGGTATAGCAAATTTAGTTTAACATATTTAATCTATTAATCAGTAATATAAATATATTAGATAAATATATCAATTTAAATCATTCTAATCTTATTTATTATTTAAATAAATTAATAATAAGAATCTAAGCATGATACAAATTTAATTAATTCTAATTTAAACCTATTTATTGGTATCGAACTGAATCATATAAAGATCAATGGACCAGTTATAATGTTGCCAACCCAGCCCAACTTAAAGCTCACATGTCCAACTGCTTTGCGTGCAGCGTTGTTAGAATCACCTCAAAAGGATTGACCCGTGGTCGTCTTTTTGAAAGTAAGCACCCCGCGGTGTTCCTCAGTCCCTGGTTAATCGCGACACGTGGGCTCCATCTTCCAGAAGGGAGCCAAACGCGCCTTTTTCCACCCCACCTCCCATCCATCAACTGTTCTTTTTTCTTTTTTCTTTTTCTAACATGTGGGTGATCACACCAGTGCGACTCAAATCCAATAAATTAAAAAATAAAACTTGTTGAAAGCAACATAGCATTAAACAGTGTTTGATAAAAAAAATATTATTTATAAATAAATGTATATGATAGAGTTTATTTCCAGACTATTCCTAAGAATATCCCTTAACTATCCCATTGATCATATCATATGCAAAAGGTAAATCATAGGATAACTTTTTTTTTACTCTTATTTGGAGAGATAACCGGCTATTCCTGTATTTTTTAGGAAATAAGTTGAGGGATATCCCATGGTTAACCATGGGATATCCCTTTGGTTAACTTTATTCCCAGCTATCCCTTATAGTTATGACTTTTAGGTAGTGTTTGATAGAAAAAATATTATCCATGGATAAGTATATGGGATAGAGTTTGTTCCCTAGCTATCCCTAGGGATATCCCTTGACTATCCCATTGATCATATCAAATGCAAAAAAGTAAATCCATAGGATAACTTTTTTTTTACTTTTATTTGGAGGGATAACCAGCTATTCCTGCATTCTTAGGAATAAATTGAGGGGATATCCCATGGTTAACCATGGTTAATTATAGATTATCCTTTTGGTTAACTTTATTCCCAGCTATCTTTATAGTTATGACTTTTGGGAATAAGAGGGGATATCCCTGGATATCCACTTTTATCCCCTATTTCAAATACTATCTTAGAGATAAGAGGGGATATCCGAGATATCTGAATATCCCCTATTTCAAATACTACCATGTTTCTGCTTTCAAATTTAAAATTTAAAATGATAAGCTATCGAAATTACAATTCAATCAATCCAGTTAATTTTTTGATAGAAATATCAAATATAGACCATCTAGACTGTTCTTTAATATATCATCAGCTTCAGCCACTGATCGGTAAAACGACTTAGATTTTAACCAAGAACAAGTCCGACCTTACGTATATTATAAAATAAATAGTGTAACATATAATATCATGCTGAGTTAAACTTAGCTAAACTACTTGCGTTCCATCGACGTGACGATTTTATTTAGGTAATTCAAGCCAAAATAGATCGAGAAAAAAACAAACAAACAAACAAACAAATACAAGAGAATATGATTTGATACTTTAACTAGAGCTAAACCTTGCTGTAAAACTAACTTGATATCGTTCAGAAATGAACAAATCATCGGTTAAATTAAATCAGGTTAATGCGGTCCCATAACAATTATGATGGCAAGAGACTGTGGATCTTCACCGGAGGTGAACGTAACGTCCATTCTAGAAGCCAAAAAAATAAATATAAAAAAAAGAAAATTTCTTAAAGAACTATGGATGGCAAATGCTCTACGTCTCCCATGAGACAGACATATTCCACTTTCGCCAACAACCCTTTAAATCAGGGACGGAACAAGGAACTTATTAGGTAATTAAATGAAACCTTTAAACTAGTAATTAAAAACTAATTAATTCCGATTTGGAATGTCGACCTTTTTCATATTGAGTAAAAAACATAAAATAAAATAAAGACGCCCAATCATTCGGGGTCGTCGAGCTCAATCGACCCCACAAATGTAATTTAATTAAACCTCCTTGCACGAATCCTAACACACACGTGTCAAAATACCATTTTAAGCTTGTAAGGTACTTATTCCTCACCTCCAGCCGATGCACGTCACGCACGTTATATCCGTCCAAATCCATCCCATCTTCTGGTCCTCGTCCTTCTCTGCCCTTCTTCCTCTTCTACCTAACGGCCCAAATCCTCACACTGACGATGGAGATGGAGAGTAGAACGGTGGGGTGGGCGAGATTGAGCTGGGACTTGACGGAGTTGATACTTTCGTACCTCCCTCTGCGCTCGATCGTCCGGGCCGGCGCCGTCTGCCGTCAGTGGCGTGCGGTGGTGACCGACCCCGCCTTCCCAGCTCGCGCAGCCGCCACCCGCTGTCGGCGGCCCTGGTTCTTTCTTTACGGCCAGAACAACGTTGTCCTCCGCAAGAACCAAGCCTTCGGCTTCGACCCGGACGCCGGAGAGTGGGTCGCCCTCCCCCCCTCGCCGCACCCCTCCGCCGCCGCCCACGTCGACTGCTTCTCCGGCGCCGGCGGGTTCTTCTTCGCCACCACCTCCTCCACCCGCTTCTGCTACGCTCCCCTCCTCCGCGGCCTCTGGAGCGAGACGTCCCCGCTCCACTTCTCTCGCTGCAATCCCCTCGTCGGCGTCTTTGCTACCGGCGGCCGGCCTCGGTTCATCGTTGCTGGCGGCGTGCGGTTCGTGGGGGGGCTAGTCGACATCGAGGACCGGCTTGCGGTGGAGATCTACGATCCGGCGTCGGATTCTTGGGAGCTGTCCCCCCGCTGCCGCCGGATTTCCGGTCGGGGAACTCGTCCCAGTGGCTCTCTGGCGCGCTCCTTGGCGGGCGGCTCTTCTTCGTGTTTGGGATCTACTCTTGTTTCGTGGCGGCGTTCGACCTCGGGCGGCGGGCGTGGACCGGTGTCCAGACCCTGCGGCCACCGGGGGTGCTCTTCTCGTTCCTGCTCGCCTGCGGCGACCGCCTCGTCCTCGCCGGCCTCTGCAACAGCCCAGACGGGCCCCCATGCTTCGCGCTTTGGGCGGTGGACCCCCGGACCATGGAATTGTCGGAGATCGCCGTGATGCCGCGCGACCTGCTCGCCTCCCTCTTCGACACGGACGACGACGACAACAAGTTCGCCAGCCTCAAATGCGTCGGCCTCGACGGCCTCGTCTACGTCTTCAACGAGGACCCCCACAAGGCCTACCCGTCCTGCGTCTGTGAAATAACCACCACCGCCGCCTCCGCAGGCTCCGCCGCCTCCTTGACGCAGAATCTGTCGTGCAGGTGGAGAAAGGTGCCACCTTTGCCGGGGCTGGTGAACCGCTTCCACAAGGTGATAGCTTTCTGCTCCCCTGTTCCCCTGCGCTCTGTGCTGGCCGCCGATGGAGAGATTCGTTAGCTGCTTCTCATCACCGATCACTCTGTGGTGGTGGTGGTGGTGGGTTTCGTGTGTGTTACTCCCCCACTTTTTTTTCCCCCCTTGTCTTTTATTTTTATTTTTGTTTTGTTTCACTATGTAGATATGTATTATGGGTGGATATCATGTTCTCTACCATTTGAGGGGAAAAAAAAGGTTAGTAATTTTATTTAGTTTTTTTGTTGCAAGAAGTGCATGGATGATCTTGGCAATACCCTTTAGGGATGACCATCAGCTATCTTCTGCTTTCTCTGGGAGCAGAGGATGGCTCTCTGTCTACCTTGACATAACATGGCTACTTTTGAGGAAGGATATGATATTGATCACTTTGTCTCGGTTTCTTTGGCTAACATTATCGGAATCCACTGAGGAAATAAATAAACGAAATGGAGCGATGGGAGTGGTCTTCAATGATCCTGGCATCTCTGAGCTCTGGTGGGATTATTAAATTGAAATGTTGTGGCATCACAGCATTTGGTATCTCTTTATTTCTTATTTCATGAGTTTGCCCTTCTTTAATGGTGGTGGGTTCGTTCATGTATTCTTCTTTAGATTGGAGTTCGTAGAGTTGTTATTCTTTCCTTGTATCCCTCTCTATATTCTTGTGCCATACCGTCGTCGGGGCTTGGTCTTGGGGCGTCGGTGAAGCAGAGCAGATCCAGACCTGGAGATACTCTGGCCTACCTTCAGATTTTTGCTGCCCAACCACCCAGCTGGTATCATGCGGACGCCGTCGCCAGTGGTTTATTGGCAACTTGGAATGGACCAAGGTGGTTTTGGAGCTGATTGCAGCTAACTCCACTCTACCATAATTATTTTATTAAGTGACGAGTGACCGTTGAATCCTTCCCGACTTATAAATGTCGAATTATGGGTGCAAATGTTGATGTATATTAAGTGACATCTAGGGACATTGACTAGAAAAAATTAACGTGCCACCTTTCACAAAGACGGCCTAAATAGTCGGTGGTGACGCTAATGGTGGAAACCTAATCGTCAGGTCCATTCATTACCCAAGAAAGTTAGTTAAGACCATCCCCCAGCTGAAGCTGGGTGCTTAGTGCACCATTAAAAATTAAAATTTAGAACTAGCTCGATGCCTTTGCAAGTGTTTTAAAAAACCACTGAAAGAATGGCTGCGTTTTGTCAAATCTGGTGCCATCCTCTCGAGCTGTTCTTCTACTACCCCTTCTGCCCTGAGGTGCAGAGAAGAGTGATATTAGGATTTGAGAAGGGAAAAAGGATTGATGAGTTCTGGGATTTGGGACAGGAATTGGTCATATTGTGGTTGAGCAAATGTTAAAACGTTTTTTTTTTTTTTTAACTCAGAGAAATATTGCCTTTGTTTTGGAAGAGCTATCGATTCTATATATCCATTTATTTGATAAGAAATAAACACACACATCCACCCTACGAGGACCGATATCTATGCACCATCGTCTATGCATCATGCTTGTTTCCATCGGTTTTTTTTTTTTTGAGAAGTACATTGGTCATGCATATACCAAAACAAACTTTAGCATGGCTAGTTTTACTAATTTTAATTACAAAATTAAAGAAAGAAAAAATTATATAGTTTGTCCCTCCAATTATCCCGTGTCATATTTTGCCTCTCTTTGACTTTAAAAAGCGTCGGATTGAACCATGAAGTTGCATCTCTGTTTATTAACCCATACATAGCTTTGATGGCCACATTTAAATAATCAAGACACTCCTATTATTTATGTGAAGGACTTCAACTCTGAGTTACTTTCTTCCTCCATTTTCTTTCTAAATTATTGAAGATGAAAATATTCGCTAGCTCATCTTCTCCCTCCTTGAAGTTCCCAATATCCACTATCCTCTCGTCTCCCATTAATTTTCCCCGTATTTTATGACCAAGCTAGCCTTGGTCTAGTATCAATTCCTATATGCCCACTATTTTTTCAAAACCATTTCTTGCCGAGGCTTAACCATTTGAGATGGCAACTGAGATCAAAGAAATTTGATCTCCATAAACGTTGCTGCTGAAATCTATCCTTCGACTCAGGTGCAATCGAGCTTCAGCGTGCGCTCCTTCCTAGATGAACCTGCAAAACATTCCTTATGCGAGAAGCATTGGGGATGGCTCTCTACGGAAGACCCTCCGATACTTAAGTCAGCGGAGATCAACAACGAACAAATATGGAAAGAAGGCTCCCACTGAAGAATCTCTCCAGGATGGCCTTTCGAGAGCTCTGAGCAGAGCATTAATAGCGGAAAGAAGTGAGCAGAGGTAGATGAAGAGTGGGCGAGTATGCAAGCGCACGTACCTGAGAAGTCGAAAGATGGTCGTACTTATAGAGGATCACCTAATTCCTTAGAGGCATCGTGGGTCCGAAAGCCGTTAGGATTCGAATCCAGTTTGTTATGAGGTCAGTAAGATTTGCATCTTGTTAGTTAGAGGATTGATTTGAATCAAGCGGTTATGAGGCCGGTAGGATCCGCATCTTGTTAGTTAGTGGATCGACGGCCGAGAAGGCTATCACAGAGAATGGCTGATCCATTGAGGTATGGAAAGGCTCGGTTTGCCGAGGCATCCGATGACTCGGCCCACCGAGGTATAACAAAGGAGTAAGTCGGGCGTCAGGACGGTTTGATTCCGCAGAGGTGTAGATATCGCTCGGGCTGGGGCCGAGAGATATTGAGATAGCTCAGCTAGCGAGGCCGAGGACATTGAGATGGCTCGGCTAGCGAGGCCGAGAGATTCGAGATAGCTCGGCTAGCGAGGCCGAGAGATTAGGTTCGCTCGGGCTAGGACCGAGGCATAGAGACAGAGATCACTCGGACTAGGACTGAGGCACTGGGATAGCTCAGCTAGCGAGGTATACCCGGGGAATCCTTGGCTCGTCGAGGGGCTAAAGTGCTTCGATCCACCAAGGTATAATGGCTGACTCATTTCTAGCGGGCATTGCACAGCGAGTGAGAGTCAGGGTTGATCCTAACCTCTTGCATGATTATTAACGTAATAGCAATTTTACCCCTCAACACATGCCCCCCACTCCCTAGTTCGAAGCGCAGGTTCGGGCGTAGGGAGTATAGCTCCAAGTGGCACGATCTAAATGGAAGGGTCTGGTTTGACAGCCTGCGTAATGATGCCCTAATTAATGTTGCGTAGCCGCCGTGCCTTTACGGGATGAATCCATCGTTTCTTAGGGGCAACGGTTGGGGAAGTGCCACGTAGCAAAACCCGATTTTCACAGTGCCTGCAATGGCAGTTCCGGGTGTCTCGATTAAGATGCCTTATCTTCTCTTTGAGACGGTTTCCTTTGGGGAAAAATAAAGTCGAAACAACGCCATTCCCATTCGCAGCGCTCTTTCGTTTCTTCTCGGAGAATCTTGTTCCCCTATTTCCTTTGTAACCTCACTTGGTGTCTCTTTCAACCAACAACATGGTGAGTTCTAGCGACATGGTTTCAGAGATTGTTGCCGAGGATTTGGGGAGAATACGCCAGAAGTATGGCATTCCCTCGGATATCCTTTTGCGGTTGTCGGAGCCCGAGCATAGAGTCTCACAAGAACTGGAGCGTAGGATATTTCTTTATGAAGATAGCCTGAAGGCAGGCCTCCGGTTTCCCTTTCATTCTCTGGCGAAGGAGATCATGAGGTTTTACAAAATCTGCCAAACAATGGTGGCTCCTAACAGCTGGCGCAGTATCATTGGGTTTATCTCGATGTGCAACCGGGTTCAGGTAACAGCAACTCTTCCCTTGTTCCGTGCTTGTTATCATCTGATATCCGGGAGGAGCTCAGAGTGGTCCTATATCGGACCTCGGATATCATTCAAGATAATCATGAATAAGCTGTCGTCCATAAAAGAGTCGAAGGTTCGATTTTTTATCGCTGAGGGGAACATCGGCTTCGACTTCCCACGGGGATGGGGAAGCTTTGTCAGGGATATGGAAACACATTCAGTCTTATCCGAACGAGGACCTAGAGGTCCTTTGTGACGGCCGAGTGTTCTCGGCTAATGACTTACTATCGGAGGAGGCCCTTATTGCAACTGTAGATTCCGGCGCGGATGGCTGAAGAGGGTGGAGAGCTATCTGAGCAATGCAGGGGGCGCCCGAGGCCTGTAAATCGGCCATCTTCAAAGTGGGCGAGCCATGTTTCCCCAGTGTTGGTCGCTGATGCACCTTTTTCCTCTTTTCCGCATTTTTTTGAGGATATTTAATTCGAAGGAGTCTGGCAGACTTCCGAGGATATTTAATTCGAAGGGGTCTGGAAGATCGAAGGGAGTCTAATCCCAAAAAGGGGAGCCTCTTGAGCGCCTCAACGTTATTAATGATCCTCTTTGACGAGGGGCGGAACTCTTCGCTTCCTGCGAGCGCCCACTGAGGTGGCGACGCGTGGCAAATTTCTGCGAGTTGAAATTAATGGCCTGGGCGATCAAAATACTCGCCAGAAGTAGTTTAAATACGGATGGGGGACGCCATCGTTAATCACATCTCCTATTGGCCTCCCTAAGCTTGGGATAGCATGATGGTTTCTAAGGATGGAGGGAGGTCTACTGGAGCGCCAGGTAACGGCGGTAGTGGCCACGGGGGCCCCATAGGAGCCATACTATGGTAACCTTTGATGGGGAGGTCTTGGCGTCACTGTTCGCAGACCGCGAACGACTCCAGAGGGCGGTCAAGCAATATCTGGCTGTTTCTATGAGAGAGATCGAGCTCCTTTGTCGAGCCAACAGCATGCTGGAGGGTCAAGTAGCATCCCTCCAACGACAGATTGTCGAGCCAGCTCTACGGCATGGGGAGAGCTCAGCAGCGCCCGGAGAAGATGACAAGCCCCAGTGAGGGCTCATGTATCTTTTTCTTTCTTTTTGTTGTCCTTTTTATGATGAATGAAAAGAAGAATTTTCGTAACTTTTGTGTTCGCTGCTATCTTCAAGATGTTTATCCTCATCACTCGGTCTCGGCCGAGGCTTCCAATATCAAGAGACGCACTTCATCTCTGGCCGAAGATTTTAATATCAAGAGATGCACTTCGGCCCTGACCGAGGCTTTTAATATCAAGAGATGCACTTTGGCCCTGACCGAGGCTTTTAATATCAAGAGATGCACTTCGGCCCTGACTGAGGCTTTTAACAAGAGATGCACTTTAGTTCTGGCCGAGGCTTTTGATATCAAGAGATGCACTTCGGCCATGACCGAGGCTTTTAACAAGAGACACACTTCGGTTCTGGCCGAGGCTTTTGATATCAAGAGATGCACTTTGGTTCTGGCCGAGGCTTTTATTCGTAAGAAATGCACTCCAGCTTTGGCCGGGGCTTATGCACTTCGGTGCCGACTGGGGCTTGTAAGCTGCCCGAATCCAGCCGAAGATTCCTCGCCCTTCGATCCAGTCGGGGCTTGTAAGCTGCCCGAAACTGGCCGAAGTTTCTTTGCCCTTCGGTTCGGCGGGGGCTTGTAAGCTGCCCGAATCCGGCCGAAGGCTTGGAGATCACTCGGCCCCCAGCCATACTGAGGATGCTCGGCCATACTGAGTCTTTGTTGAATAGGACTCGGCCCAGCCAAGGTACAAAGATTTAGCTCAGAACTCGGCCCAATAGAGGTACGGAGATTTTCTGCTCAAGGAGATAGCTCGGTTGTGCCGAGAATGGGTAAGCAGCATCTATTTTTCATTACGATTTTTTCGAAAAAATGATTGTAGCGATCATGTCGTGGATAATAGAAACAAGATGCCAAAGCTGTAAATGGGGCAAGTCTATAGAAAGCGTACCCTATTGATGGTATATACGGAGATTGTCTGAATTCCATGTCTAGAGAATAGATTTTTCGTTCAGATTCTGGAGCTTGTAGGTACCGGGCCCGACAACTTCCGCCACTTGATAGGGGCCTTCCCAGTTCGGAGACAGCTTTCCTTGTTCTAGCGGTTTGGAGACGGATGCTTTTCGGAGGACAAGATCATCGGGTGAGAAAGATTTCCCTTTGACTCTGGAGGCATGATAGCGGGCCACTCTTTGCTAATATGCAGCTACTCTGATTCGAGCTTTCTCTCTGATCTCTTCCACCAGGTCAAGATTGGTGCGAAGCTGCTCATCGTTAGCCTCTTCCGAGTAGCTCTCCACCCGTAGAGAAGGGAGTCCTATCTCCACAGGGATGACGGCTTCCGTGCCGAAGGCCATCTGGAATGGGGTCTCGCTAGTGGGGATTCTTTGGGTGGTGCGGTAGGCCCATAGGACGTGGTGAAGCTTGTCCGCCCATCTGCCTCGGGCTCTGGCAAGCCGAGCCTTGATCTCTTGAAGTAGGGTCTGGTTAGTTACTTCGGCTTCTCTGTTGGCTTGCGGATGCTCTACCGATGTGAGGCGGTGACAAATCCCATGCTCTTCGCAGAAACCTCGAAACTTTAGGTTATCAAACTGCTTGCCATTGTCGGTGATGATGGTATGCGGGAGGTCGAAGTGACAAATAATGGATCTCCATATAAAGTCCATGGTTCGAGCTTCGGTTATCTGGGCAACTGCCTCGACCTCGACCCACTTGGTAAAGTAGTCAATGGCGACAAACAAGAACTTTCTCTGTCCAATGGTGAGGGAAAAACGGCCAAGGATATCCATGCCCCACTTAGCAAAGGGCCAAGCAGAGAAAATATGGACCAAACTGGCGGAGGGGAGCCTCTGGATATTAGAATGTCTCTGACAGGGGTCAATAATACCCCTGGCGCAGCACGTTGTGGCATAAGGATCGGCTCCCCAGATGGTTGCCGCAAATTTCCTCGTGTACCTCTCGAAGAGCATAATTAGCCTCAGATGGGCGAAGGCACTTGAGTAGCAGCATGAAAAAGGATCGCTTATACAGCTGGTCGTCGATCAGCACATAGTGGGTGGCTTGCAATTTCAGCTTTCTTGCTTCCTTTCGGTCGGCTGGGAGCGACCTTTCTTTATGATACTTTAATATGGGGCGAACTAGGATAGTTCGGCCTCGACCTGCATCACTAGGTCAGTCTCTGCAATGCTAGGCTTTTCTAGAATCTCCAGGGGAAACTTTCGCTCGGAATCCATCGATTCCGTAGTTGCCAGCCGAGACAATAGATCGGTGCGTGCATTCTCGGATCTTGGGATCTGAATGACTTCAAATTCAGAGAAGTGGAAAGTAAGTCCCGCACCTCTTGGAGATACCGAATCATGTTCAGCTTCCGGGCCTCGAACTCGCCCCGCACGTGACCAGCTACCAATTGAGAGTCGGTAAAGGCATTCAACTTCTTCACTTTAAGGTCACGGGTGATTCGGAGTCCAGCGAGCAAAGCTTCATACTCGGCTTCATTATTGGAGGCTGGGAAGTAGAAGCGAACACCGTACTCAAAGGTCGCCCCCTCTGGGCTGGTGAGGATTAGGCCAGCGCCAGAGCCATTGGCATTAGACGATCCATCAATGTGGAGCAGCCACAAGGCGTCAGATCCCGGGTGCTCCGAGGAGTCCGTAGTGGAGCCATCCTTTGGGATAGTACATTCAAGGAGGAAATCAGCTAGAACCTGGGCTTTGATGGCCGGGCAAGGTTGGTATCGGATGTCATGCTCGCTTAGCTCGACGGCCCATTTAGCCATTCTCCCTTATGTCTCCGGACGATGGATACCGCTTTGATAGGTTGGTCGGTAAGGACCGTCACAGAATGTGCCTAGAAATATGGTCGCAGCCTCCGAACCGATGTTACCAGGGCCAAAACCAACTTCTCGATCCGGGTGTACCTTGTCTCGGTGTCTCGGAGCAGTTTGCTGACATAATAGATCGGCTTTGGGGTCTTGTTCTCTTCTCTGACCAACACTGAGCCAACTGCGCCTTCTGAAACTGCTAAGTACAGAAATAACATTTCCCCTGGATTCGGACTGCTGAGGAGGGGTGGAGAGCCGAGATACCTCTTGAAGTCCTCGAACAATTTCTGACACTCGGGAGACCATTGAAAATTCTTGGCTGATCGGAGAGCTTTAAAGAAAGGAAGGCATCTCTCGGCCGATCAAGCCACGAAGCGGTTGAGGGCCATGATCCTACCAGTAAGGCGCTGGACCTTTTGACAGATGCTGGGGGTGTCATTTGCCGAAGGGCCTGAATCTTCTGCGGATTGGCCTCAATGCCCTGCTGAGAAACCATGAAGCCCATAAACTTTCCAGAATTGACCCCGAAGGCGCACTTAGTTGGGTTGAGCTTCATCCATATTTTCGGAGCGTCGTGAAGCTCTCAGAGAGATCCTCAATGTCCTGAGATGCTTCTTTGCTTTTGATCAGAATGTCGTCGACATATACCTCCATGTTTCGGTTGATCTGCTCCTTGAAGACCTTGTTAACTAGCCTTTGGTAAGTAGCACCTGCATTTTTCAGACCAAAAGGCATGACACGATAACAATAAGTACCTCGATTGGTTATGAAGGCGGTCTTCTCTTCATCCTCGGGTGCCATTCGGATTTGATTGTAGCCCAAATAGGCGTCCATGAAGGTCAGCATCTGATGACCTGAAGTAGCATCTACAAGCTGGTCGATCCAAGGGAGAGAAATCTGTCCTTCGGGCATGCTTTATTAAGGTCGGTGAAGTCGATATAGATCCGTCACTTACCGTTCGACTTCTTCACCATGGCAACATTTGACAGCCAGTTAGGATAGTTTACCTCTCAAATTAAATTCGCCTTGATAAGTTTGTCGACTTCTTCTTCAATTGCCTTCTGTCGCTCAGGGGCAAAACTCCTTTTCTTCTGCTTTACGGGCCGGGACATTTTGTCCACATTAAGACGGTGGACGAGAACATCTAGGCTGATTCCTGGCATATCAGAAGCGGACTAGGCGAAGACGTTAGCATTCCTTCAGAGAAAGTCGATCAGCTCCAGCTGAGGTTTCCCTTTCAGTAGCGACCCGATCTTTATGGTTTGGTCAGGCCGGGCTTCGTTCAGCGGTACCTCCTCTAGCTCTTCGGCTGGTTCTCCCCGTTGCTTGGCAAAATCCTTCCGAGCGTCTAGCCCATCAACCTCGGGCAGTTTGGATTGAAGGCTGGTGACGAAGCACTGCCGAGTTATAGCTTGGCTTCCTCGAACTACTCCACTTCCCATCCGGTAGGAAACTTAATAGCTAGATGAGGGATGGAGACAACAGCTCCAAGGGACATCAGGCCAGGTCTCCTAAAGATTGCATTGTAGGATGACCAAAGTTTGGTCACCAAAAAATCTGCGTGAACAGTGGCAACATGAGGCCAAGTTTTCATACGGACCGTCAAGGTCACGACCCCTTCTGGGGTAATAACATCGCCGGTGAACCCCATTAGGGTGGAGTCCACGGCTCGAAGATTCTCCATGAGCAGTTTCATCTTCACAAATACATCGAGATACAAAACATTGACAGAGCTCCCACTATCAATAAGGATCCGGCTTACATCGTAATTGTTTAGATTGAGAGATACAACCAAGGCATCGTCATGCGGGAACTATATCTTCTGGAGGTCATTGTCGGAGAAGGAGAGCTCATTAGTCCGCGCTCTCTTTGGTGCTGAAACTTCTTCATCGTCCCACCAGCTCGACGGACTATCGACTGCCTCGATCACATTGATGTGGCCAGCGACCGAAGGATTCAGAGGAGGAGGCTGCTGGGGCTCGGGCTGGCGGTCACCCCCATTTCTTGGCTCGGGTGCTCTCCTGAATTGGTCCAGTCTACCCCACTGGATGAGCCTCTCGATTTCATTCTTCAGCTGCCAGCACTCCTCGGTGTCGTGGCCATGGTCCCAGTGGTAGCGGCAGTATTTGGTGGGGTCTCTCTGGGCTACATTCCCTCAAAGAGGAGGCGTCAAGAAGTTGACGCTCTATCTCCATGAGGATCTCCGCCCTTGGGGCAGTGAGCAGGGTGAACCGGTTGAACCTCCTAGGCGGGCTCCGGGTGCGGTTCCTCGGCGGCGGCGGAGGAACCCTTTGGCGGCGAGGTGGGCTCGGCTGGCGGGCAGACCGGTGCCTGTCCGAGCCCTTGGACTCCTTCCTTGCTAGTTTGGCATGGGTAGCCCTCCGCGATTCCTCGACTCTGGCGTACTTGTCCGCGAGGGCCATCATATCGGAAAGGTTCGGAGGGTAGCTGACCTCCAACGCTAGGTAAAAGTCACTCTCCTTTAACACTCCGCATGGTAGGACGGACATGGCCACCTCATGGTTAAGGCAATCCACTTCCAGCATTGCCATATTGAAACGGCCGAGATAGTTCTTCAAGGACTCCCCCTCTCTCTGCTTAACCTCGGAGAGGGAGTCAGATCTCTGCCAATGTCGATGGCTGCTGACGAACTGGATGATGAAGAGGTGACTCAGCTCGTCAAATGAACCAATGGAACCTGGTTTTAAGGCATTAAACCAGGTTCGAGCGGACCCCCTGAGGGTGGAAGGGAAGGCGCGGAGAGGATTGCATCTGATGCCCCATGGAACATCATGATCGATCGGAAGCTACTGAGGTGGTCATCGGGATCGAAGGATCCATGATAAGGCTCGATGGTAGGTAGCTTGATATGCGAGGGAATCACTTCCCCCATAATCTCCTTGGAGAAGGGAATGCCCTGCTCCACCTTATGCTGAAGCGGTTGGGCCTGCTTGGCAGCGTCCAACTCCTGACGCATCTCCCGGAGTTGTTGGCGGATCTCCTCCTCAGGCATAGCAGGAGGGGCTGGGCGAGGAGAATACTGAGACGGTGTCGAGTCATGATGAGAGAACACCGAAGAGAGGGATCGGACCTGCCGCGATCTAGGAAGATCCTTGCCGCAAACCCCTTGCGGGACTGGCTCAGGTCCCTTAGGGCGACGAGGGGGGTCCGCAACCCCATGCGGACCGGAAGAAGATATTGCTAGGTGAACGGGGCCGCATTCTCCTCAGGAAGGTGCGGAACAGGAGCAGCTGAACGGGGAGCTTCAAAGTGCCCCTGAATCAGATGGGTCAGAGCTTGGACCTACTAGATCAGTGAGGAAAACTGGTCCTGGGTCACCGGGGCCACCGGTGGCGATGGAGTCTCGACTGGTGGTGGCGGTGGCGCTACACTGCTCACCGGATCAGATCTTTGGGAGGCGACTTGGTCTCGGACTTCAGAAGTAGCCTTTCTTCGATTGGCCATGGGAGGGGTTCTCTTCAAGATCGGGACCCTTATATCCTGGATCATAAGTTTATGAGACTTGAGGGCTCTTCCTCTAGCGCCAATTTGTTGCTGTTGAAATTTGTCCTCCAATTCGTGCGCGATCGAGCTTCAACATGGGCTTCCTCCTGGGTGGACCTGCAAAACAGTCCTCACGCGAGAGGCGTTGGGGGTGGCCCTCTACGGAAGACCCTCGATGCTCAAGTCAGCGGAGATCAACAACGAACAAATATGGAGAGAAGGCTCCCGCTGAAGAGTCTCTCCAGGGTGGTCTTTCAAGAGCTCTAAGCAAAGCGTTAATGGCGGAAAGGGGTGAGCAGAGGTAGATGAAGAGTGGGCAGTATGCAAGCGTGCGTACCTGAGAAGTCGGAAGACGATCATATTTATAGAGGATCACCTGATTCCTTGGAGGCGTCGTGGGTCCAAAAGCCGTTAGGATTCAAATCTAGTTTGTTATGAGGTCAGTAAGATTCATATCTTATTAGTTAGAGGATTGATTTGAATCAGGAGGTTATGAGGCCGGTAGGATCCGCATTTGTTAGTTAGTGGATCGACAGCCGAGAAGGCTATCACAGAGAATTGCCTGATCCACCGAGGTATAGAAAGGCTCGGTTTACCGAGGCATCCGATGACTCGGCCCACCGAGGTATAACAAAGGAGTAAGCCGGGCGTCAGGATGGTTTGATCCGCAGAGGTATAGATATCGCTCGGGCTGTGGCTAAGAGATATTGAGATAGCTCAGCTAGCGAGGCCGAGAGACATTGAGATAGTTCGGCTAGCGAGGCCGAGAGATTAGGCTCGCTCGGGCTAGGACCGAGGCATAGAGACAGATATCACTTGGACTAGGACTGAAGCACTGGATAGCTCGGCTGGCGAGACATACCTGGAGAATCCTTGGCTCGTCGAGGGGCTAAAGTGCTTTGATCTATCGAGGTATAATGGCTGACTCATTTCTAACGGGCATTACACAGTGAGAATTAGGATTGATCCTAACCTCTTACACGATTATTAACGTAATGATGATTTTATTCCTTAATAATAAATAATCATAAAAATTTCTCTATCCCCAACCATTCTTATCGGCATTGAATGCTACAAGCACCGGTACTAATTGACAGGTTGAGGACACTGAAAGCCATCATTATCTTGCACGTTTGCAACCTAGCCGACACTTTTGATCTTGATCAATGTATTAAGTTTCAGTATCACTCGCCTCTACAAAAAAAAAAAAAAAAATAATAATAAAAAAAAAGCCATCATTTCTTCAACAACAAAGAGAATATGATATCTAACGATCTACGAAAAATTGACAACGAAACGATAACTAGGCCATCATTAGTTTTACCACCGATGAAGTAAAAACACCCAATAGATCGAAAAAGCTTCATGTAAAAGAGGAGGTGCATGCAATGATTTTTGAAACTAGGTTTTCTTCCATCCCGCATCCAGACGTATGATGTAAAAGGGTCTATTGCATTAAATATTACAGAGATACGGTTGGGATTTTTTATTTTATTTTTAGCATTGCAGAGTCTTGACCGGAATATTTCCCATTTAAAATAGCATATATATGAACCCCTGCAAAAATATATAAGAAGAGAAAGATTAATGAAGAATTAAAATTCTCCATGCACAACCTAATATAAAAACAACATGCTTTGGAAGCATGATAGAAGACACGCCGAGCCGGCATTGAACGAAGCCACAGAAGCTAAACCAACAATAAATCGAGGAGAGCTCACTTTAAGAGCTAATTATTGCTAAACATATGCTAAACGATTAATAAACATTTTAAAATGGAGTATTATTGAAACTTACACTACAACAGAAAATAAATATTGCGACGCAAAAATGCATCACTAATGCGTCGCTAAACTGGATTTTGCGATGCATTCGCGACGCAATTATAGCGTCGCTGTAAGTCTCGTCACAGAATGAATTTAGTCACAATAGTGTCACTAAACAGCGACTCTCAGTGACGCATTTATTGCGTCGCAATATTGCGACGCAACGTCTTTGCGTCGCAATATTACGATGCAAGGTCGTTACGTCGTAATATTTAATAATAATATTTTAAAAATATTAGCGACGCAATTTCAATCGCTAATGAGTCGCTAATTAAATTTTTATAAAAAATATTAAAATTAAAAAATTAAAACCGTTAAATTTAATATTACGACGCAACCAAGTGCGTCGCAACATTGCGACGCTAAGACGTTGCGTCGTAATATTTAATAATAATATTTTAAAAATATTAGCGACGCAATTTCAGTCGCTAATACATCGCTAATTAAATTTTTTTTAAAAAAATAAAAAAGATTAAAAATTAAAATGGTTAAATTTAATATTGCAACGCATTAAATTGCGTTGCAATATTGCGACTCAATTGAATGCGTCGCAATATTTAATAATAATATTTTAGATATATTAGCGATGCAATTTCAGTCGCTAATACGTCGCTATTAAAATTTAAAAAAAAATATAAAAAATATTATAAATTAAAACGGTTAAATTTACAAAAATTATGATCGAAACACTAATATTGATCGAAACATTCATCATTATACTTCCAAAAATAATTAATATATTAAAATTTTGAAGTTTTCATGTACAACACATAAAAAGTAAAGAAAAAAATACATCAAGAATCTCCACTATCACGATCATGTGGTGGCTGGAAACCCTGCGACATGCGGCTAACCAAATCCTGCATGTGACGCATCTCTCTCTTATGTCAGAGAGCTCGTGCTGCAGGACTTTTATGCGTTGGTCGAACTCGTGCTGAAGGATTTCCGTGCGTTGGTCGAACTCCTGCTGAATCTCCTGCCGAACGTCCTAGCGAACCTCCTGACGAACCTTCTCCATAATAGATCTCCGAATGTCCTCTAAACGCTCGGCAGGAATATCGCCAGAATAGTGCGAACTGGAGGCCTACTGGGAAAAATATGCAGAAGCTCTAGTGCTCAGACCATAGACCCTGCGGTCTCACGGCTGGGCACCAACAGCCTCCAAAAACACACGTCGACTCTCCTCTGCTGAGAGTTCGACGGGTGGTCCCCCATCAGTGAAGTCGACCTGCGATGCCTAGGACTGAAGCTCTTCGACTCGTGCCTTTGAATTATAAAATCAACAATAAATGAATCAATAAATTTCTCTAAATAAAATTTTAGAAATTAAACAGATACAATATAAAGCTAATTTCTTACCGCAACCTCCCGTGATCGTGTATCGACCCAAGAACCGTCCCTCCTGGTGTGTGTCGCCCTGAATAGACGAAACTCACCAGGATCTCCGCCCTCCTATTCAGACTACAACAACAGAAAGAAAAATTGATATAATAAAATATTTGTAAATAACTAAATTAGTAATTAAAATATTTAAGTTTTCTTACCATGCGGCGTATGTGCTCCTGAATCGAAATAGACCCCGCAGTGTGGCGGGAGAGACCCATGCTAGGACCGCCCCTCTCGGATCGGCGGTTCGTGCTGGCTGATGCGGACCTCCTGCGCCAGCCATCAGACTGCCACGCCTGCTGCCACTCATGCCAAATACCCTTCGGCACATGGGCAGGACGCTCATCCGATATCCTCCAACGATGAAGCATGTCGGACTATCGGCGTGCTGTAAGAGCATTCCATGCTGTCCTAATGGCAACATAGATAGCAGGGTCCCACGTAAACTTTTTCTGCATTGAAATAAATAGTTAGTTTAAGAATTTATTAAGATTAAGAAATTTTATATCAGTGATAAATTGTATTTAATAAGTTTATTTGAAACTCTGAAAAATAAAACTCCCTCGTGGCTGCAGATACATGGCGCCAATCGTAGCCACTGGGATAGCACGCCTCTGAAATATGGAGATGATCTGGCTCGATACATTATGCTGCTCAATAAATCTATTAAAAAAATACATGTTTATAAGTAATTGACTTAAAACATAAATGATATATTTATAATTACTATATACTTATAGCCCATGAGCATCCAGTCCAAGTACGGTGCGGCCGACGGTGGAAGAACTCTCGGATGTATGTGCCGATCGGCTGGATGACAATACTAATGCAGGACTATCGCCGATGGTTGAAGAGACCGGAGGCTTTGCGATGTGTGGAGATCCGAACTCTCCATCTCCAAAGCTCATGGGATCTGATGCGGCAGGGCTACGTCTCTGTTCACTCTGTCTATCGCCGGTAGATCTACCTGGCCCGTCATACTGAAAATACTAAAGATTCATGAATATTATTACAATTAATGATTAAATATGTAAAAATATAACATTTGTAAAAATAATTTGAATTTGAAAAAACCTCTATGTTTAGTCGGTTTCATTTGTTTCGTGAAATGTTGGTTCAACATTCGATGCCGTATCGGACTATGATTTAGTTTCATTATCATCAGAAGGAAACCGAACATTTGAATCTGCAATTTCTTGGACATCACCATTTGGATCTCTAAGTGATGTTTCAGGAGCCCTTGTGTCGTCCTCAATTGCATGCATTTCCATCTCATCCTCTTGAAATGCAGGGCACTCGGCTGATTGACTTGATGAACTCTCATCTAATACGATTGTTGAACGTGGGATGATTTTAGAAACAGCCCACCAATCTCGCTTGTCGTTGCGCAAACTTGGATATCCACAGTAAAACACTTGCTGAGCTTGGGATGCAAGGATGAATGGATCATATTTCTGCAATCTTCGTCGATGGTTCACTTCAACTAGATTGTAGTCGTTATGAACCCTTTTTCCCACAGGAAGTGTCAGATCAAACCAATCGCAACGAAACAATACGGTTCATTTAATAGGCCAACCGAGATATTCAACTTCAACCACCTCTACTAACTTTCCATAATAATCCTACATATTTGCTCCAACACTTTCTCCTTTAACACATGCCCCAGTTCTGCGTGCCTCTTGAAGCTGCTAGTCGTTCAATCTGAAATTTGTGCCCATTAACAAAATAGCCAGTAGAGGTTGTTACGGTCTTCAATGGCCATTGCGATAGACATTTAATGAAAATATTATCGGTTGTGGACCATGGACCGTTTACCTATAAATTAATAAGCTATTCACAACCAATTCGAAAAATAAAAGCCATTATTGAAATTGATTGAGTGATACTACTCACAAATTCATAAAACCAGTAAGCGAACTCCGTTTCTAATTTCTACCCAATGGCAACTTGACTGATGTCGGGATTCATCTCTCGTTGTCTATCACAATACATCCTTATGGGATGATAAGGATTAAAACATCTGTTAGTAATTAAATATTGTGGTATATTGCAATTTAAATTAGAAGTTCCAATTAAGCATTGAAGTATATACTTACTCAATGTATGGATCGACTTCTCTACAGTTCATTAGGATGTAATAATGTGCTGCATTATACTCCATATCACTAAGATTTCTTGACTTCTGCGCCCCAAATGAACGGCCGATACCTTTAAAAACTGATATTCTATAGTCATTAGGTTCTTCTTTGTCCATACATACGTCATCATTACGACCAACATTTCGGCTCCTTGTGCGGACGTGACCCTCAAAGTAATGCGAGGCAAAAGCTGAAACTTCTTCGACCAAGTGTGCATTACATATTGAACCTTCAACCCTTGCCTTATTACGCACATTATTTTTTAACTTCTTAAGGTACCTATATGTAAAGGTGAAAAAAAATAAACCAATGTTCTCGCAATGAAATAATATTTGAAATGTCAATATGTCTTACTGATGTATATATTTACCTCTCGAAAGGATACATCCAGCGATACTGCACGGGACCAGCTATGCTCACTTCGTATGGCAAGTGAACCGGTAAATGCTCCATTGAGTCAAAAAAACTGGGAGGAAATATTCGCTCCAGCTTGCATAAAATAATTAGAATTTTCTCCTCAAGCCTTGCCATGGATGCAGAAGTAATGACTACGGCAGATAACTCCTTGAAGAACAAATTGAGCTCCGTCAATGACTTCCAGACATGGTGCAGAAGCAACTCACGAAAAGCTATAGGAAATAACCGTTGCATGAAAACATGGCAGTCGTGACTCTTCATGCCGAACAACTTGAGCTTATGCATGTCCACACACCTACCGATATTTGAGGCATAACCATCCGAAAATTTTAACCCTCTAACCCAGTTACATAATACTTCTCGTGAATTTCTATCAAGAGTGTAACAGGCTTTAGGATAGATCCCGTTGGCACTCCTCCTTAAATCACCTCTTCTGCAAAAAGATTAAGTTCTTCTCTTTACTTTGCAGTGTCTTTGGTTTTTCCCGGGATGTTTAGTACCGTGTTAAATATGTTATCAAAAAATTTTTCTCGATATGCATAACATCCAAGTTGTGCCGGATGAGATTTGTGCTCCAATACGACAAATCCCAAAATATACTTCTCTTCTTCCAGTTATGTTCTTTACATATACGGCCATTTATTCTATCTGCATCTGATTCCCAAGCATACCTCAACCCCAAATGCTCTATAGTATCAAATATATCCGTGCCGGACCTAACCGGTTCGGCGAATTTTGTGATTGCTTTGTTCTTCCGGAAGGCGGTCAAATTATGCCTATAAGGATGGTTTGGAGGTAAGAACTTCCTATGATTATCAAACCATGACTGCTTACCACTCTTCTGCAATGTAAATGCATCCGAATCATACATGCAATGGGGCATGCCAGACGTCCAGCAGTGCTCCAACCAGACAATATTGCATATGCTGGGAAGTCACTTATTGTCCACATCAAAGCAGCTCTCATGATGAAATTCTGTTTCATAGAAATGTCATAGGCTATGACTCCTGTTTCCCACAACATTTTCAATTCGGCCACCAACGGTTGCAGGAAGACATCAATCTTTTTCTTTGGATTTGATGGTCCTGGAACCAAAACTGTCAAAAACATTGCAGAATCTTTCATGCACTTCCATGGAGGAAGGTTATATACAGTCAGTATCACAGGCCAACATGAATACTGTTGGCCCGCTTGACCAAATGGTTGAAAGCCATCAGTACAAAGACCTAATCTCACATTCCTTATATCTTCAGCGAAATCAGGATGATTTTCATTGAAATGCTTCCAAGCTTTTGAATCTGACGGATGCCGCATTTCATCCTCTTTAGATTCATGTTCGACATACCATCTCATATCAACAGCTGTAGCCTCAGATCTGTATAATCTCTGCAAGCGTAGAGTAAGAGGAAAGTAATGCATCCTCTTGTATGTCACACTTTTTCTCCTACTTGTACTAGCTCCCCCTTCGCTATTTTTGTACCTCGATTGCCCACAAATCTTACACCATCGCAGCTCTGAGTCTTCACCCCAATATATCATGCAATTGTTCAAGCAACAATCGATCTTATTAACTGGGAGCCCAAGCCACGCAACAACTTCTTCCTTGAGTAAAAACTGTCTGCTACAACATTATCATTTGGCAAAATTTCCTTGATTAACCTAGCTACAGAATTGAACACCTTTTCTGATAATCGATGTTCTGCCTTAATATTTAACAACCGAGCAGCCGTAGACAACTGGGAATGGCCCTCACAACCAGGATACAATTCTTGATTTGCAGCACACAATATATCATAAAATTGCTGTGCATCTGGAATTTGGTTCTTCCATAAATGTATTCTGATTGAATTCATTACCCAATGCATTCATCACCATTTCTTCATATGTGTTTAAATTCACAAATAGTTCATCTACGAGAATTGACACTTGTTGGCTTGTAACAGCTGCTGGAATTTTCTCTGGTTCACCATGATAGTACCAAACATCGTAATCAGGAACAAACCCCTTTTTACACAAATGCGCCTTAACAGTTTCAACATCTCTGTAGGCTTTATTCTGATACCTATGAAAGTTGCATGGGCACCTAATCCTAGGCCCATCCATCCATTCAGGTTGGCTACATGCAAATGCGATAAATTCTTCCAATACATTCAGAAAATCTGGATTAAGCAAGCCATCTTTTATCCTTGCATACATGCACGAGTGAGCCCCGCTTATTTTTGACCGATTTATACAATTTTGGTAAACCATTAAAGAAACCACATTATAAAACTATATTAGCATTACTAAATATATAACTAAATTATTTCTTTTACACAACTAAGGTTAATTACAACCATTTAAATCATTTATAACTAAACCAATTTTCTTTTACACAACTAAGGTCCCTATCCTGCAAGGCTGGGCCACGGCTACGATCCTTGGCGTGCTAGCAAGGACTGAGGCACAAGTTCATGCCAGGATAATGCTAGGGCTTGAGTTCGGGTTGGGCCGCAAGGCGGTCCGTTCAATCATGAGACTTTAAAGCATTCAAGTGTCCTAAATTAATTCCACCTTCACTCCATGTCTAAAAGGTAAGGCCCTATCCCATTCAAGAATATTTTTTGTGATATGTTATTCTGCTATTAATTATCATCGATCGGTTACGTTAAAATTTTAGCAGCATTTCCCCATATGTTCTCCTAAATGTGTGGCATATATGCCACACTAGGAGAATGTATAAGCAAATACAAACCGCAATCTCAACCAACGATGATTAATAGCAGACTAACATATCGCAAAAAATATTCTCAAACTGTCCATCAGGACAATTTGAGAATTTGAAAGACTAAGTCTTACAAATTCTTAAACGGGTCTAAAGGTTATAGTGCCGTGAGAAATAATATGAAAATCCAAAAACAATCGAACTTTTGTTTGTTATTCAGAAATTCTTGTCAATTTCGTAATAAACTCATTACATAATTCTATATGAAGACTAAAATATAAATCATTGAAACTACTAATTCAGTGCTGAAAATTAAATAGAACTACAACAAGACGTTCATTCTAGCATTACATAATTTAATGCATCATTCAATTTGAAGCAGGATGTAAATAATCACGACATAATATGATATTATAAAATTATATTATAAAATTATATTATAATATGATATTATAAAATTATTATAATATCATATTATAATATCAATAAAATTAGAACTCATATGTGTCAAATGTTTACCAATAAACTGTCATGCATAGTTTAATAGACTGAGAAATTGAACAATGACTATATAAAAATCACTAATCAATTATGACTGAATGAATTTAAAACATAATAAGCACTAAATAATCGTAAAGCAATTTCTTTAATTAATTTACTATCGATCAGAATCACTAATTAGCAAATACTATATTAATGTTATAGAATCATTATATTATTATATTATAATATAATATTTTATATAATATTAAAATAATACTATAATGTATTCTAATATTATTGTAAAATATTATTTATTTAATATAATAATATTACTATAGGGGTTTTCTAAATTTGGAAAATATAATAATATTTTTAAATAAACTATTAAAATTAAAATATTAAAACAACTTAGTAATAATATTTTGTAACAAATTTATTTTTTATATTAATTTAATAAAAAAACCCATCCCTGTTTTTTTTTAAAATTTTTATTTTTTTGGTGGCCTGGCCATAGGCCACCGTGGCCAGGCCACAGCCGGCCACGGCCGGGGCCGTGGCCGAAGAAGATAGGAGGAGGGGGGAGGAAATCCCCCCTGTTAAATTTTTTTTTCCCGTGGCCTGGCCATGACCGGCCACGGCCGCAACCGTGGCCGTAGAAGATGGGAGGGAGGGAGGGGTTCCCCACCTTGTAAAATTAATTTTTTTCCGTAGCCCCTGGCCAGGCCACGACTGGCCACGGCCGCGGCCGTGGCCGGAGAAGACGGGAGGGGGGGGATTTCTCCCCCCTCACTGTAAAATATTTTTTTTCCGTGGCTTGGCCATAGGGCCAGGCCACGGCCGCGGCCGTGGCCGAAGAAGACGGGAGGGGGCGAGGGGTTCCCCCCCTTGTAAAATTAATTTTTTCTCATGGCCTGGCCACTGTGGCCAGGCCACGACCGGCCACGGCCGCGGCCGTGGCCGGAGAAGATGGGAGGGGGGGGGGGATTTCCCCCCCCCCCACTGTAAAATATTTTTTTTCCCGTGGCCTGGCCACTATGGCCAGGCCACGACTGGCCACGGCCACGACCGGCCACGGCCGTGGCCGGAGAAGACGGGAGAGGGGGGGGGCACATCCCCCCCACTGTTAAATTTTTTTTTTCCTGTGGCCAGGCCACGATCGGCCACGGCCGCAGCCGTGGCCGGAGAAGACGGGAGGGGGGGGAGGGGTTCCCCCCTTGTTAAATTAATTTTTCCCGTGGCCTGGCCGTGCCATGGCTGGAGAAGACGGGAGGGGGGGGGCAATGCCCCCCACCCCACTGTTAATTTTTTTTTCCCGTGGCCTGGCCACTGTGGCCAGGCCACGACCGGCCACGGCCGCAGCCGTGGCCGGAGAAGATGGGAGGGGGGAGGGGTTCCCCCCCTGTAAAATCAATATTTTCCCGTGGCCTGGCCACTGTGGCCAGGCCACGACCAGCCACGGCCGAAGGGAAGGGGGGGGATTCCCCCCCCCCCCCCCACTGTTAAATTTTTTTGTAGAGGGAGGGAGAGGAGTACTTGGACAGTGATTCGGGTGCCGGAGAGCTGCCGGAGAGCCGCCAGAGATCCGCTGGACGTGGGGAAGACAGAGGACGAGAAAGGAGAATGCGGGAGGGGGGGGGGGGTTCGGGTTCGTGAGGAGGAAGAAGAAAAGGGGGATCCGCACAGATTTATGAATCTGGCTTAGCGGCGCAATCTTGCGTCGCTAATATGTCGCTAATCCGCGACGCTAATTATGCATCGCTGATTGCGTCGCTAAGTTGCTGCCATTAGGCATTTAGGCAAAAAATTAGCGATGCATTTGATTTGCATCGCAATATTTTAATATTACAAATATTGCGACGCAGTCATTATGCATCGCAATATTGCGATGTAACTGCAATGTGTCGCAATATTTGTATTATTAATTAATAAACTAATATCAATATTGCGATGCATTATGAGTGCGTCGCAATATTAGTTTATAAATTAACAAACTAATATTGCGACACATCCACTATGCATCGCAATATTGCGATGCAATTATGCTGCGTCGCAATATTGATATTAGTTTATTAATTTAAAACTAATATTGCGACGCATCCATTATGCGTCGCAATATTGCGACGCAAATACGTAGCGTTGCAATATTAGTTTATTAATTTCTAAACTAATATTGCGACGCATTATAGCTTGGATCCGACCGCTGCGATCCATCCGATCGGCGATGATATCCGACGGTTGCGAGTGATCCAAGCCATGATCCGATCGGCGATGATCGATCCGACCTTTTCGATCCATTCGATCGGCGATGATCCGACTGTTGCGATCGATCCAAGCCATGATCCCGATCGGCGATGATCGATCCGACCGTTGCGATCCATCCGATTGGCAACGATATCCGACTGTTGCGATCAATTGAACCCATGATCCCGATCGGCGATGATCGATCCGACGATTGTGATCCAAATGATCGGCAACGATCCGACGGTTGCGATTGATCCAAGCCACGATCCCAATCGACGATGATCGATTCAACAGTTGCGATCCATCCGATCGGCGACGATATCCGATCGATTGCGATCAATCTAAGCCATGATCCGATCGATGATGATCGATCCGACCGCTGCGATCCATCCGACCGCTGCGATCCATCCGATCGGCGACGATCTGACGGTTGCGATCGATCCAAGCCATGATCCTGATTGGCAATGATCGATCCGATAGTTGTGATCCAACTAATCGGCGATGATTTGATGGTTGTGATCGATCCAGGCCATGATCCCAATCGGCGATGATCGATCCGATCATTGCGATCCAACCGATCGGCGACGATCCGATGGTTGCGATCGATCGAAGCCATGATCCCGATCAGCGATGATCGATCCGACCATTGTCATCCATCCGATCGGCGATGATCCGACGGTTGTGATCGATCCAAGCCATGATCCCGATCAGCGATGATCGATCCGACCACTGCGATCCATCCGATCGGCTACGATCTGACGGTTGCGATCGATCCAAGCCATGATCTCAATCAGCGATGATCGATCCAACCGTTGCCATCCATTCGATCGGCGATGATCCGATGGTTGCGATCGATCAAAGCCATGATCCCGATCGGTGATGATCGATTCGACCATTGTGATCCATCCGATCGGCGATGATATCCGACGGTTGCGAGTGATCTAAGCCATGATCTCGATCGGGGATGATCGATCCGACCATTACATATAGAACCGATCGGCGACGATCCAACGATTGCGATCGATCCAAGCCATGATTCCGATCTGCGATGATCGATCCGATGGTTGCGATCCATCCGATCAGCGATGATATCCGACGGTTGCGATCGATTGAACCCATGATCCCGATCAGCGATGATCGATCCGACGGTTGCGATCCAACTAATCGGCGACAATCCGACGGTTGCGATCGATCCAGGCCATAATCCCAATCGGCGATGATCGATCTGACCGTTGCGATCCAACCGATCGGCGATGATCCGATGGTTGCGATTGATCCAAGCCATGATCCCGATCGGTGATTATCGATCCAATCGTTTCGATCCATCCGATCGGATACGATATCTGATGGTTGCGAGTGATCCAAGCCATGATCCCGATCGGCGATGATCGATCCGACTGCTGTGATCCATCTGATCGGCGACGATCTGATGGTTGCGATCGATCCAAGCCATGACCCGAACGGCGATGATCGATCCGACCGTTGCCATCCATCCGATCGGCGATGATCCGACGGTTGCGATGGATCCAAGCCATGATCCCGATCGGCGATGATCGATCCAACCATTGCGATCCAACCAATCGGGGACAATCCGATGGTTGCGATCAATCCAAGCCATGATCCCGATCGGCAATGATCGATCCGACCATTTCAATCCATCCGGTCGGCTACGATATTCGACGGTTGCGAGTGATCCAAGCCATGATCCCGATCGGCGATGATCGATCCGATCGCTGCGATCCATCCGATCAGCGACAATCCGACGGTTGCGATCGATCCAAGCCATGATCCCGATCGATGATGATCGATCCGACCGTTGCCATCCATCCGATCGGCGATGATTCGATGGTTGCGATCAATCAAAGCCATGATCCTGATCGGCGATGATCGATCCGACCGTTGCGATCCATCCGATTGGCGATGATATCGACGGTTGCGATCAATTGAACCCTTGATCCCGATCGATGATGATCGATCCGATGATTGCGATCCAACTGATCGGCAACGATTCGACGGTTGCGATCGATCCAAGCCATGATCTCAATCGATGATGATTAATTCGACGGTTTCGATCCATCCGATCAGCGATGATATCTGATCGGTTGCAATCGATCCAAGCCATGATCTCGATCGGCGATGATTGATCCGACCACTGCGATCCATCCGATCGGCGACGATCCGACGATTGCGATCGATCCAAGCCATGATCCCAATCGATGATGATCGATCCGACCGTTGCGATCCATCCGATCGGCGATGATATCCGATGGTTGCGAGTGATCCAAGCTATGATCTCGATCAGCGATGATCGACGACGGACACTACCGTGGCCGGCAAGAAAGGGGGGAACCACTTTATATTTTTTGTTATTTTTTTTTCACGAGAGGGGTTGTGAAAAAAAACCCCCCTTTTTTTTAATTTTACCGCCGGCCTGGCGGTGGCCAGGCCACGGCCTTGGTTGCCGACCACGGCCACGATAAAAATTATTTTTTTGTTATATGCGTCGCTAAATTAATGAGTTGTTTTTTAATTTTCTAGGTTTTTGATTAAAAATTTTTTTTTATTTTTTGGTATATGCGTCGCTATTGCATCGCTAAATAGCGACGCAATCATTGCGTCGCTATATTAACGAACAATATAGCGACTCAATGTTGCGTCGCTATATTAAAAATTAAATTTTTTTAATTTTTGGTATTTGCATCGCTATTGAGTCGCTAAATAGCGACGCAATCACTGCGTCGCTATATTAATAATTGTTTTTAAATTTTTTAGGTTTTAGCGACGCAATAATGCGTTGCTATATTACGACGCAAACAGTTGCGTCGCAATATAGCGACGCATTATTGCATCGCTATATTGAAAATTAATTTTTTTTTTATTTTTTGTTAAATGCGTCGCTATTGCGTCGCTAAATAGCGATGCAATTACTGCATCGCTATATTAATAATTTTTTTAAATTAAAATAGTTTTTGCGTCGCTAATGCGTCGCTATATTAAAAATTATATATATTTTTATTTTTTTGTTATATGCATCGCTATTGCGTCGCTAAATAGCGACACAATCTCTGCATCGCTATATTAATGATTTTTTTTATTTTCTAGTTTTTGCATCGCTAATGCATCGCTATATTGCGATGCATTATTATTGCGTCGCTAATTGAGTCACTATTTTTTTTTCTTGCTGAGTTGTCACAATTTAGGGACGCAAAAATGTGTCGCTAAATTGGCGTCGCTATTTCTGATTTTTCTTGTAGTGTTAAAGCAATTCTTGTTTTATATTAGCATACCCTAGGCATAAAGTGTTGAATTTTTAATAATTATGTGTTGCGGACTGTCAAATAAGGTTAAGCCCAATTAAAAGTGACCAGCTGAGGCCACCAGCTGAGGTTTCAGTGATTTGGGATTTAATGTATCTGATTAAGTGTGGCCCTTTAATATGTAGAGACCTAAGGGGTTATTTCTATTTTTATGATGAGCTAAAATAGAAATACCAAAAGATAATGATGAAATTATCTATATATAGCGGTTATGGTCCCTGGATCTTCTTCTCTGAATCCATCAGAAAGAATAGCCTAGAGAAAATTCTAAAGGGCTATCTGGGAGAGCGTGTTGATCTGGAAGGCCAACCGCAGGGCTCTGGAGAGCAATCAAGTAATATGGATTCAGGTACGCTTCCGTTTGTCGATTATGGATTCTTGATGATTAAACACGAATGATTGTTGGGCTTCATGGTGATGGTCTTCACCAAAAGGTTCGGATCTTATTTTCAACAATTGGTATCAGAGCCCTATTCATGTTGAATCATTGAGAAAATTTCTTGGTTATATGCATTGATATTCTTATTTGTGCATATGACTTCTTTGGTTTTATTCAGCAACCGTGAGACAAACATTCATTAATTTACAGTAAATTTTATTTTGATGCCAATGATGTTTTTTAATATCTGTATATTCAGATTTTTTTAAATAAAAGTCATAGTGCATCAAAATAATTTTGAATTTTGATGTTAAGAGCGAAAGATATTCACTGCATCATGAAACCAGTCTCATGATCCGGAGATAAAGGTTTTTTATCTGATAGGATAAAGCTTAATTATGGATAAAGTTAAATCTATATTTAATTTATTTTAAATAAAAGAATGCATTTTCGATGGAAATCATGGGATAAGTATGAAATTCGACTTCCATCGGTTTCGGTCAACACATGGAGGAAGATGTCCTCCAACGTGATCATGTGAAAGAAAGATTCTATCAAAGACGTTAATGGCATGGCGTGAATTCGGAAATTCTATTTAGTTCCATGTTTCGTATAAATAAAACCGACGTGCTAATCTATTTCCACTTTTGTTGGAAAAAATCGGATGGAAATCTAGATAGAAATCTAGAAAATCTTTTTAAAATCTGGTGGTTGGATATCTCAAACCATGAGATAAAGAAAATCTGGAGAAAATCATTTGGAATCTGGCCGTTATAGTGGAGTTCCATTTTTTTAGGTGTTGGGACTCCTTTCCCTCATGTAATCATGGAATTCTCTAAATCTGATGCAATCTTAGAATTCTGCTGGATTCGGCCCTTTTTAAGGAAATAAAAAAAAAAAAAAAGATATACTCTGTTTGGTTCCATGAAGATATTATTTGGGCGTTGGGACTCCTTTTCCTCATGCAATCGTAGAAATCCAAAGGGTTTTCTTTCCGCTGCAAAAAAAAAAACCACATTAAATTCCTTGGGCGTTGGGATATAATGTTTAGATTTCCGTTGAGATAATGCCGCTGGAATCTTATTTAATGTATGGTATTTAATGCATAGAAGGGGATAATATATATGAATAATTAATGCATTAATTTTGGACCGATTCATGCCTTTAGCAATATTTTGGGCTTTCATTAAAAATTATTATTTTTAACTCATGAGCAACCTCTTTCCGTATGGTTTATTTGGTACCATAAAGTAAAGCTTTATCCATTAGGATAAATTATTTTTTTGTTATAAAGATTGAATTGGAACCACAAAATAACATATCGTTATTTTTTAAAGAGGTTCAATCAAATTCAAATTAATGGTATTTTTATGCCTAATAAATTTGTCCATCGTTCGAAATTGAACTAATTGAAACAAGATATCATCAAAGTGACCTCTCTTGTGTAGATGGTTCATGAAGAATGTTGGATATTGTGTATGTGTATGTTTCATGTGGGTATTAATCGGCCCAAAGAAAGGTTAATGCTTGGCCGAACTACACATATGTGTGGTGGTAAACACGTAACGATTATAAGGATTTACATGTGAGTAATAAGTCGATCCAAAGATAGATTTATTATTTGACATGCATTATTATTAATGTTTGATCATTACAACAAGAGTTAATATTACTGTCCAAAGACTTGATATTAATGTTGCACTGGGTATCTTGAGATGGGATTTACCATTATTTGAATTTATTGATATTTGGTGTTAATTATTTATATGAGCATGTTATTTATGTATTGCTTTTATTTTACAGCTAAAGTTGCTACTATTTCTGCTAACCTCAATTCAGTGCAAGTCCTTAATGATAATAACTTCAAGGACAGGGATAAAGGCAAGAAAATAAAGAATAAGGCTGCTAAGGGTCCAGCAAAGAAGAAACAAAATCAGGATAAAGACAGTTGTTTCTTTGGCAATAAGTCTGGACACATTAAAAAGGAATGTTTCAAATTTTATGCATGGCATGAAAAGAAAGGTACATTTCTTAATATGGTCTGTTCTGAAGTAAATATAGCTTTAGTACCTAGAAACACTTGGTGGTTAGATTCTGGTGCTACTACTAATATCAGTGTTTCAATGGAGGGTTGCCTAAACTACCAAAGGCCAACTGATGCTGAAAGACACATTTATACGGGAGATGGCAAGTTGGTAGATGTGGAGTCAATTGAGCATTTTAGATTGTTATTAAGTTCTGGTTATTATTTAGATTTGAAAGACACTTTTGTAGTACCGTCCTTTAGATGGAATTTGGTTTCTATTTCAGCTTTGGACAAATTAGGATATTGTTGTTCATTTGGAAATAGTCAGTTTAGTCTTTCGTTAAATTCAAATATTATTAGAACTGGTTCTCTTATGGTGTATGACAATCTATATTTGCTTGATACTGTTGCTTCTTATAATGAAATAGAGTTGAACGACTTATGTCAGATGGAATTTTGGATTCTCTTGATTTTACAGACTTTAATGTCTGTGTTGATTGCATTAAGGGCAAACAGACCAAAACAAAGAAATTGGGTGCATATAGAACTATGGAAGTCTTAGAGTTGATACATACGGACATTTGTGGACCATTTCCTACACCTTCTTGGAATGGTCACAGTATTTTGTATCATTCATAGATGATTATTCAAGATATGCATACCTATTTCTTATTCATGAAAAGTCCCAAGTCTTGGACGTGTTCAAGTCATTTAAAGCTGAAGTTGAGCTTCAGCTCAACAAAAGGATTAAAGGAGTCAGATCTGACCGTGGTGGTGAATATTACGGTAGATATGATGGATCATGTGAACAACATCCAGGACCATTTGCCAGATACCTAGAGGAGTGTGAAATTGTCCTATAATACACCATGCCAGGGTCACCTAGCATGAATGGTGTATCTGAAAGACGAAACAGGACTCTTAAGGATATGGTAAGGAGTATGATATGTCATTCTACCTTACCAGAGTCACTCTGGGGAGAGGCACTAAAGACAACAACCTACATTTTGAACAGAGTACCAACTAAAGCAGCTGTCAAAACACCTTATGAGCTTTGCATAGGACGGAAGCCTAGTCTAAAGCATTTTCATGTTTGGGGATGTCCAGCTGAGGCAAGGCCTTATAGGCCATATGAAAAGAAATTGGACTCCAGGATAGTGAGCAACTATTTTATTGGGTATTCTGAGTGATCCAGGGGTTTCAAGTTTTATGATCCCAAATCAAGAATAATTTTTGAGACGGGAACTGCAACATTCTTTGAGGATATTGAGTTTCGAGGGAGAAATAAAGTTAGAGACTTTGTCTTTGAGGAGGAATTGGAACCTACTACTTTTGTTGAAGAGCAGCTAGTTCCTATTACTATAATTGCTTTTGATAATGATCAAGTTGCAATTTCAGAACAATAAGAAATTATTGTTCAACCCTCAGAGGTACAAACTCAACAACCTCAAGAACAAGTGCATCAAGAACAAGTGCCTTTGCGGCGATCCACTAGAGAAAGGAAGAATGCTATTCCAGATGATTATATAGTGTTTCTTCAGGAACATGAGGAAAATAATGGCATGATGGAAGATGATCCTATCAACTTCCTTCAAGCCATACAAGATTCCAATTCAGAAAAGTGGATTGAAGCAATAAAAGAAGAGTATAAGTCTATGCAAGACAATAAAGTTTGAAAACTTGTCCCATTACCAGAAGGTGTGAAACCCATTGGTTGCAAATGGATTTTTAAGACCAAATGGGATTCAAAGGGTAATGTGGAAAGGTATAAAGCTCATCTTGTGGCTAAAGGCTATACTCAAAAGGAAGGGATTGACTTTAAAGAGACCTTCTCTCCAGTTTCATTGAAGGACTCTTTTAGGACAATCATGGCTCTTGTTGCACAGTATGATATGGAACTCCATCAAATAGATGTCAAAACGGCGTTTCTCAATAGAGACATTGATGAGACAATTTATATGGTGCAACCAGAAAACTTTGTGTCAGGAGACTCAAAGAAAATGGTTTGCAAATTGACAAAATTCATTTATGGGTTAAAGCAAGCTTCTCGTCAATGGTACCATAAATTTCATCAAATAATTCTCTTATTTAATTTTGAAGTGAATATAGTTGATTCTTGTGTGTATCATAAGTTCAGTGGGAGTAAATATATTTTTCTAGTTTTGTATGTGGATGAGATTTTGCTTGTCACAAATGGTATAGGCATGTTGCATGAAACCAAGAGATTTCTATCAAGCAATTTTCAAATGAAAGATCTTGGTGATGCCTCCTTTGTATTGGGAATCCAGATACATTGAGATCATTCTCAGGGTATCCTTGGATTGTCACAAAGGAGCTATATCGATAAAGTACTTAAGAGATTTGGCATGCAAAATTGCAAACCAGGTGATACCCCTGTCGCTAAAGGAGATAAATTCAGTATTAATCAGTGCCCAAAAGGAAACCTTAAAGTTGAAAAGATGCAGAAGATTCCTTATGCTTCGGTTGTAGGGAGTCTAATGTATGCTCAAGTTTGTACGCATCCGGATATTGCGTACATTGTTGGAGTGTTATGCAGATATTTAAGCAACCCAGGTATGGATCATTGGAAAGCAGCCAAAAGGGTTATGAGATATCTGAAAAGAACAAAAGATTACATGCTCACATATAGGAGATCAGATCATTTTGAGATCATTGGGTATTCTGACTCTGACTTTGCGGGATGCCAAGATAGCAAAAGATCCACTTCGGGCTATGTATATCTGTTAGGTGGTGGGGCTATTTCTTGAAGAAGTGTAAAACAGACACTCATAACTTCTTCTACCATGGCAGCAGAATTTATAGCATGTTATGAAGCATCCAATCATGGGATATGGCTAAAAAATTTTGTCACTGGGCTGCGCATATTGGAAGGAATTGAAAGACCGCTAAAGTTATTTTGTGATAATAAGTCAGTCGTATTGTATTCCAACAATAATAGGAGCTCGACCAAGTCAAAGCATATTGACATCAAGTTCCTGGTTGTAAAGAAAAAAGTATAGAGTGATCAGATTTCTATAGAGCATATAGGGACAAACTCCATGGTTGCAGATCCCCTTACAAAGGGTGAGCCGCCCAAGGTCTTTCATGAGCATATTGCTCACATGGGCGTTATAGAGCATGACGATGCTTAGATTCAGTGGGAGTTTATATTGCTTCTATTTTATGCTTTATATTTGGTTTGTACACACTTATGTGTTTGGATATTTTCTGATCAGAAATAAAGTATTTCATTCAGTTCAGTACACTCTGTACAATTATGTTAAAGTTTTGATCTCACTCAAGTTTAAGAAGGACCAATTGGAAATAGGCATGTTAAGATCACATTACATGTAATTTCCATGCTACACATCCACATCATGATCCATGTCATTCAGTTGTGTCAACATACGTGACCATTGATGGGTCGAGTTATGATAGATATAACAAAGGCCGCTTTGATCCTATGTTGGTATGATTGATGGACTGGATTGATTATAGATACATTTCAGTAATGACAGTAAAATTGAGTTCATTTGGTTATTTTTGCAACATAATTATAAGGTTACATATATAGCCCAGTGGGAGATTGTTGGATTTTTCATCCAACATTGGGCTTATATGTGAAATAATTATGTGTTGCGGACTGTCAAATAAGGTTAAGCCCAATTAAAAGTGATCAGCTAAGGTTTCAGTGATTTGGGCTTTAATGTATCTGATTAAGTATGGCCCTTTAATGTGTAGAGACCTAAGGGGTTATTTCTATTTTTATGATGGGCTAAAATAGAAATACCAAAAGATAATGATGAAATTATCTATATATAGCGGTTATAGCCCCTGGATCGCATGTACGACCTTCTACTCTGAATCCTACCATCAGAAAGAATAGCCTAGAGAAAATTCTAAAGGGCTCTCTGGGAGTATGTGTTGATCTGGAAGGCCAACTGCAGGGCTCTGGAGAGCAATCAAGTAATATGGATTCATGTACGCTTTCGTTTGTCGATTATGGATTCTTGATGATTAAATATGAATGATTCTTGAGCTTCATGGTGATGTCTTCACCAAAAAGTTTGGATCTTATTTCCAACATACAGTTGAGAGATTCCGCATCATGCGGGATGGAGATTGGGCACTCGATAACTTGTCTACACACAACACTCCATAGAGTTTCAAACCTCATGGCTTCAATTGTGGTCCTGTAGGTAGCTCACGCCAATTATAACGAGGATAGAACCTATATGTGATGCATTACCTATATGCTCTTTGATTTTTTCTATCTTTATCTTTCCTTTTCAGTGCCATATTAGCGTGTACATAAGCATGAAGTTGTGGTTTAAAAAAATGTAAAAAAGATATAGAAAAGATGTAAAAAAAAATGCAACTAACACACCACATTTAACTTTCGATTTATCATATTATGATTCGTTGAAAAGATGTGAAATTGTGCACATGTAATTTATATTGGTATTTGATGTGGCTGATCGGACCTCGTTAGGGTTAACGAAGAAAGTAACTTACGGAGCCCCCTCCTCAGCCTCCGGGATCCCCTCGGCCTCGGACCCGGCATCCCCTTGGCCTCGGAACCGGCATCCCCTCGGCCTCGGCCTCGGAACTGACATCCCTCAGCCTTGACCTCGGACCCGACATTCCATTGGTCTCGCCTCGGACCTCGCATCCCCTCGGCCTCGGGCCTTAGTCCCCTTAGCCTCGGATCTCATGTCCCACCACCTTGTGTCACTTGATACACCCATGTAGCCCACTACTTGTTTGCCACAACGCGTGGTCACAACCCGTAACGGCTCACGCTTGATATGACTGGGCTCGCCTGCCACAGGTGGTGCCGCGCCTGGCAGGCTGCCGGCAGTGCAAGACACCTCTAACATGCTCAGTATCGGTTGTGACTTGTCACTATCAGCCCGACCGCCTGTCCACTACCGAACAAGAGCACCTCGAAATCAACCACCTTCTGGAAGCAGGAAAAGGGATCCTCGAACAGGTATAAAATCCCACACTCACAATGAGGAAGGGGATCGAAAAACTCAAGCTCTCTAACTATCTTTTCTGATAGTTCTTTTCTTAACTATTCCCGAGTTGCTTACTTGAGCATTGGAGGATCCCCACCGGTACAACCGGTCTCTGGGAACTTTCTTGCAGGAGCTCTTCGAGGAGGACCTCCGTTCCCCGACGTTGGAGGAAGGCGACTTGGCGTCAACAGATTGGTGCGCCAGGAAGGAGAAAGGTGAGATAAAGAGAAAGTTTCGAAACCAATCATCTGTAGATTCTTCTCCCATGAGTACTTAAGAAGATGGTGATGATGCGAGCGCAGGAGGTTTCCATCGCCCGGGGACTAACCCGCCGGAGGCTGGTCCCCTCGCTTCCCAAGCTAGCGTTCCCACACCGCCATTGCCACAACAGCAGCACCAAGATGATCCGATTGCTGCCCTCACCATGCAAGTTCAGTCGCTGGTAGCAGCAGTCCAGGTCCTGCAACGGCAGCCAGAGCCATCCTCATCGGTCCCGTGGGTGGTTCAACCTAGCCAGCACTCCTTCCGAGGGAGGTCTCCCATCTGGGAGGTTCGTCACCGCTGTGCTTCGCCAAGGCGTCATCACCGGGAAGCCTCTAAGAGGCCTCGGTCTCCTTCTCGCCATGCCAATGCTTCTCCCAAGTGGTGGCATGGGAGGGAGGCGAGCAGCGCACATGTCTGTACTGCCGTTACTCCTCTCCGTCCTCAGAATCTTCAAGGGAGGGGTCCTTTGATGGCCAGATAGCTCGTCGGGCCGAGCGTCGGCTAGATTATCATCAATCACATCTAATGAGTCCTAGATCATTTAGGGAACATTGCCTTGTCAATCACATCTATATGTGATCACCCTAAAGTTTGCCTCTAGATTAGATTGACCCTGACTTTGGCTAATTATGCCAGCCAATCTAGTTAAGTCAACCCATTGTTCCACAATCAACTTCTCATAAGTACACTCGACCTTGGCTTTGCCATGACAAATCTCATGACCTAATGATTTTGTATCATGTGAACAATGGAAGGCTTATGACTTAATATTCATAGAGGGATTTAGCGCATATAGGTCCCATCTATATCTACAACATTTGTACTATGCTAGGTTACATATCCTATATGTAGATTTTAGATTAATCTCAATTAACCTTAATTTCATAAGATCCAATCTATGATTGGAACTCCTAATCAAATTAGGATCCTGATCACTATCTAATTTAGGAACCCTAATTATGTGACCAAATCAATTGCTACCATCCTGATCAACCTTAATTGATTTTATAGTATCTATCATGCATAAATAATAATTGCTATTTTAACATGACACATATATGATTAAATCTAAACGAATTATTTTTTATTATCATATAATAAATCCTTATCTCTGATATCACATATCAAAGTACTCATTTTAACATGATAATGAACATGCATAAATCTAATCAAATAATAAACATTTTATTATATTTTAGATTTATTATCAGCATATGAAAACTCTTCATAATTTTAAGCATAATCATATTATCAATCATATTGACTCAAGTATCTTATCAGATTAATGAATCTGTAGCCTAAGGAGGCTCTGATACCACTGTTGGGAATTATGTATACAAGATATGAATTTAATTCATATAAACATTGCGGAATGTATAAAATAAAATTCTCAGATGCCCAGGATCCTTAGGAACATATTCATTAAATCTCAAATAAAATCTAAATTTATTCATACCTGAGTCTTTTATCGATGTAGATGAGGATGAAGCCGATTAATCCTTTGCCACTAGCCGTCCACATGTTCGGCCTCTAACGGTGATCCACATGGAGAAGAAGGGATGAAGACCTCCAAGGTATGAAGATGACACTATAGGAGAGAGAGAGAGAGGGGTGCTAGCACCTCTTAAATCTCTTTATAGAAATACAGAAGATATTTTTGAAGAAAGATCTAATCTTTTTCTCACTTACTTTACCTTCCTAGAAGGAATCATATTTATAGGGTGAAAAGGAGACGTTCCAAGGGAGAAGAAGAGACCTCTCTTCATGGCATGGTAACATCATGGTAACTTTAATCCAAAGAAAAAAAGAAACTCTTATTTTCATGGTAGCATCATGGTAACATTAATCCAAGGAAACGGAAGAAACTTCCATTCTCATGGTAACGTTAATCCAAGTGTCACAATCTCAGCCTTTGAAATTAGGAGTATATCATAACTATATGCCCCAATTTGTACATGTTCATCATCGAACCGTAGAGATTCATCATGCCTCATCCCATGGGCATGATTCCATCTTCACATGGCTGAGATTGGCCATCCATACCCGAATAATCAGAGCCATCCATCACATGGATCAAGTGATATTGGGTATCCAATTATTTGTTCATCATATGCACAAATAATTTCTCCTTAACATTCCTTCTACTATAATGGATCATATCCATCATTATTATATCTTCTTTAAATAGGGTCTCACCCAATTATTTAATCGATCATCTTATCTGAATTAAATCTAATTTAATTCTCATTTTAATTCATCCAAAATTCTTCTATATGCATGTGACCCATTAGGCCCTTTAACATGTTGGCAATAATCATGTCCTAATCATAGACCCTAGGAATGATTGGACAACTCTTTGTCCAAGTCAACAACATGATTATAGATCATGAGAGGCCTCTAGCAAAGCATCATGACCACCCAACTGCCAAAGGTTTTGTTGACGTGACCATCAACACCTGTCCATGAATGGTTACCATATGATCAAATCCTTTCATCACATATCCCAGATCAATCAGTGGTATGAAATGTGTCAACCCTGTAATTAATCTTTGTTTACTTGATCTCAGAAAAATTGACTCATATGAATTAGAACTTCGAAACCAATTTGAATTCCAACTCAACCTTGCAAGGATTTAATAATCAATTTAATCCATCAAGTGGCCGTGGGATATAACCCTTTCTATCAAGGAAGATAAATCCTGTCTTGATCAAACATCATCTTCATGTGCTTCATGTCATACCCAACCGACACCATATTTGCCACCCATGGCTAGAGCGACGTTTGGATGCCGTCAAAGCATGACATTCCACACATAAGATGCAATAAAGATCTCAAGTCAAAGGATCACTCACACCACCATCATTAGATATCAACCTTTGACACTATATAGAATATCCATATGGATTCTTTGTACGGGTCATCCAATGCATCGTTACAATAACGAGCATCCACACACCTATCCAAGTATCTTCATACTTCAGCTTGTGAAATCAGCTGCTCACTCCAAGGGTGAGGATATGCAATGTGTGCTAGTCTCACGGTGTTCGATGGTGTCCAGTTCCATCTACACATCGACTAGGAAAGTTTAAAGAATCGAACCATAACGTGCAATTTGAATCTCACAATTTGTAATCTCTATTACAAATTCCATATGCACGGTTTACATTCTTTTGAACTTTATCTCACAGACAAATATATCAAATAAAAGACATCTGTATAGATAAAGAAACCATTTTATTTGTATTCATAGAATGTATACAATATTCAATCCAATTGGATCTAGGGCATACACTAAAATCTCCCACTTGTACTAGAGCCATTCACCCATGTATTTAATACCGAGTGACTTAACATGATTGTTATGCTTCTGCTGCGGCAGGGCTTTAGTGAGCGGATTAGCTACATTATCCTCAATGGGGACTCATTCTATTTTTACATCATTTCTACCAATAATCTCTCTAATTACATGGTATCTCCTGAGTACATGTTTGGACCTCTGATGAGACCTTGCTCCTTAGCTTGCGCAATAGCTCCATTGTTGTCACAATACAAGTGTACTGGATCAGCAATGCTTGGAACCACACCAAGTTCAGTGATGAACTTTTTGATCCAAACTGCTTCTTTGGCTGCATCTGATGCTGCGATGTACTCGGCTTCGGTCGTAGAGTCGATAGTCGTCTCCTGCTTGAAACTTTTCAGCTGACTGCACCGCCATTGAGTGTAAAGACATAGCTTGATTGAGATTTATAATCATCTTTATCAGACTAAAAACTAGAATCCATATAACCCTGAACTATGAGTTCGGGTCCTTCATAAACCAAGAACATATCCTTAGTCCTTCGTAAGTACTTAAGGATATTCTTGACGGCCATCCAATGTTTCTCACCAGGGTTTGCCTGGTATCTACTAGTGATACTCAATGCATAAGAAACATTAGGTCTCGTACATAGCATCGCATATATGATGGATCCGATTGCTGAGGCATATGGAATCCTATTCATGTGCTCTCTCTCCATTTGGGTCTTAGGACTCATGTCCTTGGAGAGATGTATCCCATGCGATACCGGCAAGAATCCATTCTTGGATTCCTCCATGCTAAATTGTTTTAGCACTTTATCTATGTACGTTGATTGAGACAATCCAAGCAACCTCCTAAATCTATCTCTATAGATCTTAATACCCAGTATGTAGGCTGCTTCTTCCAAATCTTTCATAGAGAACTTGCTGGACAACCATTCCTTCACTTCTTGCAGCAAGGATACATTATTTCCTATCAATAATATATCATCTACATATAATATCAGGAAAACAATAACACTCCCACTAACCTTCTTGTACACACATGGATCATCCTCATTTTTGATAAAATCAAACTTTTTGATTGTTTCATCAAAACGGATGTTCCAACTTCTAGAGGCTTGCTTAAGTCCATAAATGAACCTTTGCAGCTTGCATACCTTTTGAGAATCAATGGGCTCAAAACCCTCAGGTTGTGTCATATACACATCCTCCACTAAATCGCCATTTAGGAAGGCGGTCTTGACATCCATTTACCATATCTCATAATCGTAATAGGCTGCAATCGCAAGCAAAATCCTTATAGACTTAAGCATGGCTACGGAAGAAAAGGTTTCATCAAAGTCAACACCTTGCCTTTGCTTGTAACCTTTTGCAACTAGCCTCACCTTATAGGTAATCATATTACCATCCATGTATGTCTTCTTCTTGAAGACCCATTTGCACCCAATGGGTTTTATCCCTTCAGGTGGATCAACCAAAGTCCATACTTGGTTATCGTACATGGAGTCCATTTCAGACTTCATGGCCTCAAGCCATCTCTTGGAGTCAATGTTACAAATTGCTTCCTCGTAGTTAGTAGGCTCATCATCTTCTACAAGAAATCCATATCTCTCAGGAATATGATGTGTTCTATTAGACCTACGTAGCTGATGTGTACTTGGAGCTACCTGTTTCTCCATCTATTCTGATAGAGGCTTACGTAAATGTTGCCTGAATGTGAGTTGAGTTTCCTGCTCAACTCCCACTGCATTTGACATTTGCTCCATGTCATCTAATCGGTCTGTGTCAATTTGTGGTTCTTGAGTTTCACTAATCTCAATATTTCTCCACTGCCGTTTCTTAGAAAAATCTCATTCTCTAGGACTATGGCATGCCTTGAGACAAAAACCTTTTGCTCGAGTGGGTGGTAGAAGTAGTATCCTTTTATTTCTTCAGATATCCCACAAAATTATACTTGTCAGATCTAGCTCCCATCTTGTCCGACTCATTACGCTTTGCATAAGCGTAGCAATTAACCCCAAATCCTTAGACGACTAAAGGTTGGTTTCTTTCCACACCATATCTCATAGGGAGTGGAACTGACCGACTTAGATGGAACTCGGTTTAGCGTGTATTCGGGTGTGTAGGGCATAATCCAAAATATTTTTGGAAGATTTGCAAGGCTTATCATTGATCGCACCATATTTAATAATGTGTGATTTCTCCTTTCTGATACACCATTATGCTATGGTGTACCAGGAGGAGTCCACTGAGAGAGAATCTCATTCTCCTTCAAATATTCTAAGAACTTATGGCTTAAGTATTCCCTACCTCGATTTGATCGAAGTATCTTAATACTTTTGCCACTTTGTTTTTCTACCTCGGATTTGAATTCTTTGAACTTTTCAAAGGCTTCAGATCTGAATTCTTTGAACTTTTCAAAGGCTTCAGATTTGTGCTTCATCAGATATACATAACCATACCCACTATTGTCATCTATAAATGTGATGAAGTAAGAAAAACCTCCTATTTCCTGAATATTGATAGGACCACATACATCCAAATGTACTAGTCCTAAACATTCAGTTGCTCGCTTACCCTTTTTAGTAAAGGATGACTTAGTCATTTTGCCACGTAAGCACAACTCATATTCCTCAAACGATTCCTAATCGAATGAGCCCAAGTAGCCATCCTTATGTAACTTGGTTAAACGTGTTTCATTTACATGGCCTAAATGACAGTGCCATAGGAATGAGTTCTTAGAATTATTTGATTTTAATTTCTTAGTTTCTATATTGAGAATAGGGTATTGTAAATTTAAAACATAAATCTCGTTGAACATTTTAGCAGAACCAAAGAACATTTTATTTTTAAAAATTAAAATTCCTTTATTTCCAATTTCAAATGTATATCCATCATTTACAAGCCATGAAACAGAAATAATGTTCTTTGTTATGTTTGGAACATAGTAACAATTATTAAGCTCCATTACAAGCACAGTGGGCAAAGACAAAGAACAAGATCCTATAGCTAAAGCAGCAACCTTTGCTCCATTTCCCATGCGCAGGATCACTTCATCTTTTTCCATCTTTCTACTGCTTCTTATCATCTACATATTGATACAAATATGAGATCCACAACTGGTATCTAATACCCAAGTATAATAAGAAGTAACAGAAGAAAACATCTCAATCATAAATATACCTGATGTAGAAGCATATGTATGTTTCTTTTCTTTCAGGCTAGCCAGATAAGCCTTGCAGTTTGCTTCCAGTGCCCTTCCTTGCCACAGAAGTGACACTTCCCCTTGGCTACTTTATTTTTCTTAATGCCCTTATTTGGTTTAGTCGCCTTAGCCTTTTGGACCTTATTCTTCTTTGACCGCGTCTTACGAGCGCCAGAAGACTCCACGACCATAACCTGCCCCTTTTCTTTCTTAATGTTGGGCTCGGTATTCGTTAGCATATTCGCGAGCTCAGGTAGAGATGTCTCTAGCTTGTTCATGTTGAAATTAAGAACAAACTGTGAATAGCTAAGAGGTAATGACTATAGAACCAAGTTAATACTTAGTTCATGATCTATCACAAAACCAATTGTGCCAACTTCTCAATCAGATTGATCATTTTTAGTACGTAGGCACCCACTGATGAATCCTCAGTCATTTTGCATTGAAATAGCTCTTTAGAAGTTTGAAACCTCTCATATCGAGACTATGCACCAAACAACTCTTGCAGGTGCATCAAAATCTCCTAAGCATTCATATGCTCATGCTGTTTCTGAAGATCAAGTGACATCGAGGCCAACATCAAACATATGGCCATGTCTTCAGCATCTTTATACCGATTGTATGCCACATGAACCTCAGTCGGAGCATCCGCTGGTGGGAACTCTGGTGCAACCTCATCTAGGACAAAAAGGATTTTCTCAGATCGAAGAACGATCCTTACATTCCTTAGCCAATCAAGGAAGGTGAGTCTAGTCAATTTGTTGAATTCTAAAATATTTCTATGGTTGATGTTTACACTCATGGTTTCTTTGATAACCTACATAAAATTAGAACGAGTCAATTATTATGAATACTAATCACCAACTTAATACGGTAATTCTAGATTTTTAATTAAGTTAGTTTCTCCCACTATTTTATCAAGGTTAATAGCCCTCTCTATTAATCTTGAGAAATTGGCATTCAATTCCTTAGTGGGCTAGGATCTTCATTTGAATTACCTTGACCTTAGCTTTGGCACAACAAATCTCGGTAAGCCAAATTTGGTAAATTATCATCAATCACATCTAATGTGACTCCTAGATCATTTAGGGAACATTGCCTTGTCAATCACATCCATATGTGATCACCCTAGTTTTTCTCTAGATTAGACTGACCCTAACTTTGGCCAATTATACTAGCCAATCTAGTTAAGTCAACCCATTGTTCCACAATTAACTCCTCATAAGTGCACTCGACCTCGGCTTTGGCACGACAAATCTCATGACCTAATGATTTTGTATCATGTGAACAATGGAAAGCTTATAACTTAATATTCGTGGAGGGATTTAGCGCATATAGGTCCCATCTATATCTACAACATTTGTACTATGCTAGGTTACATATCCTATATGTAGATTTTAGATTAATCTCAATTAACCTTAGTTTCATAAGATCCAATCTATGATTGGAACTCCTAATCAAATTAGGATTCTGATCACTATCTAATTTAGGAACCCTAATTATGTGACCAAATCAATTGCTACCATCCTGATCAATCTTAACTGATTTAATCAATTAAGAGCTTTCCTTAACAATGGCCAGATCAGTTGATCAATGGGGTCCAATTTAGCATACCCTTCGATCCCATTGAATGGGTTTTCCTAGGCAGCGAACGGAGCAATTAAAAATCACGATCAAACCTTTCTAGACACCAATGTAGTTAAGCCCAATTGATTAGATCAATTATGGGATCATAGGATCAAACAATGACATGGTTAAGTCTAAGTTTCCTAAATCTTTGTCATCTGTTACATTTTATGATAACTTTAGATAGTGATCTAGCTAGGGTATTATGATAAGAATTCTTAATTTAAATTTTAAAATTTTCTTATCATTTATCACGTGTTATGACATGTCGATTTCACATCCCATGTAAATCCTAATGTCTCTAACAAACCCTAATCATATTCTTGTCATGATAAGATTTTAGATTCAAAATAAGATTTTAAATTCCATAGGATTACTTTTAATCACAATCTTATCTTGATCCAAATATCCAAACTAAGTTTTCAATGTTCATTATCATAATATCAAATCTTAATCATATCAATAATCATGTTAAAATTAAATCCTAAACATGATTTCTAGGATTTCAGCATATAGTTTCTATCATGCATAAATAATAATTGTTATTTTAACATGACACATATATGATTAAATCTAAATGAATTATTATTTATTATCATATAATAAATCTTTATCTCTGATATCATATATCAAAGTTGTTGGCCCAAATGGCAACCCAAGAGGGGAGGGGGTGAATTGGGTTCTTAAAATTTTTAACACTTTAAGACTATGTGCTTTGATATAAAAGTGCTTGAGTGCAATGTATAGATAAATGCTAAGCAAATAAATGAGATAGAGAGAAAGAGACAAAGCACGACAAACACAAAGATTTTATAGTGGTTCGGTGTATCAACACCTACGTCCACTCCCAAGCAGCACTTGGGTCAACACTATAATCCACTTGATTACAGTCGAGTTGATTTACAAGCTGACAACTCAAACTTATTGTTTTTTAGGGTCACAACGAACTCAGCCAATTTTTTCAGGCTCACCAGCACAAAACCCAACCACAAGCTATCCTTAGCTTGTCCCGAGGTATACTACCTCCACTAATTCAATTTGGTTTGAACTTTTCTTCTTTTCTTCTTTTCCTCTTCTCCTTTGAAATGTTGAATCAGGCATCAGCTCAAATTCTTCACAAAAATTATAGTTGAGAAGTTGGGAAAAACATGGCTTTTACTTTCTTTTTCTTCACTTGGAAAATCCTCCAATTTTGAACTTGAATGCTTTGAATCTCTTTCGGACTCTCTTGGATTGGTTGATGTAGGCTCTGAGTCTTTCCTTTTGATTTCTCTCTCAAGATTTTTTGAATTTTTCACAAAATATTTTCTTTTTTCTTTTTTATTTTCCTTCTGTTTTCAAACAAACGGTTCCTCCTTTTTATAGATCCCTTAATCCAAGATTAGGTTAAAAAATAGCCGTTGCAGAGTAGTTGGATTGCTTCTACACACAAAGAAAAATAGCCGTTAGAGATTAGGTGGAAAATATTACCGTTGGAGTCCGTTCTGACATTTAAAAAAATCCGTTCCTGATAGGTTGGAGTCGGCTCCAACTTTTCAGGTGTTGGCTCCGAATCGGGGTGTCCAAAAATAGTAATAAGAAGCTCGTTAAGGAGTCGGCTTTGAAAAAGTTAAGTGTCAGCTCGGCGCAATCGGAAGTCGACTCCGAAATTCAAAGGAGTCGACTCTAACTTTGTCCAAAAAATAAGCTCTCTGTTCTCAGGTTAGAGTCAGCTCCAGAAACTCAGGTGTCAGCTTGGCAACTTTCAGGTGTCGGCTCCCGAACTCCAGGTGTCAGCTTCGAAAACTGAAGCAGAAACCACTTCTCTATATCCTAGGTTGGAGTCAGCTCCGAAACTCTAGGTGTCGACTCCGAACCGTGCCGAAAATGTAGAAAGGTTCTTATACGCCCTTGGGTCGGCTCCTGACTATTTGGGTGTCGACTCAAAGTTCTGAACTTACATATTTTCTTTTTAATTTTGATTCAAAACTAATTTCTTACACCTTTTGACTGATTAAATATTTTTTAATCCCTGAAACACTTATTAAATTTGTTAGAAACATAGTGAATATACTCATGTCTTTTGTTAATCATCAAAATCAATAATTGGATCAACAAAAGTACTCTATTTTAACATGATAATGAACATGCATAAATCTAATCAAATAATAAATATTTTATTATATTTTAGATTTATTATCAGCATATGAAAACTCTTCATGATTTTAAGCATAATCATATTATCAATCATATTGACTCAAGTATCCTATCAGATTAATGAATCTGTAGCCTAAGGAGGCTCTGATACCACTGTTGGGAATTATGTATACAAGATATGAATCTAATTTATATAAACATTGCAGAATGTATAAAATAAAATTCCTAGATGCTCAGGATCCTTAGGAACATATTCATTAAATCTTAAATAAAATCTAATTTTATTCATACCTGAGTCCTTTATTGATGTAGATGAGGATGAAGCCGATTAATCCTTTGCCACTAGCCGTCCATGTGTCCGGCCTCTAATGGTGATCCACACGGAGAAGATGGGATGAAGACCTCCAAGGTATGAAGATGACACTACAAGAGAGATAGAGGGGTGCTAGCGCCTCTTGAATCCCTTTACAGAAATACAGAAGATATTTTTGAAGAAAGATCTAATCTTTTTCTTCACTTACTTTACCTTCCTAGAAGGAACCATATTTATAGGATGAAAAGAAGACGTTCCAAGGGAGAAGAAGAGACCTCTCTTCATGGCATGGTAACATCATGGTAACTTTAATCCAAAGAAAAAGAAGAAACTCCCATTTTCATGGTAGCATCATGGTAACATTAATCCAAGGAAATGGAAGAAACTCCCATTCTTATGGTAACGTTAATCCAAGTGTCACAATCTCAGCCTTTGAAATTAGGAGTATCTCATAACTACATGCCCTAATTTGTACATGTTCATCATCGAACCGTAGAGATTCATCATGCCTCATCCCATGGGCATGATTCCATCTTCATATTGCTGAGATTGGCCATCCATACCCGAATAATCAGAGCCATCCATTACATGGATCAAGTGATATTTGGGTATCTAATTATTTGTTCATCATATGCACAAATAATTTCTCCTTAACATTCCTTCTACTATAATAGATCATATCCATTATTATTATATCTTCTTTAAATTGGGTCTCACCTAATTATTTAATTGATAATCTTATCTGAATTAAATCTAATTTAATTCTCATTTTAATTCATCCAAAATTCTCCTTAATGCGTGTGACCCATTAGGCCCTTTAACATGTTGGCAATAATCATATCCTAATCATAGACCCTAGGAATGATTGAACAACTCTTTGTCCAAGTCAACAACATAATTATAGATCATGAGAGGCCTCTAGCAAAGCATCATGACCACCCAACTGCCAAAGGTTTTGTTGACGTGACCATCAACACCTGTCCATGAACAGTTACCATATGATTAAATCCTTTCGTCACATATCCCAGATCAATCAGTGGTATGGAATGTGTCAACCTTGTAATTGATCTTTGTTTACTTGATCTAAGGAAAAATTAACTCATATGAATTAGAACTTCGAAACCATTTCGAATTCTAACTCAACCTTCCAAGGATAAAATAATCAATTTAATCCATCAAGTGGCCATGGGATATAACACTTTCTATCAAGGGAGACAAATCCTGCCTTGATCAAATATCATCTTCATATGCTTCATGTCATATCCAACCGACACCATATTTGCCAACCATGGCTAGAGCGACGTTTGGATGCCGTCAAAGCATGACATTCCACACATGAGATGCAATGAAGATCTCAAGTCAAATGATCACTCACACCACCATCATTAGAGATCAACCATCGACACTATATAGAATATCCATATAGGATCTCTGTACGGGTCATCCAATGCATCGTTACAATAACGAGCATCCACATACCTATCCAAGTATCTTCATACTTCATCTTGTGAAATCAGTTGCTCATCCTAAGGGTGAGGATATGCAATGTGTGCTAGTCTCACGGTGTTCGATGGTGTCCAGTCCCATATATACATCGACTAGGAAAGTTTAAAGAATCGAACCATAATGTGCAATTTGAATCTCACAATTTGTAATATCTATTACAAATTCCATATGCACGGTTCACATTCTTTTGGACTTTATCTCACAGACAAATATATCAAATAAAAGACATATGGATAGATAAAGAAACCATTTTATTTATATTCATATAATGTATACAACATTCAATCCAATTGGATTTAGGGCATACACTAACAAATACATCTGTGCCGATGAGGCTGACTCCTCCTGGCGCATGGCAGAATGGAGCTCAGCCAAGAAGCAGACTCATCCCGAGCCTGCTGAGGCTTCACTACTACAAAAAGTTAAATAGACTACAGTAGGTTTTAGAAAAAACACTATGTTTTTCGTAAAAAATGTAGTCTTATATTTTCACAAATTAAAAGACTACATATTTTATTTAAAACGTAGTCTTATATTATCTGATAATATAAAAGACTACGTTTTTAAATAAGATATAGTCTTATAGATAAAAAGACTACACTTTTAATTAAGACATAGTCTTATATTATATGATAATATAAAAAGACTACGTTTTTAAATAAAATGTAGTCTTATATTATCTGATAATATATTTTAGACTACGTTTTTAATTAAGACGTAGTCTTATATTATCTGATATAAAAAGACTATGTTTTTAATATTTTATAATATAAAAAACTACATTTTTAATTAAGACGTAGTCTAATATATTTTTAATTAAGACGTAGTCTAATATAATTTTCCTCCTCCTAATTCACTTTCCCTTTTTTTTAAACGAAACCCTCGCAATACCAAAATCAAATTTCTTTCTTCCATCCGTAGTTCTGTTTTAGGGTTTTGTTTGTGGAGACTCCACTGCCCACCATGCGGGATTAAGGTTGGCGAGACTCCACCACCATCTATCAGGATTTCGTTTACAAGAATTTTATCACCATGCAGAATTAGGGTTTTGTTCTTCATCAGGCTGAGATTCAAATGTAGGTAATTTTTTTTTTATTTTTAATCTAACGATCGAAGAGAGAGAGGGCGAGAGGGGTGCAGCATGGGGTTTGGCTCGCCGCCAGGCCTGAGCCGCGGTCGGCAGCCCCACCACCTGGAGCGGCGTCGGGGACCGGACGAGGGAGAGCAGAGGAGAGGGGCATCGATGTAGATACCAATGGCTTCAACATGACCAGGCCTGATCAGAAAACTAGCTCGCCGGAACCCTTCGAGATGGTGTCCAGCCTCGTGCAGCAGGCTCCCGACCTCCCTCAGATGTTCGCATCCAACGCTTTGGTTGCTAAAAGCTTGTATGCAATGGCGCAGTGCACAACAGATTTGAGCAGAGATGACTGTCGAAAATGCTTGAAAACGATCCTGGAAGACATCAAGGCTTGTTGCACCCAGTGGAACGGGTAGCGATATCTGGCACCGAGTTGCTGGATAAGGTACGAAGCCACTCCCTTCCTCCAGAATATAGATAGATCGTACACGGAGATCACTGAGTTCTATTGCTCGGGTAACAACTTCCCTCCTAATAGTCTTGGAATCGAGCAAGCAAATCTGAGCAACCTGCTTGCTGATTTGAAATCCAGCGCCGTTCCCAATGGCTTCTACAACACCACTGTGGGAAAGATTCCGGATCAGATATATGGCTTGGCTCTCTGTAGGGGAGACCTCGCCACACCTGGCCCTGACTGCAGCGGCTGCCTTGATGCAGCGGCTAGTGGCATAGCGGGTGACTGTGCCAATAAAACGGAAGGAATCATATGGAAAGAGAAGTGCCTCGTAAGATACTCGAACAAGAACATCTTCGGTGTTGTGGACGATTATGTGCAAATATTGTGCAATCCGGATCAGGTCTCTGAGGATGTCCATGATAACACAGTTGCAATGGCTTCAAGACTTATAGGGGTGGCAGCTAATAGCTCGTCAATGTTTGCTGCAAACGACTCACAATAGTCCAGGTATGTTCTTCTGCAGTGCACTAGAGATCTTGGCAGTGGGAACTGCAAGAGGTGCTTGGAGAGAGGGATGAATCATGTTACCAATAAGTGCAAGCAGACGAAAGGGTGGCGATACCTTTCGGGTAGCTGTACGATCAGGTATGAAGTCTATAGTTTCTTTAATACATCAGTGATAGCATCCGGGACGCCTGGGACTCAGCAAGCACCTACTGGGGATGGAGGTGAGTACTCTTCTAGTTGATTCAACCTGCACTTCTCACTGCAAAAAATACACTGAAATCCATTCGATCCTTTCTGCTAATAGTTCTTAAAAGTTTTCATTGTTCGAGTGGTTTTATTTTAACTTTTTTTAGCCATAATTTCATTTCTGCTCTAATAGCCCATTTTTACTATTAGTTTGTTTTCCAAAATTTGACAACAAAGTATTGGATGGTTGGAACGGTTGGTGATTCAATTCATGTAAAAACTTATATGTTTGAACAGGGAAATTATCAAAATCTAAGGACGTTGCTGTCAGTGCTGCAACATTTTTTGCGGTTCTCTTGGTTCTTTTACTCTGCTTTGCATGGCAACTGAGAAGGAGCAGTAAGCACTTGCCGATGTTTCTGATACTGACCAAGTTTCTGGTAGAAAATGTACAACATGCGTCCATGTTTTCTATTTTTTTGCAGATAGGAGAAAAGAAACTATGCTGGATGATCTATCTAGCAGAGACTTACCTTGTATAGAGCTGGAAATCATACAAGCAGCTACAAATAACTTTTCTGATGCAAATAAACTTGGACAAGGTGGATTTGGTCCAGTTTACAAGGTATTGGGACTTTTTTTTATTCCCAACCTGAGGCAAGTTTCCACACATTTTGTGAGAGGATTATTAATGGATAATTTCTCAGAGTATAATGAAAGATGGAACAGAAATCGCAGTCAAGAGGCTGTCAGAAAAATCCAAACAAGGTGCTGATGAATTTAAGAATGAGGTGAAACTAATTGCAAAACTTCAACATAGGAATCTTGTTAGAACACTGGGATACTGTGTCGAGAAAGAAGAAAAGCTGCTGATCTATGAATATCTGCCCAATAAAAGCCTTGATGCCCTTCTATTTGGTCAGTTCTTAATATTTCAATTTTTTAAATTTATGGCATATTTCCTACTGTTCCGTAGCAGATAATCATCCACCTATAGAAAATTTAATTCTCAAAAAAAAAAAAAAAAAAAAAAAAAAAAAAACATGTATAGTTTGGCTAACTATGCTAACCAACAGACTCTTCGATAATAATTTCTCTAACTGTAGCATTGAATCTCACAAAGTCTTGTGTGCCTCATTTTGATCACCTCTCCACCACTTTAAAATATAAAGATCTGACAATCCACTGTGAATCATATTTTTGTCAGATGCAAACAAGCGTTCTCAGTTGGATTGGAAGACACGCTTTCATATAGTTTCAGGAATTGCGAGGGGCCTTATCTCCATGAGGACTCCCTGCTCAAAGTTGCTCACAGGGACCTCAAAGCTAGCAATGTGTTGTTAGATGACGAGATGAATCCAAAAATATCAGACTTTGGCATGGCAAAGATTTTTGAAACAGGCAAAAGTGAAATTAATATGAATAACATCGTCGGAACACAGTAAGTATAATTATCGTATTTCTATTGATGTTTGTTTTGACGATGATGCTCTCCTTCCAATAACAATTGGTGATGATCTTGTGAAAGTTAAAGATTTTGTTGGTTCTCACGTTGCATGGCCTCAATCATTAGTTATTGATGATTCAGTCAAGGTATCTGAAACTTCTTAACTTATCCATAAATTTGTGATCAATTTATATTGATAAACTATTTGCTATATAGCATTTGTGAATTGAATTTCATTATTATTAACAGGCTAAGATTGTCCGGCCACAAAAGTTACAGATAAAAAGCAAAGAAAAGGATCCATGGAGTTTGTCATATTTAAAGAATCATATTGCAAAAAGTTTGGAAGATACAAATACAATAACTGTGGTATTGGATGTTGGTATCTTTGATCATGAACGGATCTGTTATATTATTCGGAAAGATATCGATAACTTTTGCTCAATGGAGGAGATTAGTTGTAGTTGTATTGTGCTATATATGAGGTAATAAGATATTTTTATATTTTTTGCGTTTTATATGCAATCACTAGATGTTACAAGTTTCTAATAATAACCGTGGGATTGAATAATTTGATTTGTGTAGCTATTTGTACAACCAACTCAAGAAATCAAAACTACTCAACATGTATGGCTTCGTAGACCCTGCACAGATCTCTATACACTCTGGATTGGCTGGAGTACGATCAGATTTTATTGCTAAAAGATTAGAGCATTGTAATATGGATCAATTGTTTTTAGCTCCTTATAACTTTGGATAAGTGGTTTTTTTAATGAAAATTGATACTTTTGATATTATGTTAATTATTGTTATTATGTTTATGAAGGAATCACTGGTCCTTGATGGTTATTGACCCTCATGGGGACAAAGTGTATTTTTATGATTCTATTAGACGTTCAATTGGAAAAGAATTGAAAGGTATTATTAATACGTAAGTATTTATTTATTTTTAATTTTATAGTAATTTATCTTATATCATTTGAGTCTCACACTATTATTATACTTTGCTATATCAGTGCACTCAAAATATACAACGCTAAAGCTAAACGAGTCGTAAGAAAAATACTTACTTGGGAGTCAGTTAAGGTATATTGACTTACACATTCTTTTTTATAATTTATAAAATTAGATCTTATTTGTTTAAGTCTTATAAAAACTTTTAAATTCATCTTTTAAGTGTCTAAAGCAACCATCATGTGTTGAATATGGCTATTATGTCATCATGTATATGAAGGAGATCATTGAGAATCATATCATTTCAATTGATGAAAAGGTAGGTTATTATTGCATACATGATTCATATATATAAGTAGTACTTTTTATGGTTTTAGATTTTATGTCATATGTCATTTAGTGCTCTTTTCTGAGTAACTTATGTGTATATATGCAGTTTGCTGAGAAGAAACTTATAAACAAGAAGAGATCGACATTATGCGTGGAGAATGGATCGAGTACTTGCAAGGTTTCATTTGAAGAAAATTGGCACTAAATGTATTTGATATTGAAAATGTATGGAAGAAAATTGGATATTTTAATTCAATGTATTTGAGATTTTTTGGAATATGTTTATATGATGACAGTATTGGATATTTATATGACAGTATTGGATATTTCAATTCAACATTTTTAGAATTTTTTTGGAATTGAAAGTATATGTTTGTATGATAGGATTGGATATTATATTACATTTTCAATATCAAAACGTAGTCTAACTGTACATAATAGACTACCTTTTCTGATGAAAACGTAGTCTAAATATATTTAAATACTTCATTTTTTTGCCGTTTAACTACAGTTTCTGATAAAAAACGTAGTCTAAATATATTTAAAGACTATGATTTTTTGACCTTTAACTACAATTTCTGATAAAAATGTAGTCTTAATGTATATAAAGACTATATTTTTTGACTTTTAACTACAATTTCTGATAAAAATGTAGTCTAAATGTATTTAAAGACAACGTTTTTTTTTTTAACTTTTAACTACGTCTAAAAACGTAGTCTAAACCAGGGACTTTTAACTACGCTCAAATATTTAAGACTACATTCAAAAAGACTACGTTTTTTTAAAATACTTTTAACCGTAGTCTATATATAAAGACTACATTTTTTAGATATAGTCTAATTAAATTTCTGTAGTAGTGCTCGTCCCAGGAGGCCCGAGCCTCCTCGCCGACCAGCCGACCATCTCGGGACTCTCGCTCCTAGGGATGGGCCGCTCACTCCCTTGCTCGCCCCGATATCTCATATCTTGCTGGAGATCGAGGGCAAGCCGTATCTTCAGCGCCCTCCTCTGTTGAACCCAAAGACCCCTGCAACAAAAATCTGTACTGTCTCTTCCATCGGGACCATGGCCACGACACTGACAACTGTCGCCAGCTGAAGAAGGCGATAGAGGACCTCATCCAGCATGGCCACCTAAGGAAGTTCGTTCAGAGGGGCAACCTGAGTGCACCTGGTCCGTCGATGCCCCCGCCTCCAATGGCTAGAATCGACAATGCCCCGACCGAGAAGATGGTGGCAATGATCTCCTGGGGGTAGGCAGCACATCCAAGAGGCCACGGGAGGAGGAGCTAGATTCTGTAATTCCCTTTTCTAAAAGGAATCTAGAGGGGGTAGTTAATAAGAATAATGATAGCGTCGTTGTATCTATGACGATCGCTAAGCATCCTGTAAAAAGAATTTTGGTTGATAGTGGGAGCTATGTGGATGTTTTGAGTTATGATGCATTTGTTCGGATGAGCTTATCCCCTGGCTTCCTTCGGTCCATCACCACACCCTTGATGGGTTTTACTAGAGATTCTGTGAGAGTTGAAGGGGAGATCACTCTTCCCGTCACGATCGGGACTCCACTATGTTAGAGCACAGATTTCTTGAACTTCCTTGTTGTTCGGGTTCCCCTGGCCTACAATGCCATCCTCGGGAGACTCAGTCTGAACCTTCTAGATGTCGTCATCTCCAAAAGGCTGCTTGTGAGGTTTCCTACCAGTAAAGGAGTCGGGAAGATGCGAGGGGAGCAGGGTCCGCTACCACTTTGCTACCATATGGCCCCCAGCCCGCAGGGGGTGATGTCTGCGCATGCACCAGAATCGCTCGACCCCCGCGACTTAGAGAGAAGAGGGGAGCCGGCCGAGCACCTACTGACCTTTCCGCTGGGGGAGGACCCGACGAGGGAGGTCAAGATTGGAGCCCTACTTCTAGAGGAGGCGTGCGACAGCTTCTCACTTTCCTATGGGCCAACTCTGACATCTTTGCATGGTCGACATCCGATATGCTAGGTATCCCCAAAGAGGTAATCATCCACCGGCTCAATATCAAACCAAAATGCCGGCCCATCCAGCAGAAGAAGAGGAGCTTCGCCCCTAACCGCCAGAAGGCCATTGATGAGGAGGTTCAGAAACTGGTGGCTGCTGGCCACATTCGAGAGGTTCACTACCCCGACTGGCTAGCCAACGTTGTGATGGTTTGCAAGGCTAGCGGGAGCTGGGGGATGTGCGTGGACTTCACTGATCTCAATAAGGCATGCCCCAAGGATAGCTTCTCGTTGCCTCAGATTGATCAGCTGGTGGACGCCACATCCAGCCATGAGACCCTCAGTTTTATGGATGCCTTCTTAGGGTACAACCAGATCAAGATGGATCTGGCGAACGAAGAAGCTACCTCATTTGTGACCAAGAAGGGGATATAATGCTACAAGGTGATGCCGTTTGGATTGAAGAATACAGGGGCTACCTATCAGAGGCTAATGAATAAGGTTTTCGAGGACCAAATTGGGCGCAACATGGAGGTGTACGTGGATAATATGCTGACTAAGAGTATCCGAACTACTGACCATGTTGCCGCCCTTGCGGAGACCTTCGGCAATCTCTGCTGAAACTAGATGAGGCTGAAACCCTGCAAGTGTGCCTTCAGGGTTACAGCAGGCAAGTTCTTAGGCTTCATGGTGACGCAGCAGAGGATCAAGGCAAACCCTGAAAAGATCCAAGCTTGTTGAGAAATTATTGAAACATAATTGCCCCAACTTTATTGATTTTGATGATTTCCAAAAGCCATGAGTACCTTAAAGAATACAATGTGTTTATTTATCAAAAACCTTGAGCTTATTCAAATTGAAAGGAATGGACTATCAATGGTTATATTTAATGAGTTTTGAATCTATTAGAAAAAGGAGTTTCAAGCTCTATGCTTAAAAGATTTCAAAAAGGAATTTTTACACATTATAATTCAATCGATGAATTCTTGAAACATGTCTTGAATCCATGCTTAATGTCATATTTAATGTATTCAAGTCAAATTTATATTTAAATTTATTTGGGACAAGTTTTAAAGTCAATCAGAACATTTTTCTGATTTTTGTATCGCTCCCGAGCCGACTCAAGGGTTTCCGAGTCGACTCCCCACAGAGTTTTCTGATTTTCTCGAGTCGACCCTTGGTTTTCAAGAGTCGACCCCTGACTCTGCGAGCCGACTCCTGTCTGTGCGAGCCGACTCCGCTCAAACAACAGAAACCATGTTTTTGAGCACTTCTCGAGTCGACTCCCCATTTTCCTCGAGTCGACTCCCGACTTTCAGGAGCCGACACTTTAGTTTTTCGCGAGTCGACCCTTCAATGTTTAAAATGTTTCTATTTTTGGTAATCGACTTCGAGCCGACTCCCACAGAGCTCGAGTCGACTCCACGAAATCTGGGCGCGATTTTTAACGATGACACATCAGCCCCAACGGTAAGATTTTGAATAACGGCTATTTTTCTTTGTCTCTAACGGATATATTTTTGCAGATTCTATAAATAGAGGAGCTCTTTTCAAATCAAAAATCAAGAAAAAATCAAAAAGAGAGAAAAGAATATCTTTCAAAAAGAGGAAAAACAGAGCTTATTGGAAAATCTTTTAGCTCAAAAGAGTGATTCAAAAGGAGTGAAATCAAAGAGAAAGATTCGTCTGCTCCTCATCAATCCACAAGAGTCAAAAGAAAATCCACAAGCATTTCAAAGGTCAAATCGGAGGATTTTCAAAAGGAGAAAAAGCTTCATCTCAACTCCAAAGTCTTCAACGGTCAAGAATCTTGCTGAGGCCTGATTCAACACTTCAAGAGGAGTTAAGAGAAGAAGGAAGAAAGCCAAGCCACACCATCTTCAATCTTATCAGGCTTTTCTAACCTTTATTTTATACTTCATTTGTATTTGCTCAAGAGGAGCATTTCATTATTCAAACACTTTTATTCTTGTTTGCTGATTCAATCAGTGGATTGAATCAGTGGAGGTTGTATACCTCGTTGCAAGCCGGAGTGCTTGTGTTGGGTTAGTTGTGAGCCCGTGAAAAACAACGTGTAGGGTTTTGTGCTGGTAAGCCCGAGTTAAAACCAGCTGGGTTCGTTGTGCACCCGGGAAAACAACAAGTTTGAGTTGTGAGCTTGGAAAACAACTCGGCTGTAATCTAGAGAGATTATAGTGTGGACCCAAGTGAATCTTGGGAGTGGACGTAGGTGTTGGTTGCACCGAACCACTATAAAATTATCTTGTGTTTGCCGTGCCATATTTTCTCTTTCTCTATCTCTCTTTATTTGCTTGTGTATTGATTTAGTTAGCCTCTCACTTGCACATCTTGCTAACTAATCAACTAAAGTTAAAAAGTCTTAAATTTTTAAGAACCCAATTCACCCCCCCCTCTTGGGTTGCCATCTGGGCCAACAATTGGTATCAGAGCAAGTGCTCATTTAGAATTTGATCTCACGATCAAGGGCTAAAGATCCTTATGGCAACACAAAGTGGTTCATGTTTTGCTGAAGGTCATTCTACGAATAGACCTCCTTTATTTAATGGAACCAACTATTCATATTGGAAAGCTAGAATGAGAATATTCATTCAAGCTTCTGACTATGAATTTGGGGAGTAATAATAAATGGACCTAGTACACCCACACACCTTATTGATGGCACTATTGTTCCTAAGCCCGAAAGGGATTGGAATGATAATGATAGGAGAATGGCACAACTAAATGCTAAAGCCATTAATATTTTATATTGTTCCTTAGACTCAAATGAATTCAACCGAATCTCAACTTGTAATTCCGCAAAAGAAATTTGGGATAGGTTGGAAATAACTCATGAAGGAACAAACCAAGTAAAAGAATCAAAGATAAATATTTTGGTTCATAAATATGAATTGTTTACAATGGAACAAACTGAAACCATCACATGCATGTTCACTAGATTCACTGATATTGTGAATGGTTTGAAAAGTCTTGGTAGAATTTATTCTAATGCTGATCTTGTGCGCAAAATTCTTAGGTCACTACCAAGATCGTGGGAAGCAAAGTCACTGCATCCAAGAAGCAAAGGACCTCAATGCACTACCTTTAGAGGAGCTTCTAGGATCCTTAATGACCCACGAGTTAACAATGAAGCAGCATGTTGAGGAGGAACAAAAAGAAGAAAACACTTGCCCTCAAGACTGCAGAAATGGAAGAGAGCAGCAGTGAAAGTAATGATGAAGATGATGAGGAAACTGCTCTCTTGGCCAAAAAATTCAGAAAGTTTATGAGAAAAAGGCCCTTCCATAAAAAGAAATTTGGAGCAAGAATTGAAGGAGAAAAGGATAAGAAAAGGACAAGGAGAAAGAAAAAGAAAAAGAGCCCTTAGTATGTTATGAGTGTAAAAAGCCAGGGCACTTTAGATATGATTGTCCTTTGCTGAAAAAGGCCTACAAGAAAAAGAAGAAAGCATACATGGCAACATGGACTGAGTGAATCTTCTTCCGAAGAAGAACAAAAAGAAGTTGCAATATTGCTTCATGGCCAACGACGACGACAACGACAATGAGGTAAGTTCTGAAAACTCAAATGATGAATTTACATTTGATGAAATGTTTGAGGCTTTCAATGAACTTATGATTGATTTTAAATCCTTGAAAAAGAAGTATAAGTTTTGAAAAATGAAATATTAGTTTAGCTAAAAGTAAAAATGAATTAGCTTTAGAAGTTAAGAACTTAACTGAAAAAGAAGAACTTAGAAAGAAAGAGATAATCTTAATCAAGAAATAGATTTGTTAAAATCTGAAACTAAAAACTCAACAAAAGATTTAAAAGATCAATTAAAACTTTAGCTTTAGAAAAAGAACAGCAAGCTAAAGAAAATGACTCTCTTAAGAAAGATGTTAAAAATATAAAGACATTGTTGAGAAATTCACCTTAAGTTCAACTAAACTTAACATGATTTAGATAGTCAAAAAGCTGTTTTTGACAAAGCAGGTTTAGGGTATAACACATTAAGGAAACAAAAATCTTTAAAGAATATTTTTGTAAAAGCCAACCAAAGTAATATAACTTGTTTTAAATGTAATGAAAAAGGTCATAAATCTTTGAATGCAAAACATTAAATAAACAACAAGTTAAATATTAAAGCAAAGAAAATATGGGTTCCGAAAGGAACAATTTTTGTTGCTGCTAACCATGAAGGACCCAAGAAAGCTTGGGTACCTAACATAAAGTTTGATTATATTGCAGGAATGTCTTGTAGCCAAAAGATCAAAGAAAAAGTGGTACCTTGATAGTGGCTGCTCAAGACATATGACGGGTGACAAAGATGAATTCATCACCCTGGAAGAAAAGAAAGGTGGAGTTGTGACGTTTGGCGATAACGGTAAAGGTCAAATTATGGGCCTTGGTAAAGTTCGCATAACTCCATCTATAGTTATTGATAATGTACTTTATGTTGATGGTTTGAAGCATAATCTAATTAGTATAAGCCAATTATGTGATAAAAACTTTAATGTTTCATTTAAATCTTCTATATGCACTGTAACTAATTCTATTGATGATAGCATTGTTTTTACTGGTTATAGACATGGCAATGTTTACTTAGTTGACTTAGAAAATTATCTGAGTGATCATTGCTTAATTGCTGACAATGCTAACATAAATGAAATTAGTTGGTTGTGGCATCGTAGATTAGGTCATGCAAGCACACACCTTATTTCAAAACTAATTAAAATGGATTTAGTTAAAGGATTACCTAAACTAGATTTTGAAAATAACAAAATATGTGATGCATGTCAATTTGGAAAACAAACTAGAAGTTCTTTCAAATCTAAAAATGTTGTTTCAACTTCTAGGGCTTTAGAGCTACTTCACATGGATCTTTTCGGACCAACTAGAACCACAAGTCTAGGAGGAAAGAAATATGGTCTAGTGATTGTAGATGATTATTCTAGATATACTTGGGTAATGTTTTTAGCTCACAAAGATGAGACTTTCTCGATATTCCTGAAATTCTTCAAGAAAGTCACAAATGAGAAAAACACTACTATAGTATCTCTAAGAAGTGATCATGGAACAGAATTTGAAAATCACTTATTTGAAAATTTCTGCACTGAAAATGGAATTAATCATAATTTTTCAGCCCCTAGGACTCCACAGCAAAATGGTGTAGTTGAAAGGAAAAATAGGACTCTAGAAGACATGGCCCGTACCATGCTATGCGAAAGTAACCTACCAAAGTACTTTTGGGCGGAAGCTATTAACACAGCATGTTACATCTTAAATAGAGCTTTAATAAGACCAATATTAAAGAAAACACCTTATGAATTATGGAATGAAAGAAAACCAAATATAAAATACTTTCATGCATTTGGATGTAAATGTTTCATTCATAATAATGGTAAAAACAACTTAGGAAAATTTGATGCTAAATCTGATGAAGGAATTTTTCTAGGTTATTCAACAACTAGTAAAGCATATAGAATCTTTAACAAGAAAACCTTAGTAGTTGAAGAATCCATTCATGTAGTTTTTGATGAATCTTTAGCAACTGGATCTGAAAAGATTGATGATGAGGAAGATACAAACATAATTGAAAAAGATCTTGAAAAACTTAATATTGAAGTATCTTCTGATCATGAACAAGAGCTAAAGATGATGATTCACATAAGGACGATGATGTCAATATTGATCATAATGATATAGATCTTCCAAGACTGGAGATATGCTCATAGTCATCCTAAGGAATTGATTATAGGCGATCCATCTCAAGGAATAAGAACTAGATCATATATGAGAAATATTAGTAATCATCTTGCATTTGTATCACAAATTGAACCTAAAACTATAGAAGAAGCTGAAAAAGATAATAATTGGATGTTAGCAATGCAAGAAGAACTAAATCAATTTACTAGAAATAATGTTTGGACTTTAGTTGAAAGACCTAAAAATCATTCAGTAATAGGATCAAAATGGGTTTTTAGAAATAAACTAGATGAAAATGGCATAGTAATTAGAAACAAAGCTAGATTGGTTGCTAAAGGATATAATCAAGAGGAAGGTATTGATTTTGATGAAACCTTTGCACCAGTAGCTAGATTAGAAGCCATTAGGCTATTACTTGCATTTGCATGTCATATGAACTTTAACTTATTTCAAATGGATGTAAAAAGCGCATTTTTAAATGGATTTATAAATGAAGAAGTTTATGTAGAACAACCACCAGGTTTTGAAGATCACGAATTTTCAAATCACGTTTTTAAATTGCACAAAGCTTTATATGGTTTGAAACAAGCACCTAGAGCTTGGTATGATAGGTTAAGTAAATTCTTAATAGAAAATGATTTTACAAGAGGAAATGTTGATAAAACTTATTTTTGAAAAGAAAAGTAAAGATTTACTTGTAGTACAAATATACGTAGATGACATTATTTTTGGTGCTACTAACGATTCTCTTTGTCAAGAATTTGCAAAGTTGATGCAGGGAGAATTCGAGATGAGCATGATGGGAGAACTCAACTTCTTCCTTGGACTCCAAATCAAACAAAGCAAAGAGGGAATCTTTATCAACCAAACCAAATACACAAGAGAACTACTCAAAAAGTTTGGTATGGAAACAATGAAACCCCTCGGAACTCCAATGAGTCCTTCATGCAAGCTGGACAAAGATGAAGAAGGTAAAAAGGTTGATCAAAAGTATTATCGAGGTATTATCGGATCCCTTCTTTATTTAACAGCAAGTAGACCAGATATTATGTTTTCAGTATGTTTATGTGCTAGATTTCAATCTGAACCTAAAGAATCACATTTAATAGCTGTTAAAAGAATTTTAAGATATCTAAATGGAACTAAAAATGTAGGTTTATGGTATTCTAGAGACTCACATTAAACCTAATTGCATATTCAGATTCTGATTATGCTGGATGTAAATTAGATAGAAAAGCACAAGTGGTGCATGCCAATTCTTAGGAAGTAACTTAATCACATGGTTTAGCAAAAAGCAAAATTCAGTTGCATTATCAACTACTGAAGCTGAATATGTAGCAGCTGGAAGTTGCTGTGCGCAAATCCTATGGATTAAGCGACAACTTGAAGACTATGGTATCACACTTAATAAACACCCATAAGATGTGATAACACTAGCGCAATCAACTTAACTAAAAATCCAATTCAACACTCAAGGACAAAACACATAGAAATTAGATATCATTTTATAAGGGAACATGTAGCTAATGATGAAATTTGTTTAGATTATGTAAACACTGAAGAACAATTAGCTGACATTTTACAAAACCTTTAAGCGAAGAAAGATTTTGTTATCTTAGAGGAGAGTTAGGAATTTGTAATCCTTTTGAATAAATTTTGAAACCTCTAAGGAAATATATCTAGAGTTCTTTCAAATTCTCAAAATCTTAAGGAAATTTTATCTAGAACTCATATCAATTTGATCTCTCAAAATCCATGATTTTTAATCATACTCAAAGATCAAATTCCGGACTCATTTCGGATTCTCTGAATCTTAATCTTTTTTTCTCTGAAATTGTCTCGGAGCCGACTCGAGAGTATCGGAGTCGACTCGAGTTTCTGCTGAAACTCAGGAGTCGACCCCTCCTCTGAGCGAGTCGACTCGAGATCGTGTCCGTGCTCTGTGACTAGTCGGGAGCCGACTCCACACTTTGCGCGAGTCGACTCGACGTGGTCCCAGTCTGATTATTTAGGGCACGAGTCGACCCCACGGACATTTCATTCTTTCAAATCTTCCAAATCCTCTCCAAAGCTTTCCCAAACCCTCCAAACCTCAAATAACCTCTGATTAACCACTCCTTCAAGATCTATGGCACCCAAAACCCGTGGAGCTAGCACTAGTGGCGCCGGTTTGAAGAGGAAGAGGACCGTTCGACGACCCGTCCGCGAGCCGTCTACGGATTCATCCTCTACCCCTTCTGCGAGTGATTCTCCTGCTCCAGCTCCTACTCTTCAGGTAGATCATCTTGCCAGTAGAGTTGTCACAACAGGAAGAAAGGTTGATTTTGAATTATTTGAGAATGAAGGATTTATAATAGGTAGACAACTGATTGAGATGGGATTTGAGATATATGTTCATTGGACTGTCCCACTACCCTGCTCTAGTTAAGGAGTTTTACAAGAATTTGACCAGAGGAGATGATGGCTTAGTGAGCAAAGTGAGAGGCATTGGTCTGAACATCACTTCCTCTATTCTATCTAGATTGTTGAATTTACCCTTGTCTGGACCATCCACCTTTGCCCCAGAAGATAGATCTCCAGCCCTCACTAGGCTATTGAACAGAAATTTTGAAGGATTTGAAGAAGTTTTGCTAGTCAATTGCCTTTGGAATTAAGATTACTCCACAACATCTGCAGCAGAATTTTGTTTCCCAAGACCGGCAGATTCGACTATGTTCTGAGAGAGATATTTTTTATGGATGCTGTTGTTTCTGGGAAGCCCATTAATCTACCTCGGATGATAATTATGGTACATTGCAGATTGTGGGGAAAAAGAAATCAAGTTTGCCCTATGGCATGGTTTTAACTAAGTTATTTCAAAGCCAAGGGATTGTATTTGGTGATAGTGAGCCAAAGAAGGAATTAAGGCATACTGATTATTACTCTTTGGCTACTATTCATCGAATGGGGTTTGTTAAGAAAATGGAATTGGGAGAGAAAGAATGTTACAGAGGACAGAGATATAGATGCTGAGGCCCCCAGACCTTCTTGAGACATTCATCACCTGAGCCTCCTCAGTGCTCGTCTGTTCCAGCTCCTGCTCCTGATTCTACCCCTGCTCCTGCTGTTGCTCCTGCTCAGTCTTCTACATTATCATCTGGTAGCTTTTCTGATGTACAGTTAGATCAGCTTAGATCATTATTCAAATCTGAGATAAGTGAGCATGAAAATAGACTGAAAGAAGAATTTAATGAAAAGTTTATGAATTTAAAAGAAGCCTTATATTCACTCAGTGATCGGGTTGCATCGATTGAGTCTACTCTCAGTTCATCTACCAGCTCCTTAAGTGAAGACTTAAAGAATATCTTTGGAGAACTTAAGGATATCTGCGGTGACTCAGAGACATACTCCCAATGCAACGCCGAGCTTCAGGATAAAATTACATCTGCTTGTACTTTTGTTGATAATAAGCTCAAAGATTATGTTAGACTTCAATGTGAAGGGATGAAGCAGATTGTTGATCACTTGAATAGAATTACTAGAAGAAATTTTTAAGTTTTCATGTAATCTTTTTGATGTAATCAAGTTTACTTTCAATGCAATGAGCAAGTTTACATTTTCATGTATTTCATTTTGAAGTAATGAGAAAGTTTGATGCATTACTTATGTCTATTTCAATTGTAAGTATCCTTGAATACTTTGAATGATTATCCTCAATTGATAAGTTAAATAGAAAAAGATAAAGAATGTTATTGATATTGAACTTCCTAACCTTTTTGTTGATTACAAAAAAGGGGGAGAGTTTTTATTAATCGTATATGTCTAATCCTTTCAATTCAATCAAAGTTTAATTTTGAAAGAGGGAGAGCATAAGGGGAAGAGATAAATTGAATTTCATAAAGAAAATGCTTAAGTTTCTGAATTTGAAAAATTTTGAATGATTTATAAAATTGAGGTTCATAGGGGGAGCTACCTCATTGAGGGGGAGCCTTTCCATGAACACAATAGTTGATTTTGGAATCACAAATTTTTCAATTTTATAATGCATATACTCAATGTTTTTGTCATCATCAAAAAGGGGAGATTGTTGAGAAATTATTGAAACATAATTGCCCCAACTTTATTGATTTTGATGATTTCCAAAAGCCATGAGTACCTTAAAGAAACAATGTGTTTATTTATCAAAAACCTTGAGCTTATTCAAATTGAAAGGAATGGACTATCAATGGTTATATTTAATGAGTTTTGAATCTATTAGAAAAAGGAGTTTCAAGCTCTATGCTTAAAAGATTTCAAAAAGGAATTTTTACACATTATAATTCAATCGATGAATTCTTGAAACATGTCTTGAATCCATGCTTAATGTCATATTTAATGTATTCAAGTCAAATTTATATTTAAATTTATTTGGGACAAGTTTTAAAGTCAATCAGAACATTTTTCTGATTTTTGTATCGCTCCGAGCCGACTCAAGGGTTTCCGAGTCGACTCCCCACAGAGTTTTCTGATTTTCTCGAGTCGACCCTTGGTTTTCAAGAGTCGACCCCTGACTCTGTGCGAGCCGACTCCTGTCTGTGCGAGCCGACTCCGCTCAAACAACAGAAACCATGTTTTTTGAGCACTTCTCGAGTCGACTCCCCATTTTCCTCGAGTCGACTCCCGACTTTCAGGAGCCGACACTTTAGTTTTCGCGAGTCGACCCTTCAATGTTTAAAATGTTTCTATTTTTGGTAATCGACTTCGAGCCGACTCCCACAGAGCTCGAGTCGACTCCGCGAAATCTGGGCGCGATTTTTAACGATGACACATCAGCCCCAACGGTAAGATTTTCAAATAACGGCTATTTTTCTTTGTCTCTAACGGATATATTTTTGCAGATTCTATAAATAGAGGAGCTCTTTTCAAATCAAAAATCAAGAAAAAATCAAAAAGAGAGAAAAGAATATCTTTCAAAAAGAGGAAAAACAGAGCTTCATGGAAAAATCTTTTAGCTCAAATAGAGTGATTCAAAAGGAGTGAAATCAAAGAGAAAGATTCGTCTGCTCCATCTCATCAATCCACAAGAGTCAAAAGAAAATCCACAAGCATTTCAAAGGTCAAATCGAAGGATTTTCAAAAGGAGAAAAAGCTTCATCTCAACTCCAAAGTCTTCAACGTCAAGAATCTTGCTGAGGCCTGATTCACACTTCAAGAGGAGTTAAGAGAAGAAGGAAGAAAGCCAAGCCACACCATCTGCTATCTTATCAGGCTTTTCTAACTCTTTATTTTTACTTCATTTGTATATTTGCTCAAGAGGAGCATTTCATTATTCAAACACTTTTATTCTAATTGTTTGCTGATTCAATCAGTGGATTGAATCAGTGGAGGTTGTATACCTCGTTGCAAGCCGGAGTGCTTGTGTTGGGTTAGTTGTGAGCCCGTGAAAAACAACGTGTAGGGTTTTGTGCTGGTAAGCCCGAGTTAAAACCAGCTGGGTTCGTTGTTCACCCGGAAAACAACAAGTTTGAGTTGTGAGCTTGGAAAACAACTCGGCTGTAATCTAGAGAGATTATAGTGTGGACCCAAGTGAATCTTGGGAGTGGACGTAGGTGTTGATTGCACCGAACCACTATAAAATTATCTTGTGTTTGCCGTGCCATATTTTCTCTTTCTCTATCTCTCTTTATTTGCTTGTGTATTGATTTAAGTTAGCCTCTCACTTGCACATCTTGCTAACTAATCAACTAAAGTTAAAAAGTCTTAAATTTTTAAGAACCCAATTCACCCCCCCTCTTGGGTTGCCATCTGGGCCAACAAAGCTATCCTGGATATAAGGCCCTAGGCTAACAAGAAGGAGGTGCAGCGCCTGACCGAGAAAGTAGTAGCCTTGAGTCGCTTCCTGTCCAAGTCGGCAGAGAGGTGTCTGTCTTTCTTCAAGGCATTGCACAAGGTCAACGGTTTGAGTGGATGAAGGAGTGCTAGAAAGCCTTCGAGAAGTTAAAGAAGTTTTTATCCACTCCGCCATTGCTGTCCAAGCCAGCCAAGGAATGGAGAGGAGCTCTTCCTGTATCTTGCAGCCTCCTCCAAGGCCATCAGCTCTGTGCTTGTCCGTAGGGACGCTGATGGAACGCAGAAGCCAGTCTACTACACCAGCAAGGTGCTTCATGATGCAGAGACCAGGTATTCCAGAACCAAGAAGATCATTTTCTCCTTGATCGTCTCTACTCAATGCTTCAGACTTTACTTCCAAGCTCATCCAATTGTGGTGCTTACGGACCAGCCCCTTCGGGCTATCTTATCCCATCCTGACACCTTTGGCCGTCTGGCGAAGTGGGCCATCAAGTTGGGGGAGTTCGACTTGTCTATCCGACCGAGGTCTGCAATGAAGTCCCAGGTGTTAGCCGATTTCCTAGTCGAGTGCACTTGGCCGAGGAGCACCCGTAAGAGCCGCACTTGGAGTCCCCCATGGAGTTGAAGGCAGAAGGAGAGGACTGGATCCTTCATATAGATGGCGCATCAAACTCCCAAAGGAGTGGAGCCGAACTCATTCTTGTAAGCCCTAAGAGAGAGGCAGTGGAGTACGCTCTCTGATTCCTTTTCCCTGCCACCAACAACCAAGCGGAGTACAAAGCCCTACGAGCAGGGATGAAATTGGCCAAGGAGCTCGGAGGGAGGTGTCTATGGGCCTTCATCGACTCTCAGCTTATCTCTGAGCAAGTTGCTGGGAAGTACGAGGCCCAAGACCCAACCATGTCCCATTATTTAAGTAAGGTCCAATCTCAGGTCTCCTATTTTGCCTATTTCCGTGTCAGTTACATCCCCAGAGGAGAGAATGCCAGTGCTGATGTACTGTTCCGTTTGGCCACCTCGACCGACGGAGCCTTGGGAAGAACGTATGTGGAGCATTTGGAGGTCCCGAGCACTGAGGCTGCAGAAGAGGCTTTGCTGGTCGTATAGGAGCCTACTTGGATGGACGCTTACATCCAGTATCTTACCGATGGCGCCCTCCCCGAAGACCCTACTAAGGCCAGGCTACTCAAGCGCCGAGCTCTAAAGTTCTTGATGATGGATGGGCGGCTTTACCGAAGGTCAATTCTCATACCCGATCCTCAAGTGCGTCGGCCCGGCGAAAGCTGATTACATTCTACGGGAGATCCATGAAGGCATCTGTGGGAGTCATCTGGGGGGCAGAGCTCTGACGTATAAAGCCCTGCGCCAAGGGTACTACTGGTTGACGATGAGGGAGAATGCCGACGAGCTTGTTAGAAGGTGTGATAACTGCCAGCGGCATGCCAACATCCAGCGGCAGCCGACCTTTCAGCTGAGCCCCTTGACGGCCCCCTGGCCTTTTGCTCAGTGGGGGATGTGTTGGAAATTGTGTTCTAAAGTCAATCAATTAATATGTAGATGATTATGCAATTTGTAAATGTATATAAATTATAAATTAATAAATTTGGCAGTTCATAACATTGCATCTTCCTGAAATAAATTCTTTTATGATGGAGTCTTTAGAACCATAATCTATTCAATAAAGAGAGGGTTTATTGAGTGGTTCTTAAAATAGTCACGACCAAATGATATATAGTTATAGTGCAACTATGTATCAAGTAAAGGTCGTTGTATGTCATATGGGTTGGTTGTCCTCTTTACCAAGGAGTGTGGTGACACTGGTATGACATGCAGGTGAAGTGTATGACATTTCACCGAACGTGACCAATCTGCGGAATACTCTTCTGCCAAGAAGTGTTCGCGAATGGATATGGATTTAAGTGTACCTAGATTTTTAATCTAGTGACAGAAGGTTTTTGGGTGTAGTAAAGTACTTGTGGAGTAGTGAGTGGATCAAGATGGGATTGATCCCTCCAAACAGTTTGGAATAAATATCTCACTGTGTTTCAATTTAGCAAAACCTTGGTTAGGGTAGTCCTTGTGAGGAGTCACAGGACTTATGAAGATTGAGACACTTTATAGATGAACTGATTAAGGGTTGGCAGTTGAAACCTAAGTCATCTTGAGCATTGAGGGTCAAAGGGATGAATTATATGGTAACTATAAGCCAGAAGTTCTTGATTGTTGCTATGCAACCTTCGGCCTATCCGAACATTGGGTGTCATTGCTAGATGACGACTTCGATTAGTATTGGAAGTGTTCTAGTGCTACTGGCTTAGTGTTCGAACCTATGGGGTCACACGCCATAGGGGATTCTACCTGACTGGATGATTGAGAAACTAAATGTTAGTAAATTAATTGAAGGATTAAATTGGCAATATGATTGCTGGCTAGCTCAATTTGATTGAGCTATGAATATCTTGGTCAAATCAAATAGGATTTGGTTTGGACTCAAATTTAGGTAAGCCTAATGTTAACATCCTTACCCATTTAAATTTGAATTATGGATTTGAATTTCAAACTAATTTTAATTTCAAGTTTAAAGATTGAATTTTGGATTCAAAACTTTAAGTCTAATTAAAATGGATGTTAATGACCTCTCCCTAATTACCCCTCATTCCTTAACTTCTAACCTTTTTGGTTTTTAACTGAAAAAGGAGATGAAGAGTTTCTTCCTTAACTCCTTTTCAATGAAAATGAAGATGAAGGGTTCCTCCTTATCTTTCAAGAAAACAACAGGGAGATGAGAAGTTTTTAGGATGAAAGGGATTCTGGCTATAAAACCTGAGGGTAAGATATTTCCAAAAAAATATACATCATTTTCATAATTCCAAGAGCACCTTAGGGTTAAAGAGAAGAAATCTCATCATCGAAGCCTAGGAGAGGAGCTAGCACTCCGAAGAGGCTGGTCAGGACCAGAGCCCCGGTGTGGATCACCTGTAGAGGCCATACACCTTTGTGTGGCTAGCAGAAGTACTATCTACCACCACCTTCTACTGCTGCGTGAGTGATTAAGCATCAAAAGGTAAAAGATTCAATATTTAATGGTGACTTAGATAAGATCTAAGACACTAGGCAACATACATAGATATGATCTATGTTATTATTTTTTTTATAGATTTGATCTATGTATTAGATCTTTTATACCTATATATATATTGATCATGTTGTAGGCTGATATTAGATTAGATCCAATATCTTATTGCTTCCATTGCATGTTTATTTTACAAAATGTTAAAATACATTTCCATTTATTTCTTTTGCCTACATAAGTTTTACTAACATGATGGACTTCCTGGGACCATTTCCCCCGGCCTCTGGCCAGCACAAGTTCCTACTAGTAGCCATCGACCACTTCACCAAATGAATCAAGGCAGAGGCACTGGCTAAGATCACCGAGGGCAAGGTGAGATCCTTCTTCTGGAAGTCCATAATCTGCAGGTTCGGACTGCCACATACCCTCATCACCAACAACGGCCGGCAGTTCGATAATGCACCTTTCAAGGGATTCTGCACCAAGCTGGGCATTCATCAGTGGTTCACTTCTATCGGTCACCCTCAGACCAACGGCATAGCCGAGGTGACCAACAGTATCATCCTTCAAGGACTTAGAGCATGGCTGGATGACTTCAAAGAAAGGTGGGTGGAGGAGCTCCCCAACGTGCTGTAAGCCTACCACACGACGCCGCGAGCTCCCAACGGAGAAACTCCCTTTAGCCTCATCTTCGGATCTGAGGCTATCATTCATGTGGAGGTCGGCGTTCCAAGCCCCCGGACAGGATCTTACAATGAGGAGGACGACCCAAACCAGTTGTGGGCCAATCTCGACCTTATGGAAGAGGTACGTGATCGAGCGTGACTCTGAATGGATGTCTATCGACAGTGAACTGTCAGGTACTAAAATGCCCTTGTCCATCCAAGAATGTTCCTGCCAGGAGACCTAGTCCTCAGACGGGCCAAAATCTCAAAGCCGACGGAAGGAGGCAAGTTGTCGCCGAATTGGGAAGGACCCTATCGAGTCACTGAAGCCCTCCATCGTGGAGCATACCGCCTCGAGGGACTAGATGGGAAGCCGCTCCCTCGAACATGAAATTCTGACAACCTCCGTCGGTACTACCAGTAATATACCCCTTCTTTATATTGGGTTGTGCATTTGCATTCTTTTGGACTCCTGTCCCACATTCTATATTAATAAAAATGTGTTCGAGTAGCTTGTCTTTTCAGCAAAAGTCCGAGGCTAGCTCAGCACTCCAAGACCAATGTACCATCGGCACTCAAAAGCCCGAGGCCAGCTCGAGACTTCAAGACCAATGTACCATCGGTAATGAAGACCGATGTACCATCGGCACTCAAAAGCCCGAGGCCAGCTCGGTAACCCAAGACCGATGTACCATCAGCACTAAAGACCGATGTACCATTGACACTCAAAAGTCTGAGGCCAGCTCGGCACTCCAAGACCGATGTACCATCAGCACTGAAGACCAATGTACCATCGGCACTGAAAAGCCTGAGGCTAGCTCGGCACTCCAAGACCAATGTACCATCGGTACTGAAGACCAATGTACCATCGGCACTCAAAAGCCCGAGGCTACTCGGCACTCCAAGATCGATGTATCATTGGCACTAAAGACCAATGTACCATCGGTACTTAAAAGCCCGAGGTTAGCTCGGCACTCCATGATCGATGTACTATCAGCACTAAAGACCGATGTACCATTGGCACTCAAAAGTCCGAAGCCAGCTCGGCACTTCAAGACCGATGTACCATCAGCACTGAAGACCGATGTACCATCGGTACTCAAAAACCGAGGCTAGTTCGGTACTCCAAGACCGATGTACCATCGGCACCGAAGGCCGATGTACCATCGATGCACCGACCCAAGGTCAACCCAACACCAAGACCCAGCTTCGGTTAGCGCTGACTTGATGTCAAGCAACGACTGAGGCCACTATAGTAGGCTGGCATTGCATGCCCCCTGCGAGGACCGCACCTGAGCACTGGCCTCAAGTTTACTGGTGGAAGCTCAAGTCTAACCTCGGTGCCCCCACTAGGGTCGGCCCTACATGGCTAAGTCACGGATTTTCTTGTACTGAGCAGACGGATACTATCCCCAGTGTCGACGCAACCCCTAGGGGTCCTACATCGATGAGCTGAGGGAGGTTACAAATTCATTGCACATTTCAAAAAAACATTCTCATTACCAAAAAGTGCTTACAAAATGCCAACTAGGTCGGACTTTGATACAAAAAAAGAAAACAAAATCTGCCGAGGGGGGCTCTTAGTCATCCGCCAGTGCCGACTCATTGACCGGGGTGTCTTCCACTTCATCGCAGGCATCTGGCTCGAGATCAAGGAGGTCGGCGATCCCTGAGACCTGCGTGACCTTCTCCTTCCCGTCGCAAAAACCTTGAAGATACGCCTCGGCAGACCCCTCAGCGACCTCCTCGGCGAAGGCGATGGAGCTGCTGAATCGCTCCACGGACTCGGCAGCCGCTAGCTCGGCCATTGCGCCCCTCTTCTAGGATGCCTAGGCCCTCCACATGGCCTTGTCCACTCGGGCGGAGGCATCGGCGGCTTGGGCATTGGCCCTCCGTGCAATCTCCTCAGTGCCCTCCACCCGGCCTTCAGACTCCTTGGCCTCATTCCTAGCCATCTCCAGCTGGAGACAGCAAGCTGCCAGCTCGGCCTCGGTAGCGCGAACTCACTCTAGATTGGCAGCCTCATGCTGCCTGGCCTCCTCCACCTCCCTCCTTGCAGCCCCCAGCGTCCTCTTGATCGCCTTGGCCTCTCTTCGGATCGCTTCCAGGGCGCACTCGGCCTCCTTGGCCCAGGTCACGGCTGCCATCATCGCCTGGTGGGCACGATGGCCTCGGAGGGTGATGTCCCTTAGGGCTGCTAGGGAGTTGACCGCCTACACTAGAAAGGCAGTCAGTACAAAAAGCAAAGATAAAATTAAATCGTAACCAGAGAGAGAAGAAGGTTCTCACCCAGAGGTGCACCGCGAAGGCGTCTTAGTAGATCGCCGGGGCATCCAGCTCGTGGAACTCCGCTTGGAGCTCTGGTAGGAACACCCTCGCCATCAGTCGCTCTGTGGTGCAACCGTTATAGGCGAGGGAGACTCGCGGGCGACTCGCCCCAGTCCTCCTCCTTTCGGGGTCGGACGAGGCTGAGGGCTCTGATGCTGCTGGTCTCCTGCCCATGGGTGCACCACCCTCCAAGGGTGACTCAGTCGCGGGCTCCATCGATTCGGCTCTGGCGGCGATCAGCTCGGCGCTGAGTGTGATGTTTGCGGCCCTCAATTCTAGAGGGGTGTCGGTAGTCAGGTCCACTGCTGGGACTACCTGCGGGGCACTCTCGGGGATGGCCAATTGAGGTGACGAGGGACCAGCCCCCTCGTCCGCACCCTGACTGTGGGTGGCAGGGGGAGAGGCCTGAGGGCGGAGTTTCTTCTTCCCTCCCTCCGTGATCTCTGCCTGGCATTTCTTCACGGCCGCCCTCCTTAGCATCCCGGTTGGGACATTTATCACTACATGTCATCGGTCGGATTTAGTAAAAAAAAAAAGAAAAGAAAAGAAGAAAAGAGAGGAGGGAAGAAGAAAAGGAAAAGGAGAACGGGCTAAGTATTGGATCGGCTACTACTCACCACTCTGGGTGGAAATGCCCGCGAGTCGGAGATTGCCCTCTGATAGGAGTAGATTGAACCTGGGGATCTCGGCTACCAGCAGCTGCCCCAGTGCTTCCCTATCCCCCGGGGATATTGACGAGTCCTTGTTGGGCCTGAGATCCGGGTCCCCCCACCTCGGTTTCACCCCATCGAGGTCGGCAAAGAAGAATTGGGATTTCCATCCCTTGACGGAGGAGGAAAGGCAAAGTTTTAAGGCTCAGCCGGGCCGAGGCTGGAACAGCCACCAACCCAACTGTTGCCGGAGGGTGTAGCAGCAGCGGAAGAGGGAGATTCGGGGTTCGAGGCCATGGAAGTGGCAGAGGATGATGAAGCAGCAAACGGTCCAAAGGGAGTTCGGAACCAGCTGGGTAGGAGTCAAGGATTATCGATCGAGGAGGTTGAGGAAGAAGGGGTGGAAGGGTGGCCGAAGACCTATCTTGAAGGAGATTTCATAAATGGCTATCCTACCGGATCGGAGAACACTACCCTATCATCGAGGGTCAGTAAGAAGAGCCCTACTTCCCTAGGGATTTGATAACAGACCCTGATGTTAGCCAGGTTCTGGCCTGTTACTGTGAAGGCGGTCCCGGTTGGGGATTTCGCCCCCACCCTCGAGGAGGTGCCGGCGGCCGTCGGGCGACTCCTCGCAGGAGCCCTACCGACGGCCCACCGTTGGATGAGAGGAATGTGGTCCTCCAGGTTGGTGGAGGAGGAGGACCATAAGGGGGTAGGAGACGGAGAGGCACAAAGCCTCGAGGAAGAAATTTGATCTACGGGGGATGCAGATGAAGGTCAGGAGGGAGAAGAAGCCATTAGAAAAGTTTGATGGGGGAGTTAGGGGATTGGAAACGATCAAAGGACTGACCTAGGTCAAGAAAGGAGCAGCAAGAGCGAGCTCTCGGGAAGAAGATGAAAAGCGGGGGAGCTAGAGGAAGAAGATGATCTCGGGAGAACAGTGACAAGACTCGAAGCCTTCCTCCCGACTTATTCGTTTCAAATCATCCCGCCTCACCTACCCGGGCCACACGGACTCCCGCTATAGGTGGAGTCACCTCGGTAGGCGCCCAGCATGTGAGACGCTCCGCCTTCAGCCAATAGCAGGGGACGCTGGCGTCAGCACCATGATGGCAATGATAGCAGTGGATTTTCATAGGTTCCGAGAGTATGCCCTCGTTTCGAGGTAGATCTCCGCAGATCTGACGGCCAGCAGGGACAGTGCCATTGCAGAGCCCAAGTCACCCACGCTAAGGCATCTTTGCACCTAGAGACACGTGCCCTTCAATAGTTGCCGGCATGGCAGGATCACCCACTTGAGTTTACACCCCTTTCGCCTTGCATGGGTGGGCCCGCTTCGTCTCAGGGGCGAGCGGGCATCTGATGTGGTTGATCGGATCTCATTAGGGTTAATGAAGAAAGTAACTGACAGAGCCCCTGCCTCAGCCTCCAGGTTCCACTCGGCCTCGGACCCGATGTCCCCTCGGCCTTGGCCTCGGACCCAACGTACCCTCGACCTCGACCTCGGACATGGCGTCCCATCGGTCTCGGCCTTGGACCTCACATCCCCTCGGCCTTGGGCCTTAGTCCCCCTGGCCTCGGATCTCATGTCCCACCACCTTGTGTCACCTGACACACCCACGTGGCCCACCAATCGCCTGTGGCGACCACGTGGCCCACTACTTGTCTGCCACAGCGCGTGGCCACAACCAGTAACGACGCATGCCTGACACGACTGGGCTCGCTTGCCATAGGTGGAGCCATGCCTGGCAGGTTGCCGGCAATGTAAGACATCTCTGATATGCTTAGTATCCATTGCGACCTATCACTGTCAGCCCCGCCGCCTGTCCACCACCGGACAAGGGCACCTCGAAATCAATCACCTTCTAGAAGCGGAAAAAGGGATCCTTGAACAGGTATAAAAGCCCACACTCACAACGAGGAAGGGGATCAAAAAACTTAAGCTCTCTAACTATCTTTTCTGATAGTTCTTTTCTTAACTGTTTCCGAGTTGCTTACTTGAGCGTTGGAGGGTCCCCATCGGTGCAATCGGTCTCTGGGACTTTCTTGCAGGGGCTCTTTGTTGGGAATTGTATCCTAAAGCCAATCATTTGATGATTGTGCTAATATAAATTACATATAAATTGATATATTAATAAAAGTTATTTGGTAGTTTATTCATTACAAGAACATCTTCTTAAAACTCCTAATAGTAATGAAGCCCTCAGGATCTTCCTTCATGATAAAGGAGGATTTATCTTTGAAGGTCCTCAAAAGAGTTTGCAACCAAATGATATACTATGAAAGGGCCATAGTACTATCAATTATAGGATGTTGTATATCATATTTGTTGGTTGTCCTCTTAATCAAGGAGTGTAGAGACACTGGTATGACATACAGGTGAAGTATAGGAGTACATTTCACCGAACGTGACTCATTTCCGGATACTTTGCTATCAAGAGTTAATCCGAGAAGATATGGGTATAAGTATCCTTTAGACCTGAAGATCACAACCTGTGACTTGCAAGTAACTCATTGTATTTAGGTGCTGGACCACCTGGATTTTTAATCCAGCTACGAAAGATTTCTGGGTGCAGTCAAGTACTTGTGGTAGTCAGTTGTAGATCAAGATGGAATTTGACCTATTCCGTTAAAAGAAGAAATGCTTGTATTTCAATTTAGCAAGACCTTGGCCAAGGCACTTCATGTGAAAGTCACATGATCACTAAAGTTAAAATTACTTTATGGATTTGTTGTTTAGAGTTGATAGGCTCTTAAGCCATCCTTAGTATTTGTGGTCAAAAGGATGAACTATACGGTAACTATTTCTTAGGGTTCTTGGAGTTTGCTCGGCAATTCTTCAACCTATCCGGACATCGAGTTCCATTGCTAAATGGGCACATCGATTAGTATAGAAAGTTATTCCTATGCTACCGGCTTAGGTTCGAACCTAGAGAGTCACACGCATAGAAGTTTCCTAGGATGATCTATTTGCTGATCAATGATTGAGAATTGTATATGATTTAATTAATCAATTTGATTGATTGAATTATCTAAATTGGGTTAAGTACAAGTGAATAAGATTCAATTTGGTTTAAGTCTATTAGAAGGACTAGTCAATTTCAAATATTGATTTGAAATTAGACTTGATTTGGATTTAAATAGATTCAGGACTAGCCAAATTTGATTTGGGCTAGGACCATGATCTATGTAGGTTTAGTCCAATAAATTCAGATCAGCTTAAACCAAAACCTGAACCCAAACCTCTCGCATAAGTATCTCACATGATGAGATAACTAAAATCTGAGAGATTAAATTCACATGTAGAATTTAATGTATAACATTAATCTTCTCCAAACGGTTCAGTTGGAATTCTAATGTGTTAGAATTCATATGGAATAAATGTGCCTCTTTGAGTCATCATGCGATGGAATTCTAAGTGTTAGAATTCACATCTCTTTCGTTTTTACCGAACATCGGAATTAACCAAACACTGCGTCTCTTTGGTTTTCACCGAACGGCAGAATTCTAAGTGTTAGAATTCAATGGGCTGGCTAAAATGAGACTATAAATTAGAGGACAACCCTCACCAGATTACAACAACAAAATGTTATGGATTGAATTTCTAAAGAGTTAGAATAGAAAATCTTGATGTAATTCTGGTGTCATCGAAAGTTTGGTAGATCTTGGCAGAAGATTCAAGTGGGAGGATTCGAGATCAACAAAGTTATTTTTCCGTGACCTAGCACTCCCAATAATCCAATTATTCGGGGCTTCGCATGGACGATACTAGAGGCCGAATGATTAAACGGCTGCAAAGCACAAAGGATTTACCTACTGTTCTTAAGGTAAGTGATTTGATCCCTAGATCTTAAGGCAGGCTTCAAGACGAGTAGGATGACTTCTCATCTTGAAGATCAAGATTTGATCTTGATATTTTATTTATATGTATAATTTAGATCAAACGATCCTATAGTATAAGGCAAAGATATGATCTTGATGCATGTTAGATAGATTAATATGTAATCTTTAAGTTTCCGCATTGATAATTGTTATCAAATTTTAAAATATGTATGCATCGGAGATTGTTTCTCCCTACAAATGATATCAGAGCCATGGTTTCGTCTTAATCTAATTAATTGCATATAAATTAATGCTCCTATTAATTTTGTAATCAAAGCTAAAACGGATCACCAGGCTATTCGGTCAATGGATTAAAAATCCAAATTACCCATTCAACGAGGTATTCTGTGACATATTGCCATGACGTTATGGTTCTTTTATTATTGATGCTTAGTCAAAAGAAAATTTAAATTAATTTTTGGCATCAAAATATATATTACACTTACTCTCAAAAGATGTTTTATATTTGATACATATTGATATTGTATAAAAGCATGATATTTGCATGTTTAGTATAAAAACATAGATATGAGATATGATAGCTTGTTGTCTATATTATGAAACAGACAAATATTTATGAGAGTTATATTTAAATGTCAAATATTTATTCATAATATTTTTAGATATGATCTAAATAAATGAATTATGAGTAGTTAAATAATGCAACTAATGCATGATTCGAAATATATGACATGAAATATATTTAATCTTTTGGGTTAGCTAAATCAGGTCCATAAAGGGTTAGACCCTAAGGTTTAAATCAAATGGACTATAAGAGTATTTGATCGAATCTAAATTGATTAGATTAGGTTAAGGATGCTCTAAATCAAACAATAGTTATAGTTGATCATATCCATGTCTTTGATTAAACCAAATGGAAGTAGATTAGGCTCCGTGGTTGAGCATGAATCTCTTAGATGGTCAAATCAAAATTGGTTAACCATATGATGTCAAAGTGAGTTGGCAAGTTGCTCTAGGATCAACGATCAAATAGTTTTTAATTGAGAGCTACTCGTATTGATGCATCTTTAACGAGTTAATGGCATATCCCTCCCATCGATCTTACTTACTTGGTCAATATAGTGAACCATTTATGATTCAGATCATTTACTTGATTCGGATTGACCCATGCTTGTAAGAAAATCAGTCTGACTGATTTAGGTGCCACTTAACTTGACTTAATCTTGTTTCATTCTACCGATTTCATAGATTCAGTGGAAGAACTTGATTAGTCAATTTATCTTCAGATTATTAAATCCTCTAAAATTATTAGGTCCTTAAAATGAAATAGTTATATAATAACTAGATCATAGCCTCCCATTAAGGTGGGTGATAATGAGTCCGATGTCTTGATAATCATTGGAGGCACTCCATGCCTGGTGCTTGTCAACCATCGGAATTATCATTCATTATATGATAAGTCAGCGTAACTATTAAATAGACAGTCAGGTGGGCCGAGCTTCACTTGGGCTTGGTTGTCTATTAATAGGTTACACTTATTATATCATTTAATGGTTGGACCTAACCAGAACTTTTAGTGGAGGCACTCTATGCCTGCTGAAGAGGTACACGGGGCAAAACCGAACACTAAGAATTGTTTGGGGAAACAATTGGTTTTGAACCTACTCTTAGATGCATATGGGTTGGTCAAGCTTCACTTGGGCCTATATGTAGTCTATGTAGATCTTAGTGCCGTTAAAGAATTAAGAATAATTCTTCGAATTGGGGTGTAGAGGCTGCCAATTTGAACAAAATAGTGGAAGAATCTTTAGACTAAAGTCCAAGTCTTTAGACTGAATCAATTTATATACTACTAAACTTTAGTTTTTTCTTATGCAGAAAATGGCCACTAATTTATCATTAAGGTCCCTATTGGATAGTGACAAGTTGAATAGTTTAAATTTCAATAGCTGGTTTAGAAAACTTAAGATCGTCCTTGAGCATGAGAGGATTCTATATATTCTGAATAATCCTGCACCAAAGATACCTGATGCAAACACCCAAAATTCTGAGAAAGACACTTATCAGAAGTGGCTCAGTGATAGAACTAGCATGCGTTGCATCATGCTAGCAGCAATGAACGATGAATTCGGTCGCCGGTTCGAGAATGTTCAGCCAGAAGAAATTATTCAAGCATTGAATGAATCTTTCGACACACAAGACGACGTTGAAAGGCACAAGACTAGTTGTGCTATTTTTAATGCTCGAATGAGGGATGGATCTTCTATCACTGATCATGTATTGTACATGATCGAGAAGATAGAACTCCTAAGCAAGCTTAGCTTTCCCCTACATGAGCAGTTGAGAAAAGATGCGATCCTGAATTCCTTGCCTCCATCCTTCCGACCTTTCCTTACACATTTTTGAATGACAAAGCCTGCAGTCAACTACCACGGTTTGTTAGGGTTGTTACAGAACTTTGAGAAGGATAACCATCTTTCTAAGGGTTTAGTTAATGTGGTTGAAGGATCTAAGGTAGGGCGTCAACCCTTTGGGAAAGGGAAGAAGAAAAAGAATAAGAAAAATGTGCAACATGCTAGGACATCTATAAAGGGTTAGATGCAGAAGAAGAAAGTTGATAAAAGTCAAGCTGAATGCTTTCATTACAAGATGCCAGGGCACTGAAAGAGGAACTGTCCTCTTTACATTGCCACACTTGATCCAAACAGGCCAAAGAAGAAAAAGGGGCAAGATGTTGCTCGACAAGGTATTTATATGATAATACCTTGTAATTTTTCTGTATATGATAATCAAACCTGGGTATTAGATACCATGAGTCCTTTTAACATTTGCAATTCATTGCAGGGACTACAGGTCACTAGAAGATTTGAGGATAATGAAAGATTTCTTAATGTCGGCGATGGAAGATTAGTTCCATTTCTGGCATTAGGAGTTCTTGAAATAGTTTTCAATAGAAATGTCATAGTACTAAGTGATTGTCATTTTTGCCCAACGTTCTTGTTGAACGTAATTTCTGTAGGCCTTCTGGCCAAAAGTCATTATGAAATTTCAATAAAGGTGTTACATTGAATATCATTATGAATGGAGTCACTGTAATGACTGGCATTTATCTAATGGCATTTATATATTATCACAGCCTGTGAATGTAGTGTACAAATCAAGTAAGCGCCCTAGAATAACTGATGTCATAGATATTTATCTTTGGCACCATCGGCTGGGTCATATCAATAAAAACAGATTAAACAGGTTAACTCAGGAGGGCATCCTTCGAGTTGATGATTGTGAATCATTAACTACCTGTGAATCCTATCTTCTTGGTAAAATGACCAAGTCATCTTTTACTGAAAAGGGTGAAAGAGCCAAAGAGCTATTGGGTCTAGTACATACTGATGTATGTGGACCAATGAGCACTTTTACCAAAGGTGGATATTACTACTTCATTACTTTTACAGACGATCTTTCTAGGTTCGGTTATGTCTATCTTATGAGACATAAATCTGAGTCATTTGAAATATTCAAACTATATCATAAAGAAGTAGAAAAACAAACAGGAAAATGTATTAAGACCCTTCGATCAGATCGATGAGGCGAATACCTTTCAAATGACTTTGTGACATATTTAAGGGAGAATGGGATTCTCTCCCAATGGACTCCTCCAGGAACACCACAGTATAACGGTGTGCCAGAAAGAAGGAATCGAACTCTGTTAGACATGATTCGGTCCATGATGGATTTTGCAAGCTTGCCAATATCATTTTGGGGATATGCATTAGAATCAGCTTGTCACATTCTCAATAAGGTTCCAAGTAAGTTTGTTTCTAAAACTCCACATGATATGTTTCTAAAACTCAACCAGTTATCACCTATCTGAGAGTCTGGGGTGTCCAGCTTATGTGAAACATGCAAAATCAGACAAACTTGAATCCAAATCTGACAAATATTTTTTTATCGGCTATCCGAAAGAAACCAAAGGATATTACTTCTACAATACTGAAGAACAAAAGTTGTTCATTAGTAATAGAGCAGTTTTTCTTGAAAAGGAGTTCCTTAGGGAAGGAACAATTGGCTCTAATGTTGAACTTGAGGAAGTTCATCAAGTAGAAGGAACAACACAAACCAGTGAACCCTTAGAATCTGAGTTGATTAGATCAAACTCAAAACCCATTTTAGATGCACCATTAAGGCGATCTGGTAGAGTACCACATCAACTAGACATATACTTAGGTTTCTTGATCCAGAACGAGGATCCTATTGAGCTCGATGAAAACAACGAGGATCCGATCACCTATATGGATGCTATGCAAAGGACTGACTCTGACAAATGGCTTGAAGCCATGAAATCTGAACTTGATTCCATGAAGGAAAATAATGTATGGACATTAGTTGACCCACCCGAAGGGATAAAATCCAAAGAGTGTAAGTAGGTTTTCAAGAGGAAAAGAGGCGCAGACGAAAAGATAGAGACCTACAAAGCACGTCTGGTTGCCAAGGGGTATCGTCAACGTTATGGTATTGACTATAACGAAATGTTTTCTCCTGTAGCAATGCTGAAATCCATTCGGATTATGCTAGTTATAGCAGCACACTTCGATTATGAGATTTGGCAGATGGATGTTAAAACCGCTTTTCTAAATGGTAATCTAGATGAACATGTGTATATGATATAGCTTAAAGGTTTTATATCTAAAGACGAGTCTAAAGTGTGCAGGCTACAGAAGTGCATTTATGGACTTAAGCAAGCATCTAGGAGTTGGAACATACGATTTGATGATGTGATCAAATCTTATGGCTTTATTAAGAATAAAGAAGAACCTTGCATTTATAAATGGGCTAACGATTCCGTTATTATATTTCTTGTATTATATGTGGATGATATTCTCTTAATCGGGAATGATGTCCCTGCATTACGAGGAATAAAGATATAGTTATTATCACAATTCTCTATAAAAGATCTGGGAGAAGCATCATGCATCGTAGGGATGAAGATCTATAGAGATAGATCTAAGAGGATGCTTGGTTTATCCCAATCTACGTACATTGACACCGTGCTAAAAAGGTTTAGCATGGAGAATTCCAAGAAAGGCTATATTCCGATAGGCCATGGAATTCATCTTTCTAAGAAGGATTGTCCAACAACACCTAATGAAAGAGAACGTATGAGTCGAATTCCATATACTTTGGCAGTGGGATCGATTATGTACACCATGACATGTACAAGACTATATGTGGCATACTAACTAGGAGTAGTGAGTAGATACCAATCTGATCCAGGAGAAAAACACTGGCAAGTTGTTAAGATAATCCTTAAGTATTTAAGAAATACTAAGGACCAATGGTTAGTCTATGGAGAGTCTGATTTGAAACTTATCAGATATACTGATTCCAGTTTCCAATCAGATCATGATGATAGCAAAAGTGTGTCAGGTTTTGTGTTTATCCTAAATGGTGGAGTTGTTTGCTGGAAAAGTTCCAAGCAACATATAGTGGCAGATTCAGTGTGCGAGGCAGAGTACATCGCTGCATCAGATGCCGCAAAAGAAGCTGTGTGGTTGCGAAAGTTTATCTTCGAGCTTGAAGTGGAACCTTCCATTGATGGACCAGTCCTATTGTACAGTGACAGCACTGGTGCCATAGCTCAAGCAAAGGAACCATGAGCACATCAGCACACCAAGCACATACTGCGCTGGTTTCATCTTATTCGAGAGATTATAAAATGAGGTGACATAAATCTTCAGAAGATTGATGGAAAGGAAAACCTAGGCGACCCATTTACTAAAGCACTCAGCATCAAGGAGTTTGATAACTATAAGTTGAAGATGGGTATTAGATACTGTAATGAGTGGCTTTAGGCTAAGTGGGAGTTTGTTGGGAATTGTATCCTAAAGCTAATCATTTAATGATTGTGCTAATGTAAATTACATATAAATTGATATATTAATAAAAGTTATTTGGCAGTTTATTCATTACAAGAACATCTTCTTAGAACTCCTAATAGTAATGAAGCCCTCAGAATCTTCCTTCATGATAAAGGAGGATTTATCTTTGAAGGTCCTCAAAAGAGTTCACGACCAAATGATATACTATGAAAGGGCCATAGTACTATCAGTTATAGGATGTTGTATATCATATTTGTTGGTTGTCATCTTAATCAAGAAGTGTAGAGACACTGGTATGACATACAGGAGAAAGTATATGAGTACATTTCACCGAACGTGACTCATTTCCGAATACTCTGCTGTCAAGAGTTAATCCGAGAAGATATGGGTATAAGTATCCTTTAGACCTGAAGATCACAACCGGTGACTTGCAAGCAACTCATTATACTTAGGTGCCGGACCACCTGGATTTCTAATCCAACTACGAAAGGTTACTGGGTGCAGTCAAGTACTTGTGGAAGTCAGTTGTGGATCAAGATGGAATTTGACCTATCCCGTTAAAAGAAGAAATGCTTGTGTTTCAATTTAGCAAGACCTTGGTGTCAGCTCCCCCTCCTCTCTGGGGCCACCGACAGCAACCTGCATACTTGTGGTAATCGGATAGAGTTTTACTAGTCTTTATGTAGCGCTCCATAAAGAGCTAGAGAACTCCAACTAATTATCATAAGTGGTAGACACACGAAAACACATCATGTTAAAAACTTTTCATTTTCATCTTAATTATATACACAAATCACTCAATCAACACTAAGCATCAACCTGCTCAGATAATATTTTTCATGACATTTCTTAGGCAGTTTACAAATCACATTCATAATCGACATCAAAATCATAAGTGCACACATCATGCTCATAATTTTCTCCAAAACATAAGTCTCATATTCATATCCAAAAAGGTATAAAACATCATTACATCTCACTGTGCACATACACATATACAATATACAATATATCAATCCACACTGTCTCAATATACAAGGCTAGCATCTATACACCCTTGCATCCAAGCAAGCTTCACCAGCTAAGGGTTCTGTCCTTCTTATCTTGTGATCCTGGCAGAAATACTCACTGATCTGAAAGAATATTTAAATCATAGAGGGATGAGACCTAAGTCCCATTGACTGGATAACCATCTAACTATGGAGAAATAGAGAACCATAACCTCATATTTTCAATCGTATGCTGATACTATTTAGCTTGTACAACTCAAGATACATTTTTAACATGATATTAGATAAAATAAAATGTAGCTTATTCTTCAAATAACATATCAGTACTAAAATACTCTACAATAACTTTTCACTGAAAGATAACTCATTAAGATAAAAATCCATGCATTACAATATGAAGATATGCATTCTTTATCTACAACCCAGACTTCTTATTAAATTCTCAGACTCCCATCGGAATCTGCTTGCCCACTGGCATCTCAAGTAAACTCTCCCTCTCGAAATAGCTACTTGGCCCACTGGCCCTTTTTATATCACAACATATGCTTTTAAATCTCATGATGTTGGGCTGTGTGTGTAATTCCTTTGAGGTACCACCCTACAGTCGCCCTTCCCTAGGTATACTCTCATCGGGTGCATGACTAGCAACAGGATCCCCGCACAAATAGCACCCCTTACCCATGCGGTTCACTCGGCAAAGTGCTTTGTTCCTTAGCCCTAGAACCTCGGGTTTCTCTCTACCCCCATGGGCTATATATGGTAACCAGCTCCACTGAGCTATGATTCATGCCCCTACGGGCTGCTCACAATCAGCCTCACTGGCCTAATTAAGCGTGCACTCACCCCTGATTCGAGGTTCATCGTACGATCTGTTCGCAAGGAGGTGTCGGCTCGATAGTAGTGTGCAATGCTCGTGCTACAGTACAGTCTAAAGGGTGATCAACCCCATAGCTGTCTGATGCTCAGTATGATACATACATCATTTGTAAAGCTTTATCATACAAATATGCCATGTATACATTAAAAATCCCCTCATCGAAACTCATGCTTATGTCTTTATGCTCAAAACTCATGCTCGAAACTCATGTTTATTTCTTTATGCTTAAAACTCATGTTCAAAACTCATTTATCAGAATATTATATACTATGTTCTCATTTCTTATATTTAAAATATACATAATACTCTGCTAAATGTAACATACCAACTAGGTATTAATCTCATTATACTAGCTCAAATTAACTTCTCATTGCTAGATGAGAAACCAATTCACCTTAGTAGGTTACTCCTCGACTGGTACTCAACTCTGGTATTCTGGCTTCCTGGAATAACCCTCTTGATCTACGTCAACATACAGATATGATAGCTATTAGGATTACCTCCACACGAGGTTTTCCCACAAACCATGCATGCATACATGATCTATCCTCTAATATCTCATTATTTTCTTCCACCCTTTCTCTACTCAAGATTACTTCTACTATTACCTCAAAATATAATAATCTAAGAAAATCTAAAGTCATGCAAGATATAGGGAAGCTATAGCTTACCTGGAGTCAAGCACAAACCCCAAGCTTCCCTTTCCCTTCCTCTTTCTTCCTCCTTCTTCTTCCTCTTCCTCTCTTTTCTCCTCTTCTTTCTCTCTTTCTTTCTTTCTTTCTTTTCTCTGGTTGAACCCACATTTTTTCCTTTTTCTCTAATGACTTGGGGACCAAGTCATGGGAAACTTAAGGGTTAAGGCATGCCAAATTCCCATTTTACCCTCAAATACTCTTAACGCATGCTTTTTGGAAAACATGTGGCTCACTTATAACCATGATATTTTGCCCTTAGATTTTTTTTTCCAAGTTGCCCTTAACACAATTAGCAATTGACATCAGAGCCTTTTCCCATTTTGCCCCTGACATAGCATTTTTTTAATCGATTTATAGCCCAGATTATCATTTTTTACTTAAATCAATACTTTTATATAACATTTCCAAGAAAAGACTTTACCATCTTGAAGAGCTCGATTTTAGAAATTCAACGGTTCAAACGGCATCCAAATCGGACTTGAAATGGAATAAATATGAAATTCTCAAGATTTAACTCAGAAAAACCTGCCGTCTTGAAGTCGGCTCCAACAGATTTGGAGTCGGCTCCAACAGAAATAGGTGTCGGCTCCAGAAAAGTAGTGTCTACTTCAATACTGCAGCAGAAATGTTAACCTTTTATTTTCTCTGTAGGTATCGACTCCACCTCTGCAGGTGTCAAATCCAAAGCGTACCGAAAGTTTAAAACCGTGCCAGAGTCGACTCCACTCCAAATAGTGTTGACTCCAACTACTAAAAACATCTTTTATGGATAAAACTCAAACTAAACTTGATTTTTTTTCTTGTAATTTAAGCCCATTAAAACTTAAATCTCTCAATCTCTTAAATCAAACTCTTTAACATTCAGAAATATACTCATTTACTCCAAAATTTCTTTTCTTTACATTTATCAAAAGGCCAACACACCCATACTTCACTGAAACTCTCTGACTTTCATTTCAAATGAAAATGCCATAAATTATAAGGTTTTTAGGATGTTACAATTCTCCCCCTCTTAAGAAATTTCATCCCCGAAATTTAGCTAGATATATTTTCAAATAGATGGGGGTACTTCAATCTCATCTCATCTCTCGCTCCCATTTAGCCTCCTCTTTTTGATGATTTAACCATTGCACCTTAACTAATGGAATTCTTTTACTGTGGAGCTGCTTAATCTCCCTACTCAAGATCTTCATTGGTTCTGTTACAAATGATAAATCTCTCTGTAACTCTATAGTCTCAGACTAAATCACATGAGAGGAATCCGGCACATACCTCCTAAGCATTGATACATGAAATACATTATGAATCTGAGATAACTCTGGAGGTAAAGCCAATCTATAAGTTAATGTCCCAACTCTTTCCAGAATTTCATAGGGTCCAATATACCTGGGACTCAACTTGCCTTTCTTTCCAAATCTCATGATACCTCGCCAAGGAGATACCTTCAGAAAGACTCTATCTCCAACCTCAAACTGTACCTCTCTATGCTTTTTATCTGCATAGCTCTTCTGTCTATCCTGGGCTGCCTTTAATTTAGCTCTTATAATTTTAACTTGATCTGCTATAAGCTGCACTAACTCAGGGCCTAACAGCCTTCTTTCTCCCTCCTCATCCCAACACACTGGAGTTCTACATTTTCTCCCATACAATGCCTCATATGGTGCCATATCAATGCTAGAATGGTAGCTGTTATTGTAAGCAAACTCTATTAAAGGCAGATGATCATCCCAACTACCAGAAAATTTCATGACACAAGCTCTCAGCATATCCTCCAGTATCTGGATGGTTCTCTCTGACTGACCATCGGTTTGGGGATGAAATGCTGTATTGAACCTCAATTTAGTCCCCAAAGCTTTCTATAATTCTGCCCAAAATTGAGATGTGAACCTTAGATCTCTATCTGATACTATCGACACTGGCACACAATGCCTACTCACAATTTCATGCACATATAATTCTGCTAATCTATCCAAGGTAAAGACAATCTTAGTCAATCTATCAACTATCACCCATATAGCATCATTGCCCCTTCTGGTCTTTGGGAGTCCTACAACGAAATCCATAGTTATATGCTCCCATTTCCACTCTGGCACAAACAGAGGCTGAAGCTTTCCAGCTGGACACTAATGTTCAGCCTTAATCTGTTGACACACCAAACACTTAGATACATACTCAGCTATCTCCTTTTTCATACCATTCCACCAGTAATTCTATTTGATAGTTCTATACATCTTAGTACTACCTGGATGCATTGAATAAGCTGAGCTATGTGCTTCCCTTAAAATCTGATCTTTCACTGATTCCACAGCTGGCACACAAACTCTGCCCTTGAATAATAACACTCCATCACCTCTAACAGAAAACTCTGACTGAGACCCACTCTGAATTAAATCTCTAGCTTTAAGCAAATGTAGATCTAGCAACTGAGCTTCTCTTATTTCTTCTAGCATTTGGGGTCTCACTCTGAAAGTAGCCAACAAGGCTCCTGATTCTTCTACAGCTAGCTCTGCATCTAACCTCCTTAACTCAATCATCAAGGGTAGATGTACGGTTCTGATAGAAGCCAATGTGGCCATAGACTTTCGACTCAAGGCATCAGCCACAACATTAGCTTTCCCTGGGTGATACTCAATAGTGCAATCATAGTCTTTAATCAATTCAATCCATCTTCTCTGCCTTAAATTCAATTCCTTCTGGGTCAGAATATATTTCAAGCTCTTATGATCAGTAAATATCTGGCATCTTCTTCCATACAAGTAGTGCCTCCAAACCTTCAATGCAAATATAACAGCAGCTAACTCCAAATCATGGGTGGGGTAATTCTTTTCATGGGATCTCAACTGTCTAGATATATAAGCCACACTTTCCCATTCTGCATTAAAACACACCCCAAACCCTTCAATGAGGCATCACTATAGATCACATAATCACTGGCACTATCAGGGAGTATTAGATTGGGGCTGAGGTTAATCTCTTTTTCAATTCATCCATACTCTTCTGGCATTCATTAGACCAATCAAACTTGATATTCTTTCTAAGCAGCTTAGTCATAGGAGAAGCCAAAATCGAGAAATTTTTATAAATCTTCTATAATATCCTGCTAGCCCCAAGAAACTCCTCACCTCAGTCTGATTGGTAGGTGATACCCAATTCACTATAGCTTCAATCTTTTGAGGATCTACCATAATACCTTTGGCTGAAACTACATGTCCCAAGAACTTTACCTCATCCAGCCAAAATTCACTTTTACTAAACTTTGCATATAATTGCTTTTCTCTTAATATCTGCAAAACTGTCCTCAGATGCTGTTCATGCTCTTCACTACTTCTAGAATAAATCAAGATGTCATCAATGAATACTATCACAAATTTATCTAGATACTCCTGAAATACTTGATTCATCAGACCCATAAAAGTAGCTGGAGCATTTGTCAAGCCAAATGGCATCACCAAGAACTCATAATGACCATATCTGGTCCTGAAAGCAGTTTTAGATATATCCTCATTCTTTATTTCAATTGATGATACCCAGATCTCATATCGATCTTTGAAAACACTGCCGCCCCCTGCAGCTGATCAAACAAATCATCGATCCTTGGCAATGGATAATTGTTTCTAATGGTCACCTTGTTCAACTGTCTATAGTCTATACACAACCTCAAGGTACCATCCTTTTTCTTCACAAACAACACTGGTGCACCCCATGGCAATATACTGGGTCTAATAAACCCTTTATCCAATAATTCTTGTAACTGACTTTTCAATTCTTTCAATTCAACTGGAGCCATTCTATAAGGTGCCCTGGCTATTGGTCTGGTATCTGGCTAGATCTATACTGAAATTAAATCCTCTGTCAGGAGGTAACCCTGGCAGCTCCTTAGGAAATACATCTGAAAAATCCCTTACCACAGGGATATTCGTCAGCTCTAAACCATTGCCCTCTAGGCTCACTGCACAAGCTAAATAGGCTTCACATCTCTTTGCTAGCATTCTATTGGCTGACAGAGCTGAAATCACTCCTGAGGGTAACCCCCTCCTATCACCAACAAAACAGACCTCTCTATCATCAGAAGTTTGTAACATCACCTCCTTCCTTAAGCAATACTCTGGCTCTATGCACAGATAGCCAATCCATCCCCAAAATGGCATCAAACTCTTTCAACCTCAAAGGAATCAAATCTGCTGCTAATTTCTGACCCTCCACAGAAATATCACAGCCTCTATACACTTGGTCTGCTATAAAAGGCCTCCCTACGGGCATAGATACTACCAACTGACTACCCAACTGGCCCACATCTCTAACTAGATGCTTAGCAAACTCACATGAGATAAATGAATGCGTAGATCCAGAATCAATTAAAATATAAGCATCATGATTATCGATGGGTAGCATACCTGTCACCACATCAGGATCAATCTGAGCCTCCTGCCTGGTCATGGCAAACACTCTGGCCTCGGCCCTCAAATACTGGATGACCCTCCTGGCTGATTAACATTAGGCCCCACCTGACTGGCTGAAGCCACAACACTACCATCACCCCTCCTACCAGGCTGTCCCCTTGGCATTACTGGCCCCTGAGGAAGCCCACCAGCCTGCTGCCCTCTCCTAGGGCAATCTCTCTTCAGGTGACCTAGATCACCACAAATATAACATCCCTTATTTCCCCTCTTACATTCTCCCAAATGAAGTTTCTCACATACATTACATGGAGGTATATTTCTCCCTCCACCAGAAGGACGACCCTGCTCCCTACATCACCAGACACCCTGCTAGTGGCAACCTGAGGCACACCCCCATAAGGCTTTCTTGCTGGACTAGATGCTGACACAGATACTGATCTCTGCCCACATCACCAGGGGCTCTAAAACCAGAATAAAATTGTCCAGTCCTCTGGGGTTTCTTAAATGGCTGAGTCCCTCCCGGAGCAGAAGAATAACTAGGAGCACTTCTTTTCATTCTATCCTGCCTCCTACTCATGTATTCTTTTTCAATCTCCTCAGCTTTGAGTGCTCCCTGCACCAACTCAGAGTAACTATTATAGGTCTGCATACAGGTCTTGGCTTTAATAGGGAGATTCAATCCATCCTGGAATAGTCGACACCTCTCCCTCTCATCAGTCACCAAGGCCCTAGCAAACTGAGATAACTCAACAAAGTGGCTTCATAATCTGCCACAGACATCCTCCCCTGGGTCAGACTAAGGAAATCCCTCCTCTTCTGATCCCTATAAATCTCAGAATAATATTGCTGATGAAATTCTCTTCTAAAATTTTCCGATGTCAACTCCACTCCTGGGCTGCCTGCCCTGAATAGATCTCCACCAACTCTGGGCTCTACCCTCCAGTAAAAAGGTGGCAATACCCAGCCTCTGCTCCTCAGAGCATCCCATCACATCAAATACTCTCTCGATCCTCTGCAGCCATGCCCCGGCTTGAATAGGTTCAGTAGTTCCCTGGAACTCCAGAGCCCCTAACTTTCTGGCTCTTTCCACATTCCTCACAACCTCCAAATTTTTAGATGGAAGGCTGGAACTAGCACCCACAGCTACTACCACAGCATGAGTAATCATGCCTACCAACTCTGGCATACTAGGCCCCTGAGTCTGTACTCGAGATGGGTCTACTAGCATAGGGTAATAGACTATGAAGAAGACTCTGGCATCTGCTCTGAAGATGCCCTCACTCTAGCCTCATTAGATACTGGCTCGGTGGAATCACTAGAAGCCCTTCTACCAATTTGACTTCTTCTAACTGACTTTCTGGGTCTACTTTGACCTTTGCTTCTATCCCTGCCTGAAGATTGCTCTGTCTCTCTAGATGCCTTTGTAGTAATCGTCCTACAAGACATTATTCATTACATCAGTTTCATCATTCAATACATAATCATAAACATTCAATCATCCTAGACTCATACTCATACTTATTCCCCTAGGACCTAATAACCTAGGGCTCTGATACCAAAACTTGTTAGCTCCCCCTCCTCTCTGGGGCCACCGACAGCACACCTGCATACTTATGGTAATCGGATAGAGTTTTACTAGTCTTTATGTAGCGCTCCATAAAGAGCTAGAGAACCCCAACTAATTATCATAAGTGGCAGACACACGAAACACATCATGTTAAAAACTTTTCATTTTCATCTCAATTATATACACAAATCACTCAATCAACACTAAGCATCAACCTGCTCAGATAATATTTTTCATGACATTCCTCAGGCAGTTTACAAGATCACATTCACAATCGACATCAAAATCATAAGTGTACACATCATGCTCATAATTTTCTCCAAAACATAAGTCTCATATTCATATCCAAAAAGGTTTAAAACATCATTACATCTCACTGTACACATACACATATACAATATACAATATATCAATCCACACTGTCTCAATATACAAGGCTAGCATCTATACACCCTTGCATCCAAGCAAGCTTCACCAGCTAAGGGTTCTGTCCTGCTTATCTTGTGATCCTGGTAGAAATACTCACTGATCTGAAAGAACATTTAAATCATAGAGGGATGGGACCTAAGTCCCATTGACTGGATAACCATCTAACTATGGAGAAATAGAGAACCATAACCTCATATTTTCAATCGTATGCTGATACTATTTAGCTTGTACAACTCAAGGTACATTTTTAACATGATATCAAATAAAATAAAATGTAGCTTATTCTTCAAATAACATATCAGTACTGAAATACTCTACAATAACTTTTCACTGAAAGATAACTCATTAAGATAAAAATTCATGCATTACAATATGAAGATATGCATACAACCCAGACTTATTTATTAAATTCTCAAACTTCCACCGGAATCTGCTTGCCTACTGGCATCTCAAGTAAACTCTCCCTCTCGGGATAACTACTTGGCCCACTGGCCCTTTCTATATCACAACATATGCTTTTAAATCTCATGATGCTGGGCTGTGAGTGTAATGCCTCTGAGGTACCACCCTACAGTCGCCCTTCCATAGGTGTACTCTCATCGGGTGCATGACTAGCAATAGGATCCCCGCACAAATAGCATCCCTTACCCGTGCGGTTCACCCGGCAAAGTGCTTTGTTCCTTAACCCTGGAACCTCGGGTTTTCTCTCTGCCCCCATGGGCTATATATAGTAACCAGCTCCACGAGCTATGATTCATGCCCCCACAGGCTGCTCACAACCGGCCCCATTGGCTTGGTTAAGCATGCACTCACCCCTGATTCCGGAGTTCATCGTACGATCTGTTCGCAAGGAGGTGCCGGCTCGATAGTAGTGTGCAATGCTCATGCTACAGTACAGTTTAAAGGGTGATCAGCCCCATAGCTGCCTAATGCTCAGTATGATACATACATCATTTGTAAAGCTTTATCATGTAAATATGACATGTATACATTAAAAATCCCCTCATCGAAACTCATGCTTATGTCTTTATGCAAATATGACATGTATACACTCACCTTAGTAGGTTACTCCTCGATTGGTACTCAACTCTGGTATTCTGGCTCCCTGAAATAACCCTCTTGACCTACGTCAACATACAGATACGATAGCTATTAGGATTACCTCCACACGAGGCTTTCCCATGAACCATGCATGCATACATGATCTATCCTCTAATATCTTATTATTTTCTTCCACCCTTTCTCTACTCAAGATTACTTCTACTATTACCTCAAATATAATAATCTAAGAAAATCTAAAGTCATGCAAGATATAGGGAAGCTATAGCATACCTGGAGTCGAGCACAAACCCCAAGCTTCCCTTTCCCTTCCTCTTTCTTCCTCCTTCTTCTTCTTCCTCTTCCTCTCTTTTCTCCTCTTCTCTCTCTCTCTCTTTCTTTCTTTCTTTTCTTTGTCTGAACCCATGTTTTTTTCCTTTTTCTCTAATGACTTGGGGACCAAGTCATGGGAAACTTAAGGGTTAAGGCATGCCAAATTCCCTTTTGCCCTCAAATACTCTTAACGCATGCTTTTTGGAAAACACGTGGCTCACTTATAACCATGATATTTTGCCCTTAGATTTTCTTTCCCAAGTTGCCCTTAACACATTAGCAATTGACATCGGAGCCTTTTCCCATTTTTTCCCTGACATAGCATTTTTTTAATCGATTTATAGCCTAGATTATCATTTTTTACTTAAATTGATACTTTTATATAACATTTCCAAGAAAAACTTTACCAGCTTGAAGAGCTCGATTTTAGAAATCCAATGGTTTAAACGGCATCCAAATCGGACTTGAAACGAAATAAATATAAAATTCTCAAGATTTAACTCAAAAAAACCTGTCATCTTTGAGACGGCTCCAATAGATTTGGAGTCGGCTGAAGTAGAAATAGGTGTCGGCTTCAGAAAAGTAGGTGTTGACTCCAAAAAAGTAGGTGTCAACTCCAAAAAAGTAGATGTCGACTCCAACACTGTAGCAAAAATGTTAACCTTCTGTTTTCTCTGCAGGTATCGACTCCACCTCTGCATGTGTCGACTCCAAAGCATGCCAAAAGTTTAAAACTATGCCAGAGTCGACTCCACTCCAAATAGTATCGACTCCAACTACTAAAAATATCTTTTAAGGATAAAACTCAAACTAAACTTGATTTTTTTCTTATGATTTAAGCCCATTAAAACTTAAATCTCTCAATCTCTTAAATCAAACTCTTTAACATTCAGAAATATACTCATTTACTCCAAAATTTCTTCTCTTTACATTTATCAAAAGGCCAACACACCCACACTTTACTGAAACTCTCTTACTTTCATTTCAAATGAAAAATACCATAAATTATAAGGTTTTCAGGATGTTACACTTGGCCAAGGCACTTCATGTGAAAGTCACATGATCACTAAAGTTGAAATCACTTTATTGATTTGTTGTTTAGAGTTGACAGGCTCTTAAGCCATCCTTAGCATTTGTGGTCAAAAGGATGAATTATACGATAACTGTTTCTTAGGGTTCTTGAAGTTTGCTCGGCAACTCTTCGACCTATCCAGATGTTGGGTTCCATTGCTAGATGGGCACATCGATTAGTATAGAAAGTTATTCCTATGCTACCGGCTTAGGTTCGAACCTAGAGAGTCACACGCATAGAAGTTTCCTATGATGATCTATTTGCTGATCAACGATTGAGAATCGTATATGATTTAATTAATCAATTTGATTGATTGAATTATCTCAATTGGGTTAAGTACAAGTGAATAAGATTCAATTTGGTTTAAGTCTATTATAAGGACTAGTCAATTTCAAATATTGATTTGAAATTAGATTTGATTTGGATTTAAATAGATTCAGGACTAGCCAAATTTGATTTGGGCTAGGACCATGATCTATGTAGGTTTAGTCCAATAAATTCAGATCAGCTTAAACCAAAACCTGAACCCAAACCTCTCGCATAAGTATCTCATATGATGAGATAACTAAAATCTAAGAGATTAAATTCATATGTAGAATTTAATGTATAACATTAATCCTCTCCAAACGGTTCCGTTGGAATTCTAAAGCGTTAGAATTCATATGGAATAAATGTGCCTCTTTGAGTCAACCAGGCAATGGAATTCTAAGTGTTAGAATTCACATCTCTTTCGTTTTCACCGAACGTCGGAATTAACCAAACGCTGCATCTCTTTTGTTTTCACCGAACGGCGGAATTTTAATTGTTAGAATTCAATGGGCTGGCTAAAATGAGACTATAAATTAGAGGACATCCCTCACCAGATTATAACAACGAAATGTTATGGATTGAATTTCTAAAGAGTTATAATAGAAAATCCTGGTGTAATTCTAGTATCACCAAAAGTTTGGTGGATCTTGGCAAAAGATTCAAGTGGGAGGATTTGAGATCAGCAAAGTTATTTTTCCGCGAGCTAGCACTCCCGGGAATCCGATCATTCGGGGCTTCACGTGGATGATACCAGAGGCCGGACGATTGAACGGCTGCAGAGCACAAAAGATTTACCTACTGTTCTTAAGGTAAGTGATTGATCCCTAGATCTTAAGGCATGTTTCAAGACGAGTAGTATGACTTCTCATCTTGAAGATCAAGATATGATCTTGATGTTTTTATTTATATGCATAATTTAGATCAAACGATCCTATAGTATAAGGCAAAGATATAATTTTGATGCATGTTAGATAGATTAATATGTAATCTTTAAGTTTCACATTGATAATTGTTATCAAATTTTAAAATATGCATGCCTCGGAGATTGTTTCTCCTACACTCTTTGAGGAGAAGGACCTCCGTTCTCCGACGTTGGAGGAAGGCGACATGGCGTCAATAGTATTTATTATTAGAGAAAGCTTGATGTCCTTTTTTTTTCCCTTGAAAACCTTTTTTTTAGAAGGATAAAGAAAAGAAGCGAGGAAAGATAATCATCACTAAATTATTAAGACAAAAAGAGCAACAAAATCAAGAGCTTAATAGGACTGGAGGTTATAAAAAGACAGGCGATCGGGAATCACATTGTTAGGGTCAAAGTTTCTCCCACAAATTATTAAAAGTATAGAAGATTAAGATGAACCCATAGTCCTCTGACTAGAAAACTAGTTTGCTCATTTTCTTATAAAACTAGAACAATCTCCAGTTGGTAGCCAGAATACAATCTCCAGTTGGTTGCAAGAATACGTCATGCCACACTAAGACCTAAGGAGCGGATCTAGAAGATGGTAACCACTGCATGCTAGGCATGAAAAACGTTCAATAACAAATGATCAATTACTTAATATATTATCAAAAAGTTATAATTTTTTATTATAATTTCAAATAAAGCAAATATTTAGGCTACATACAAAATTGATAAACATAAATTTTATCTAAACTAGGCTGACAATAGCTTTAGTTTAACCATGTTCCTCTTCATTTTTTTGGCTCGAAAAAACATCAACAAGGATTTAATAAGCTCATACTCAATAAGTAAGACTGATATAAAATATATCATATAATTTCAAAAATATTGCATGTTAAAATTTATTTATTTTCATATATCAGAACTTTCATATCATTTTATTATCTGATGTTACTTATATTCTTGAAATATATTGAAATCATAATGCATTTATTTCTCAAAATTTTAGTTTCAAGTTTTCAAATCATTATATTCATAATTCGTTGTCATTAATATTTACATTTTATCTTATTATAAATATGCCATAGTCACAAACTATAGCTACATATATCTATGTGATAAGGCCAGAACAAAACACCACATATAATCCCTTGCAACACTAATGACTCGCTCATGTGGCGAGTGATAAAGACGTTACATTATAAGGAGAAAAGATTGTGATATCCCAAATTTATTCACATATTGGATAGAAAAGAAAGTGTTATGTACTTATAACTTAAGTTTACTTGCTACCCATTAGCTTCCACTTGAGTTTTTGAGCTATATAGTTTTAACCCGCTAAAGGAGTTAATTGGGTTGCAGGTAGGCTTGGGGCATTGCAAATGGTATTAGAGCCAATCCGATTATATGAAAGTTAGTGAGTATGAGAAAAGGGCTACCCATGGGTTGATGGTGGAGTCTCATCATGGCGTGGAGCACCCTTGTAGTATCAACAATCCGCTCAAAGGTAGATTCTGGCTAGCTTGTGGTGTGTTATAAAAACGTCACATTATCGAAGGAAATTATGATACCCTAAATTTAGTCTTACATTGGATGGAAAAGAAATGTGTTAGGTGTTTATAACTCAAGTCCATTTGTTATTCATTAGTTTTCGGGCTATATAGTTTTAGCTCGCTAACAAAGTTAATACGGCTAGCAGATGGGTTTAAGGCATAATATCATATCTTTAACGGATGGCCTGATCAAGAGCCATCTCTTTAGTCCCAGCAAACAATGTTACTTGGTGTAGCTATTGCGAGCAAATAGTAATGCTTTTCTTTAACAGTACATTTTATCATTAAACTTCGGATTGCTCAAACTATATATATAAAAAATAAGATGCAGTATAAATTATTATCTTATTATTTAAGTATTATCAAATTATATCATAAAGTTTAAAATATTACATTTAACTATTATATATTTTAAATTTTATCGAGTAATGTGAAATGAGTAGGTAACGTTTTAGATACAGAGAGCATGATGCTCATGGCATGAAAAAACTAAAAAGCAGCCTGATAGTTTTTTGATGCACTTTGACCATGTTAAAGGATCTCCTAGGTGATAGATAGTTTGTTCTCCATCTAATAGAAGGAGAGAGAATCCTTAAAAGATTTTGTAGCCCATTTTAAGACGATTGCCCTCGAAGTTTATCACCTTGACGATGTTGTAGCCACTTTGGCCCTGAAGCAAAGACTTTGCTCTCCCGCTTCACCTATTCACTTGACAAAAAGCCTTCCAGCTCCTATGCTGAACTCCTAAGTCATATGCAGAAGTATATCCGCGCTAATGAAGCAGACTTCATGCGAAGGGAAGCTGAAGGAAGGCCAAACAAGAAGCCAGTCCATGCGGAGTCAAGCAGACCTCGCCCTAAAAAGCCTAAGTGTTGGCCCAGATGGCAACCCAAGAGGGGGGGTGAATTGGGTTCTTAAAAATTTAAGACTTTTTAGATGTTTTAAACTGATTTGCTCAAGATGTGCAAGTGAATGAAATTAACTAAGAAGCAATGCACAAGCAATTAATAAAGAGAGATAGAGAGAGAGAAAATATAGCACGGCAAACACAAGGTAATTTTATAGTGGTTCGATGTAACCAACACCTACGTCCACTCCCAAGATTCACTTGGGTCCACACTATAATCTCCTCAGATTACAGTTGAGTTGTTTTCCAAGCTCACAACTCAAACTTGTTGTTTTCCCGGGTGAACAACGAACCCAGCTGGTTTTAACTCGGGCTTACCAGCACAAAACCCTACACGTTGTTTTTCACGGGCTCACAACTAACCCAACACAAGCACTCCGGCTTGCAACGAGGTATATCAACCTCCACTGATTCAATCCACTGATTGAATCAGCAACCAATTAGAATAAAAGTGTTTGGATAATGAAATGCTCCCCTTGAGCAAATATACAAATTAAGTATGAAAGAATAAAAGGTTAGAAAAGCCTGATAAGATAGCAGATGGATGTGGCTTTGGCTTTCTTCCTTCTCCTCTCTAACTCCTCTTGAAGTGTTGAATCACGCCTCAGCAAGATTCTTGACCGTTGAAGACTTTGGAGTTGAGATGAAGCTTTTTCTTCTCCTTTTGAAAATCCTTCGATTTGATCTTTGAAAAGCTCTTGGATTTTCTTTTGACTTTTGTGGATTGAAGATCTGGAGCAGACGAAACTTCCTCTTGAATTTTACTCCTTTTGAATCACTCTCCTTTGAGCTAGAAAATTTTTCCAATATGCTCTGTTTTTCTCTCTTTTCAAAAGATATTCTTTTCTCTCTTTTGATTTTCAAAAACTTGTGTGATATGAAAAGAGCTCCTCTATTTATAGATTCTGCAAAAATATATCCGTTAGAGACAAGGAAAAATAGCCGTTATTCAAAAATCTTACCGTTGGAGTGACGTGTCATCGTGAAAAAATATCGTCCAGATTTGCTGGAGTCGACTCATGCTTTTCCCGAGTCGGCTCGAGCTCGTCTTTCCAAATATAGAAATGTTTATAAAGGTTAGGGGTCGACTCGCCAAAAATAAAGTGTCGACTCCTGATAGTCGGGAGTCGACTCGAGAAAGACTTGGGGTCGACTCGCGAAGTGCTCAGAAAAATACTCTTCTGGTGTCTGAGCGGAGTCGACTCGCACAGTCCAGGAGTCGGCTCGATAGAATCAGGGGTCGACTCGACAATTTCGTGGGTCGACTCGACACAGATGCACATTTCTGTACACTGAGCGGAGTCGACTCTGAAACTCAGGAGTCGGCTCCGGAACGTATCAAAAATCAGAAACTTTTCTGATTGACATTAAAATCGTTCCAGATTCATTTTAATTCATTGTTTTGACTTGAATACAATAAAATTGACATTTAGAGTTGATTCAAGAACTATTCCAAAAACTCATTGATTAAAACATGAATTATAACATTTCTTTTCGAAGTTTGAATATTAAGCTTAAAGTCACTTTCAAAATTGATTAAAGTTAAACTTGAGCATTCTCATTGATAGTTCAAAATAAATTTGTTGCTCATTTACATAAACTCATTACATCCTTTAATAAACTCATGGCTTTTAGTAATCATCAAAATCAAAAGGATTGGATCATATAATTTTTCTATAATCTTCCAACAATCTCCCCCTTTTTGATGATGACAAAAACATTGAGTTTGTTCATGATTGATTAGTGAATTTATTTTGTTTTCATAGTTAGGCTTAGGCTCCCCCTTAATGAGTAGTAGCTCCCCCTATGAAACTTAATTAAATATCCCATTGTTTATCTCATTTTATCACAATCATAGAACTATAAAATTCTCCCCCTTTTTTGTTATCAACAAAAAGATAGAGAATCATAAACATTCATTCAAATTTCATTCATTCATTGAGATAAGGAAATAGAGAATTCATTTCATTAAAGGTCTAATACATCAAAATGTTCAGTACATTGATTTCAAAATGAAAGCATAATAAAAACTTCAGTACAAAACAAGATTGAAACTCTAGTAACTCAAAAATGAGTTCTTACAATTCTAGTTAGATGATCTACTATATTTTTCATTCCTTCAGATTGAATTTTTACATATTCCTTGAGTCTTTCATCAACAAAGGTGCACGCACTCTGAATTTTGTCTTGAAGCTCTGCGTTGCACTTGGCATATGTCTCTCCATCTCCACATATATCCTTAAGTTCTTCAAAAATATTCTTGAGATCACCACTTAAGGATGCCGATGAAGAGCTGAGAGTGGACTCTATCTTTGAGATACGATCATCAAGAGAATAAAGAGTCTCTCTCAAATTCATAAATTTATTCTCAAAATCAGTTTTAAGCTTATCAGATTGATCTTCAAGTAAGGCTTTGAGTTGCATAAGTTGTTGATCTGAAAAACTAGCAGAAGATGAAGTTTGAATAAAAGTTGGAACTGGGGCTGGAGCAGAGGCAGAAATCAAAGGGCTCGGAGGTGCAGGCGAAGGATGTCTAACAGAGGGTCCTGCAGCCTCAGTATCTGTAGCTCTATCTTCTGTCACTCCTTTCCTTTCCCATTTACCATTCTTTTTGATAAATCCCATCCGATGAATTGTTGCCAGACTATAAAAATCAGTGTGTCTTAGATTCTTCATAGGCTCATTATCAGAAATCACTACACCTTGGCTTCGAAAGATCATTGTAAGGATCATCCCATAAGGCAGACTAGATTTCTTTTCCCTCCACAGTCTGCTATGTACCACAGAATCATGCTGGGAAGATTGATAGGCTTGCCTGTCACTATGGCGTCCATTACAAAGACATCTCTCTCAGAAACATAGTCAAATCTACCAGTTTTAGGAAAGAGTATCCTACTGCAAATATTGTGTAGTAATCTCAATTCTAAAGAAAGCTGATTAGCAAAGACCTCTTCAAATCCAACCACATCCCGGTTTAATAATCTTGATAAAGCAGGGGCGCGGTCATCAGAAGAAAAGGTGGAAGTGCCAGACAAGGGTAATTCCAACAATCTAGATAGAATCTCAGCAGTAACAGATAGTCTGACTCCTCTCACATTGCTAATAAGTCCATGGTCTCCTCTAGACAAATTCTTGTAGAATTCCTTAACCAAAGAGGGATAGTCGGGCACTCTAGAGAACAAATTTTCTCCCAACCCATCTCGATCAGCTGTCTCCCAACTAGAAAGCCCTCATTCTCAAATAATTCAAAATCCACCTTCCTACCAGTAGTAATGATCCTATCCGCTAGACGATCTACCTGGGAAGAAGTGGCAGCAGGAGTAGCAGTCGGAGTAGAAGCAGATGAAGTGGAGTCCGTGCTGGAGAAGGCTCACGCACCGGACGCTTCACCGTCTTCCTCACGGCACGCTTTCGCTTGATGCCACCCGCCACAACGCTAGATCCTCTAGTTTTAGGTGCCATTTGATGATTGGAGGTGTAAAAAGGGATTCTAGGAGTTTTGGAAGGTTTGGAAGAGTTTTGAGAGAGTATTTTGAAAGATTGGATCGAATGAAATGAGCGGCGAGTCGACTCTGCCCTAGATAAATCAACTTGGGACCACCTCGAGTCGGCTCGCGCAAACCCAGGTGTCGACTCGGCACAGACACAGAAAGGCCGTCCCGACATGGAGTCGACTCGCGCCTAAGAGGGGTCGACCCGAGAGTTTCAGTTGAAACCAGGAGTCGACTCCGATACGCATCGAGTCGGCTCCGAGACCATTTCAGACCAAAAACATGAAATTTCTGAAATGTGTCCGGAATATGATCATAAAAATTGATAAATAATCATTGGATATGAGTGAATCAATTAGATATGAATTCTAGATAAGATTTCCTTAAGGATTGAGGATTTGAAAGAATCTTAGATAAAATTTCCTTAGGGGTTTCAAATTCATTCTAAAGGATCACAAATACCTAACTCTCCTCTAAGATAACAGAATCTCTCTTCATTTAAAGGTTTTGTAAATATGTCAGCTAATTGTTCTTCAGTGTTAACATAATCAAGACATATTTCATTATTTGCTACATGTTCTCTTATAAAATGATATCTGATTTCTATGTGTTTAGTTCTTGAATGTTGAATTGGATTCTTTGTTAGATTAATTGCACTAGTGTTATCACATCTTATGGGTGTTTTATCAAGTGTGATACCATAGTCTTCAAGTTGTCGCTTAATCCATAGGATTTGCGCACAGCAACTTCCAGCTGCTACATATTCAGCTTCAGTAGTTGATAATGCAACTGAATTTTGCTTTTTGCTAAACCATGTGATTAAGTTACTTCCTAAGAAATGGCATGCACCACTTGTGCTTTTTCTATCTAGTTTGCATCCAGCATAATCAGAATCCGAATATGCAGATTTAATGTGGAGTCTCTAGAATACCATAAACCTACATTTTTTGTTCCACTTACATATCTTAGTATTCTTTTAACAGCTATTAAATGTGATTCTTTAGGTTCAGATTGAAATCTAGCACATAAACATACAGAAAACATAATGTCTGGTCTACTTGCTGTTAAATAAAGAAGGGATCCGATTATACCTCGATAATACTTTTGATCAACCTTTTTACCTTCTTCATCTTTGTCCAGCTTGCATGAAGGACTCATTGGAGTTCCGAGGGGTTTCATTGATTCCATACCAAACTTCTTTAGGATTTCTCTTGTGTATTTTGTTTGGTTGATGAAGATTCCCTCTTTGCTTTGTTTGATCTGGAGTCCAAGGAAGAAGTTGAGTTCTCCCATCATGCTCATCTCGAATTCTCCCTGCATCAACTTTGCAAATTCTTGACAAAGAGAATCGTTAGTAGCACCAAAAATAATGTCATCTACGTATATTTGTACTACAAGTAAATCTTTACTTTTTCTTTTCAAAAACAAAGTTTTATCAACATTTCCTCTTGTAAAATCATTTTCTATTAAGAATTTACTTAACCTATCATACCAAGCTCTAGGTGCTTGTTTCAAACCATATAAAGCTTTGTGCAATTTAAAAACGTGATTTGAAAATTCGTGATCTTCAAAACCTGGTGGTTGTTCTACATAAACTTCTTCATTTATAAATCCATTTAAAAATGCGCTTTTTACATCCATTTGAAATAAGTTAAATTCATATGACATGCAAATGCAAGTAATAGCCTAATGGCTTCTAATCTAGCTACAGGTGCAAAGGTTTCATCAAAATCAATACCTTCCTCTTGATTATATCCTTTAGCAACCAATCTAGCTTTGTTTCTAATTACTATGCCATTTTCATCTAGTTTATTTCTAAAAACCCATTTTGATCCTATTACTGAATGATTTTTAGGTCTTTCAACTAAGTGTCCAAACATTATTTCTTGTAAATTGATTTAATTCTTGCATTGCTAACATCCAATTATTATCTTTTTCAGCTTCTTCTATAGTTTTAGGTTCAATTTGTGATACAAATGCAAGATGATTACTAATATTTCTCATATATGATCTAGTTCTTATTCCTTGAGATGGATCGCCTATAATCAATTCCTTGGGATGACTATGAGCATATCTCCAGTCTCTTGGAAGATCTGTATCATTATGATCAATATTGACATCATCATCCTTATGTGAATCATCATCTTTAGCTTCTTGCTCATGATCAGAAGATACTTCAATATTAAGTTTTTCAAGATCTTTTTCAATTATGTTTGTATCTTCCTCATCATCAAGCTTTTCAGAACTAGATGCTAAAGACTCATCAAAAACTATATGAATGGATTCTTCAACTACTAAGGTTTTCTTGTTAAATACTCTATAAGCTTTACTAGTTGTTGAATATCCTAAAAAGATTCCTTCATCAGATTTAGCATCAAATTTTCCTAAATTGTTTTTACCATTATTATGAATAAAACATTTACATCCAAATGCATGAAAGTATTTTATATTTGGTTTTCTTTCATTCCATAATTCATAAGGTGTTTTCTTTAAGATTGGTCTTATTAAAGCTCTATTTAAGATGTAACATGCTGTGTTAATAGCTTCCGCCCAAAATACTTTGGTAGGTTGCTTTCGCATAGCATGGTACGGGCCATGTCTTCTAGAGTCCTATTTTTCCTTTCAACTACACCATTTTGCTGTGGAGTCCTAGGGGCTGAAAAATTATGATTAATTCCATTTTCAGAACAAAAACTTTCAAATAAGTGATTTTCAAATTCTGTTCCATGATCACTTCTTAGAGATACTATGGTAGTGTTTTTCTCATTTGTGACTTTCTTGAAGAATTTCAGGAATATCGAGAAAGTCTCATCTTTGTGAGCTAAAAACATTACCCAAGTATATCTAGAATAATCATCTACAATCACTAGACCATATTTCTTTCCTCCTAGACTTGTGGTTCTAGTTGGTCCGAAAAAGGTCCATGTGAAGTAGCTCTAAGTGCCCTAGAAGTTGAAACAATGTTTTTAGATTTGAAAGAACTTCTAGTTTGTTTTCCAAATTGACATGCATCACATATTTTGTTATTTTCAAAATCTAGTTTAGGTAATCCTTTAACTAAATCCATTTTAATTAGTTTTGAAATAAGGTGTGTGCTTGCATGACCTAATCTACGATGCCACAACCAACTAATTTCATTTATGTTAGCATTGTCAGCAATTAAGCAATGATCACTCAAAGATAATTTTCTAAATCAACCAAGTAAACATTGCCATGTCTATAACCAGTAAATACAATGCTATCATCAATAGAATTAGTTACAGTGCATACAGAAGATTTAAATGAAACATTAAAATTTTTATCACATAATTGACTTATACTAATTAGATTATGCTTCAAACCATCAACATAAAGTACATTATCAATAAATGTAGATGGAGTTATACGGACTTTACCAAGGCCCATAATTTGACCTTTACCATTATCGCCAAACGTAACAACTCCACCTTTCTTTTCTTCCAGGGTGATGAATTCATCTTTGTCACCCGTCATATGTCTTGAGCAGCCACTATCAAGGTACCACTTTTTCTTTGATCTTTTGGCTACAAGACATTCCTGCAACATAATTTAAACTTTATGTTTAGGTACCCAAGCTTTCTTGGGTCCTTCATGGTTAGTAGCAACAAAAATTGTTCCTTTCGGAACCCATATTTTCTTTGCTTTAACATTTAACTTGTTATATTTTTTAATGTTTTGCATTCAAATGATTTATGACCCTTTTTCATTGCATTTAAAACAAGTTATATTACTTTGGTTGGCTTTTACAAAAATATTTTTAAAGATTTTTGTTTCTTAATGTGTTATACCCTAAACCTGCTTTGTCAAAAAGCTTTTTGACTATCTAAATCATGTTAAGTTTAGTTGAACTTAAGGTGAATTTCTCAACAATGTCTTTATATTTTTTAACATCTTTCTTAAGAGAGTCATTTTCTTTAACTTGCTGTTCTTTTTCTAAAGCTAAAGTTTCTAATTGATCTTTTAAATCTTTTGTTGAGTTTTTAGTTTCAGATTTTAACAAATCTATTTCTTGATTAAGATTATCTCTTTCTTTGCTAAGTTCTTCTTTTTCATTAGTTAAGTTCTTAACTTCTAAAGCTAATTCATTTTTCTTTTAGCTAAGCTAATATTTCATTTTTCAAAAACTTATACTTCTTTTTCAAGGATTTAAAATCAATCATAAGTTCATTGAAAGCCTCAAACATTTCATCAAATGTAAATTCATCATCGGGGGTTTCGGTACTTACCTCATTATCGTTGTCGTCGTTGTTGGCCATGAAGCAGATATTAGCAACTTCTTTTTGTTCTTCTTCTTCGGAAGAAGACTCTTCACTATCAGTCCAAGTTGCCATGTAGGCCTTTTTCTTTTTCTTATAGGCCTTCTTAAGTAAAGGACAGTCATATCTAAAATGCCCTGGCTTTTTACATTCATAGCATACTAAGGGCTCTTTCTCTTTGTCCTTTTCCTTTTTCTTATCCTTTTCTTTTTCTCCTTCCATTTTTGAAACAAATCTCTTTTTGTGGAAGGGCCTCCTTCTTTGCATAAATTTCTTGAATTTCCTTGCAAGGAGGGCTGACTCATCATCATCATCCTCTTCATCATCGCTGCTGCTTATTTCCTTTTCCGCAGCTTTGAGGGCGATGGTCTTCTTCTTTCTTGACTCATCCTCATTGACATGTTGTTTAACTTGAAGCTCATGAGTCATCAGCGAACCAAGAAGCTCTTCCAATGGTAGGATGTTCAGATCTTTGGCTTCTTGTATGGTGGTCACCTTGGCTTCCCAAGTCCTTGGAAGTGACCTAAGAATTTTGCGAACAAGCTCAGAGTTAGTATAAACTTTTCCAAGACTTTTTAAACCATTCACAATATCAGTGAATCTAGTGAACATGCATGTGATGGTTTCATTTTGTTCCATAGTAAATAATTCATATTTATGAACCAAAATATTTATCTTTGATTCTTTTACTTGGTTTGTTCCTTCATGGTTATTTCCAACCTATCCCAAATTTCTTTTGCGGAATTACAGTTGAGATTCGGTTGAATTCATTTGAGTCTAAGGAACAATATAAAATATTAATGGCCTTAGCATTTAGTTGTGCCATTCTCCTATCATTATCATTCCAATCCCTTTCGGGCTTAGGAACAATAGTGCCATCAATAAGGTGTGTGGGTGTACTAGGTCCATTTATTATTACTCCCCACAATTCATAGTCAGAAGCTTGAATGAATATTCTCATTCTAGCTTTCCAATATGAATAGTTGGTTCCATTAAATAAAGGAGGTCTATTCGTAGAATGACCTTCAGCAAAACTTGAACCAATTTGTGTTGCCATTGGATCTTTAGCCCTTGATCGTGAGATCAAATTCTAAATGAGCACTTGCTCTGATACCAATTGTTGGCCCAGATGGCAACCCAAGAGGGGGGGGTGAATTGGGTTCTTAAAAATTTAAGACTTTTTAATGTTTTAAACTGATTTGCTCAAGATGTGCAAGTGAATGAAATTAACTAAGAAGCAATGCACAAGCAATTAATAAAGAGAGATAGAGAGAGAGAAAATATAGCACGGCAAACACAAGGTAATTTTATAGTGGTTCGGTGCAACCAACACCTACGTCCACTCCCAAGATTCACTTGGGTCCACACTATAATCTCCTCAGATTACAGTTGAGTTGTTTTCCAAGCTCACAACTCAAACTTGTTGTTTTCCCGGGTCACAACGAACCCAGCTGGTTTTAACTCGGGCTTACCAGCACAAAACCCTACACGTTGTTTTTCACGGGCTCACAACTAACCCAACACAAGCACTCCGGCTTGCAACGAGGTATATCAACCTCCACTGATTCAATCCACTGATTGAATCAGCAACCAATTAGAATAAAAGTGTTTGGATAATGAAATGCTCCCCTTGAGCAAATATACAAATTAAGTATGAAAGAATAAAAGGTTAGAAAAGCCTGATTAGCAGATGGATGTGGCTTTGGCTTTCTTCCTTCTTCTCTCTAACTCCTCTTGAAGTGTTGAATCACGCCTCAGCAAGATTCTTGACCGTTGAAGACTTTGGAGTTGAGATGAAGCTTTTTCTTCTCCTTTTGAAAATCCTTCGATTTGATCTTTGAAAAGCTCTTGGATTTTCTTTTGACTTTTGTGGATTGAAGATCTGGAGCAGACGAAACTTCCTCTTGATTTCACTCCTTTTGAATCACTCTCCTTTGAGCTAGAAGATTTTTCCAATATGCTCTTTTTTCCTCTTTTCAAAAGATATTCTTTTCTCTCTTTTTGATTTTCAAAAACTTGTTGATTGAAAAGAGCTCCTCTATTTATAGATTCTGCAAAAATATATCCGTTAGAGACAAGGAAAAATAGCCGTTATTCAAAAATCTTACCGTTGGAGCTGACGTGTCATCGTGAAAAAATATCGTCCAGATTTGCTGGAGTCGACTCATGCTTTTCCCGAGTCGGCTCGAGCTCATCTTACCAAAATAGAAATGTTTATAAAGGTTAGGGGTCGACTCGCCAAAAATAAAGTGTCGACTCCTGATAGTCGGGAGTCGACTCGAGAAAGACTTGGGGTCGACTCGCGAAGTGCTCAGAAAAACACTCTTCTGGTGTCTGAGCGGAGTCGACTCGCACAGTCAGGAGTCGGCTCGACAGAATCAGGGGTCGACTCGAAATTTCGTGGGTCGACTCGACACATATGCACATTTCTGTACACTGAGCGGAGTCGACTCTGAAACTCAGGAGTCGGCTCCGGAACGTATCAAAAATCAGAAACTTTTCTGATTGACATTAAAATCGTTCCAGATTCATTTTAATTCATTGTTTTGACTTGAATACAATAAAATTGACATTTAGAATTGATTCAAGAACTATTCCAAAAACTCATTGATTAAAACATGAATTATAACATTTCTTTTCGAAAGTTTGAATATTTTAAAAGTCACTTTCAAAATTGATTAAAGTTAAACTTAACATTCTCATTGATTAGTTCAAAATAAATTTGTTGCTCATTTACATAAACTCATTACATCCTTTAATAAACTCAGTGGCTTTTAGTAATCATCAAATCAAAAGGATTGGATCATATAATTTTTCTATAATCTTCCAACAATCAAGCCTAAGCCCTCGCATCGATCAGATAATCAACGCCGAAGCTTTGCCCCCAAAGAAGACAACCTCACCCCTCTCCTTGCTCCCAGGTCTCACATCTTCATGAAAATTAAGGGTGCGCCTTACCGCCAACGCCCTCTTCCTCTGAAAAGGGAGGCCACCCATGATAAGTGCCATTATTGTCGTTTCCATCGGGACTACGTCCATGATACAGAAGATTATCGAAACCTAAAGCATGCTATCGAGGAGCTCATTCAGAGGGGCTACTTCCGAAAGTTCGTTTAGAAGGGAGGACCTCGGCCGTTCCAGCGCTAATGGGGCCTTCGTCTGCCTAGGCCAACGTTGATAATGCTCCAACTGAGAAGATAATGGGCATGGTTTCTTGGTAGCTTTCTTGGGTTTACGGTTATTATTTCATTACTGACTTAAGCATCGAAAGGTCCCAGCCGAAATATTCGGCCTTTGAGACTTTTTATAGGACTCAGCTTGGAGTAAAGCTTCACCAGTAAATTTATGGTGCTCTCATGGATGCCTACGGACATCAATCTAAAGTGATCGGGCAGCATCAATATCCATTATATAACACGGTATACTTTAAGTGAGAGATTAGCTTCTCATCAATGCATTCTGTAGGTGAGAAAAAGAAAGGACGATCCTACTTATAACTAGTGTTTAAAAAGATGGTAGGAGACGCCACCAAACGTTTTACTGTGAGCAGAATATGAAGTTCGTGAATGTAAAAAAGCAAGGGACTTAAAATACGTCCACGAATGGTGCATGTTTTTACCATGTTCATTTTCGGAGGGATCGGTGGACATCTTGGGCGAGCAAAAATTGCCAAGCAGTAAAGTCGGCCCATATTTACTATTTGCTAATGATTACATATTGATGGGGAGGGCTACTACCAGAAATGCTTCTGCTTTTGCTTCAGTGATCCAGTCTTACTGTAGGGCTTCTGGTCAGAAAGTTAATAATGCTAAATCCATGATATCTTTCAGTCTGAAGACTAAATATTCTATTCGGGATTCCATTATGCAAATTTTGGGTATTTCCGCTCAGGCTGATCACCTTTCTTATCTAGGGGTCCCTATTACGGGAAGGCGGCCACGCTGCTCGGATTTCACTGATCTGGAGCGCCGTGTTCGTGATCGTCTGGATGGTTGGCAAGTCTCTGGGTTATCCATGATGGCCAGGCTTACCCTCATCCGATCTGTTCTCACTGCTCTTCCTCTCTATATCCTTTCTAATGCAGCTATTCCGTTGTCCTGCTTAAGAAGGATGGAGAGATGGTTCAGAGATTTTCTATGGGGCTCTATGCAGGAAGGCCATGGGATTCACTTGCGAGCTTGGGATTCTGTTTGCAGGCCCTTATTGGAGGGCGGGCTTGGGATTCATTCCCTTATTGTCAGAAAAGAGGCGCTGATTGCTAGGCACGCATCGAGATTCTTGCTAGATCCTGGATGCTTATGGAGTTCGTTCATGCGTGCCAAATACGGTGATTGGTCCTCCCAGAGTCAGCCTCAGTCTATTCGTACCGGCTCTTTCTTCTGGAAAGAGGTCTGTCATCATGCTCCGACTGTTCTTAGACGTACGTCGTGGATGATTTGTGATGGCACCTCTGTGGATACCCTTAGGGATACATGGTTGGCTGATTCCCCATTGATTCGATGGCCTACCTTTGTCAGTTCTGACATCCCTACTGGAATGAGAGTCTCTGACCTTATCATTCAGGATCATAACGCTTGGAATGGCCCCCTTATTGACTCTTTATTTGGTGTGGAGCTTTCCCAGCACATTCTCTCTATCCCTCTTTTCCATGATCACACTGCAGATATTAGATTATGGAGGAGGTCCTGCTTGACCCGTGTGCCCATCCGGGACTTCATGCAGGATTACATATCTCAGTCGGGGTATGCGATGGATGGGTCCTGGATTTGGAGGCTTCCCATCCACCCAAGAGTTCGTCTATTTATCTGGAAGATGGCTTGGGATTGCCTTCCTACGTGTTCCCTGCTTTCTGGGAGGGGCATGGCAATCTCTCCTACCTGCCCGCTATGCGGTTCTGGGGTCGAGACTGCTGACCATGCTATATTTTCCTGTGCCAGAGTGAGATTGGTATGGCAGATTGCGGGTTACAGCCTGTGGGGTGAGAGAGTGTTCAGTGCTGCACCTCCTTCCTTACGATGATTCGTCGGGACACCAGACGGAACTTTGGTCGTTCCAGCTCCTTGGTTGCCTATATTACTTATCAGCTTTGGTTATCCCGGAATCGTCAAATTTTCTCTGATGTTTCTGATCCTCCTCACCGGATTGTCAGGACTGCTCACTCTCTCTCAGATGAGTATATTTTCCATCAGTCTGCCTTTGACTCTGATAGCTCTAGCATCTCGGGTTCCCCTGCTGCCTCTGCTACGCACCGACGTACGGTCTTCATCTCTTGGGAACCCCCTCCACTAGGGTTTGTCAAAGTCAATTTTGATGGCAGTGTTCGTGGTCGTCTGGCAGGTTCGGCTTTTCTTATCCGTGGGCCTGATGGTGCTTTGGTTGCGGCTGGCGGTTTTGGCATCCTCGACCTTTCTGTGCCGGCTGCTGAACTGCATGCGGCGTGGGCTGGTATTTCCTATGCCATACGCAGTCTAGGTATTTGCAGTCTTATTATTGAGGGTGATTCTATCACTGTGGTGCGTTGGCTCCGCCAGGATCTGAGCGCTCCTATTCTGTCCAACCCGATGTTATGTGACATTCGGTCTATGCTTCATCAGGCTGATGCTGTTCAGATTCGGCACATTTATCGAAAAGCAAATTCAGCGGCTGACTGGATTGCTGCCCGAGTTGCCCATTATTCAGAGCCGTGGTGTTGGATACCGGGTGATCCATGCCCGCCTGTGCTTGCTTAAATTTTATATTCTGATAAATTAGGATTGACTCAACTTAGATTGGTGTGATCATCCGTTTATATTAAAAAAAAAAAAAAAAAAGTCGGCCCGTATCTATGGATAGATAGAATTACTGCTGTCGAGAAGCAAAGAATTTTGAGCCTTTCATTTGCTACAGTTTTCCTTGTAGTCACGCTCATGAAATTCAGCATCAAAGGACAGCACTGTTCCGAAAAAAAAAAGGAGGGAGCGAAAGTAACAAAGGACGGACAGCTCGAATATTTCACCGTCTGCCTCTGGGATGGCGCCAAATGAGAAAGCCTTTGAACAGCGCTCTCGATGCAACCTATGAGATGGCGCCTCTTTCATGTATCATCAAAGGATATGTTTTTAAAAAAATTATAAAAAAAATAAAAATTTTAAATTATATTTAAAATTTAATTTTAACAATTTTTTTAAAAAAATTATTAGAAATATATTTTTTTAATAATTTTAAAAAAAAAACTCTTGATAATCTATAAGAAATTAATGAGTAATTATTTAAATAATTTTTAGTAAAAAATTTGTAAGAAAAAAATTGATTCCTTATATATTTATTAAGGGATAAATCTTTTGGTCTTGGTAAGATATTTTTAAAAACAAAAAAATATGATATCAGATAATTTTTTAAAAAAATTTCTTAATAATTTTAAAATCTTTTAACAAGCAGATATTATTTACATTTTTTTTACTAAAATAAAAATAAAAGTTATAAGTAAAATTAATATTATGTAGTGATTTTTAATACCATTAATTAATAAAAAAATTTCTTCATTCCTTCTTCCCTCTAACTCATTCAAATCTTATTAAAATTCTATGCTTACATCCTTTGTTGGCAACGAAAGATCAGATTGATGCATCACTAAAGAATTAATCTTTGAATTCTTTTATCATAGATTCAAATCATCATTTTTATGCCTTTATTATGTGATTGAGCAGTTAAATCTTTTGATGCAATGGTAAGATACTAGTTTTGAGTTGATTATGAGTTCAAATTATGATGGTCACTGATGACGCCTGATCATCGGTCTTGAACGTCGGAAGAAGAGAGTTGCTTAATTCACGGTCCCACGCCTGATCGTATGGCCTACAAAAAGTCCAAAGACCGGAGGGATGCTCCGGTGGGGATCCTCCGACACTCAAGTCAATAACCGGGGTCACAGCTGAGGGAGAGCTCAAACAAGCTCTGGGAAGAAAAAATGAGTCCTCAAAAAGGGGAATCCCTTTTTGGGTATCAGGGTAGTGAGTGTATGAGTTTTTGTACCTTGTTCCTAAGTAGACTTACCCTTTTATAGAGGGTTGACACCTGCACAACCACGTGGAGTTCCGTAAGAAAGGAATGCCCGCGGGGTTCGTGGGGTTGCGTGAATTTGGGCTGGTTGGTGGGACCTGTCCCATCGGAGAGGGGAAAACGGCGGTTGGTGAGCTATTTCCATCAGTCAGTGGGGCTGACAGGTAGTTAGGTCTAGTCCCATCAGCGACATAGCCAGTGGGTAGTTGGGCCTGGGGATGCCAGGCGGCGCGGGTCAGAAGGACGGCGGTATGAACAGCCAGGACCGTTCTGGGGCCGACTTGAGACAGCCTCGACCCTCCTGAGGGTGCCGAGGCCATGCAGGACTGACTCGGCCAACCTGAAGATACCGGGGTGGGGCCGACCAGGGAAGGTCGGGGCTGACTTGGCCGACTTGGAGATGCCGGGGCTAAGCGGGGCCGACCAAGGAAGGTCGAGGCCGACTTGGCCGACTTGGAGATGTCGGGACCGAGCGGGGCCGACTTGGAGATGTCGGGGCGAGGCCGCCTTAAGATTTTGATTTTGCCATAATTGCCCTCGTGGCTATGTCAGCCACATCAGATGCCCCCGCCCCTGAGTGCGAAGGGCCACGTGCCCGCTGCCCTTTGGGCGAGAGGGGCACGAAAATTCAAAAAATGATTGCTCTTTAGTGCGCTTTTAATAGCTTGGTGAGCTGGCGCATCGTCCCGAGGTAGTGTCGCTTTGAAAATCTTCCACAATCATGCGGTAGGTGAGAGCTAACGTTAGCGCCGAACGCCTCGAAGAGGAAGCCTATTGGAGGAATGGAAAAAGGTAAAGGTCATCATCGCCTCTCCGTTTTCTATGCCCCGCGATTGGTCGAGGATCATGCTCCTCGGGGCGAATCGAGGCGGCACATCTTGGGCGCAGGAGAGATTTCTGGCAGATAGGTCGTGGCGCAATAGGAGAGTGTCACGTGGCGAGGCCTCGATTATCGTTGTCCGAAGATGGGGGTATAAAAGCGCTCCAAGGGCTTGGGGAAAGCTTTTACATTGCCATCGCCTTCTTCCAGCTTTCCTTCTCCTGAATTCTTCTGCAACCTGAGCCCCTTTTTGTCTTCAAATTCTCTTTGATTTCCAGATTAGTTTCATCTTTCATTTTCATCGATGGACCGCCATGCCGTTAGGGAGGGTAAGAGGCCTATAGTAGAAACTTCTCATTCCAATAGTGAAGACCATACCCCTTCAGTTAGCCAGATGCCCCGGTCGGTGGGTGGCGTTACCATCCGTGATCGACCGACGACAATCAGACCTCTGTCTTCCTCGGCCTCCCCTATTAGGGTAGTTCCCGTGTCCTCCCGCCATCCGGGATAACCTCCGGCGGTGAGTCTTGATCCAGCAGGTCCGTCAGGAGTAGCCTCAATTGTGACCCCCGAAGACGTAGAGGCCATTAGGGCTAAGTACATGGTCCCCGGCTTCATTCATCTATCCGCGCCGGGGCTCGAAGATAGAGTGACCTCCACCTACCTTGGTCGGGTCGCTCTGTATGAGGAATTTTTCCGTTGCGGGCTGCGCCTTCCTCTCCACCCCTTTTTCCTGAACCTTTTAGACAGGTATAGGCTAGTGCCGGCGCAGTTGACTCCGAACTCGATTTGGATCATTTGCGCCTTTGTCATTCTTTGTTATTTCCAGGAGGCTCGGCTCGGGCTATTGATAAACGCATAAATAATTATCATTAAACCTATTAATTAATAATTTAACGTACTTATTATTATTTAATATTTTAATAATTTATATAATATTTTAGATAAAACCTTATCAATTTGAAGAGCACGATTTTAGGAATTTAATGACGCAAACGGCACCCAAATCGGATTTAAGATGAGTCCAAAATTGATTTTTCATTGATTTATCTGTTTTAACACGGATTTTAAAGTGAAGTCGGCAAACCAAGTGCCGACTTCATCATTTTTTCATCTGTTTCTGAACGATTCTTCTCCGATTCCATTCTAACCGTTTCCTCCAAATAGATTAGATTGGAAGTTATTAAATTGAGAGAATTAAATTCCTTTAGAAGGAATTTGAATTTTATTGATTATTTATCCAGATTTACTTTGTTATTTTCGTTGCTTCCACTACGTCTCTCTGTTTTGAAACAGATTCCTCGCCGCATCAAGGCCGCGTCCGAGACCTCTACAAATAGCAGGGAGAGCAGCCATTAGAGCCGTCGAAGGAAGCCATCCATCCAGCGCGCTGCATCTGGGAGATCCGTCGTTCGTGAGCTCTGTTCCGTCCATGCTCGTGAGCTCTGTTCCGTGGCATCTGTGAGAAGTCCGTGGGTTCATTCTCTGTTCGTGGGTTTCGTGGAGTCCTGTGTTCCATGCGCTGCGTCCGTGGTTTGGCGTCTGTGAAGAAAGAAAGGCAGCACCCGGTTTAGCCTGTCTCCAAATCGTTCATCCCATATTTGGTTTGGTGTAGGAAGAATTTGTTGCTCTCTTATTGCTATTAGAAATTAAAACTCTTTTATTTTAGATTTTAATATGCACTCTTGGATGTTATTGAAATAAAGTTTTATGCATATTTAATTATTAAATTCTATTTAAGTAAAAATAATTTAGACTGATTTATTCTTAAAAGGGACGGGCCGTGATCTACGGGTACGAGCCGTGCTCTAATAAGATAACCATATCTTATTATTTTGCACTATTAATTATCTACTTAGTTATCTATTTAGTTAAATTTATAAAATTATTTCAAGATAATCGCTAAAGTCCCTGTGGAATCGATCCCTTACTCTCGCTATCCTAATAGTGAAATTAAGGTGTTTAAATCGTTGCGCTACGACACGCATCAGATTTTTGGCGCCGTTGCCGGGGACTTAAGTGTGTTATTTTGAAAAAAAATTAAAAAAAAAAAAAAAAATTAATTAATTAATTTTCTCTTAATTTTTGAATAGTTATTGCTTTATTTTATTTCTTAATTGTTAGAATTGCATATTTTCTTTTTAACATTAAAAAAAATTATTACTTTCCTTTTTGCCACAAATCCAATTTTAACCTAATCAAATTTTTCTTTTAATTAACTTACCTTAAAAAACCCTAAAAGAAAACCTAAGACATCTTCCATAAAATATAATTAATTTAAGGAAAAAAAAAAATTATAAAAATAAAAATAAAATATAAAATAAAATAATTTTTTATAGATTGACTTAGGTGAATTTATTTTCTGCAAAACTCAAAATTTTTTCATTGACATCTCATAATTTATTAGGAAATTAGAAACTTAATTATAAAAATAATAAATAAATAAATAAATAACTGTTTGCTTTAGAGTCATTGGTAGGGTGTATGCTTGGTCGCCGATCGTTGCAACCCAACCTTATACCCTTAGATCCTGAGATAGAAAGAACTATTAGAGCAAACAGACTCAGAATTATGGATCCTAATAACGAAAATAATCAACCAAGACAGTTGAAAGAGTATTTCACTCCTTCAAGGTATACCTACTCTCCTGCATTCAAGTGCCTCCAGTAGAGGCTGCCCAATATGAAATTAAGTCAAGTGTAATCCAAATGTTACCATCTTTCTATGGACTTACAAATGAGGATCCCTACAAACACTTAGATGAATTCTTAGAAATTTGCTCAACTGTCAAAATTCAAAATTTCTCTGATGATGCACTTAGGCTTAAGTTATTCCCTTTTTCCCTAAAAGATAAAGCCAAGTATTGGTTAAATTCATTAGACACTGTTATAATTTCAACTTGGGATCATCTTCAGAGAGAATTTCTTAAGAAATATTTTCCTATAGGAAAAACGAATCAAATTAGAAAAGCATAACAAGTTTTTCCCAGACAGATGGAGAAATGTTCCATGAGACATGGGAGAGATTCAAAGAACTAATTAGAAAATGTCCACATCATGCTATACCCAAATGGCAACTGGTTCAGTGCTTTTATGATGGATTATCAGAAAAGCATAGGCAAATGGTTGATGCTTCATGTGGTGGGACATTTATGTTAAAAAATGAACATGAGGCTTGGCAACTCTTTGAGACATTGAGTGAGAATTCATTACATCATATGTCAGTTGCTCGTCGAGACCCTCCCGTAGAACCTAAAAGAGGTGGAATATATGAAATAGGTCATTCTACAGATATCTATACTAAGGTAGATGAATTATCCCATAAACTTGATCGGATTCTACAAGTTGGAAACATCTCTTCCCCATCTACTCAATTACATGAGGTCTGCATAATTTGTTCGAGTCCAACCCATTCTATAGGTGAATGTCCAGCTGCATACCAATTTCCTGAACTTGTTCAAGAGCAAGCCCACCAAGCCCAAACCCGATTAGCTCCTAGAACAGGAAATGATCCATTTTCAAATACTTACAATCCTGGCTGGCGAAATCATCCAAATTTTTCTTGGAAACCTCAACCTGTAACCAATTCATCGATCAGACCTAATTATCAAGAAACCAATTTTAGAACATGCCATATTCACAATATCCAAACATCCCACAACCTCCACCGAATAATCAGCCTACTTTTGAAGACAAAGTGTTACAAGCATTGAAAGGGCTAGAAATGAATACTCAAATCCTTCACTCCACACACAATCTATTGCAAAACTAGAAACTCAGATAGGTCAATTAGCCACAGCATTCAGTAGAAGGGAGGAGGGTAAGTTACCTAGTCAGCCTATCGATAACCCGAAAGGACAATTCATGGCTGAAGGTTCCAATAGTCCTGACAAATTCCCAGAACATGCTAAATCAGTCATGACTCTCAGAAGTGGAAAACATTGAACCCACCTGAACCAACCCAGAAATTAGAAGTGGCTAAACCAGAAGAGAGAAGAAATGAAAAAGAAAAGGAATTCAATGATCAAGCAATCATACCTAAAGCCCCATTCCCTAGTGCTTTAGAATCTCCTTTGCCTTCAGATAAGAAGAATATAAAAATGAATGAGATGCTTGAGTTATTTAAGCAAGTCCAAATAAACTTACCTCTTCTCGATGCTATCAAGCAAGTTCCGCTTATGCCAAATTTTTGAAGGATCTATGCACACAAAAACGGAAAGCCAAGATACAAATACCAAAAAAGATACATTTGACTGAGCAAGTTAGCTCAGTTGTTCAGCAAATAACCCCACCCAAACTAAAAGATCCTGGTACCCCGATTATATCATGTGTCATAGGAAACTTCACAATCAAGAAAGCATTATTAGATTTGGGTGCGAGTGTAAACCTTCTCCCAAGTTCAGTGTATGAATTATTCGGATTTGGAGAGTTGAAACCCACGACAGTAACACTACAATTGGCAGATAGATCAGTCAAAGAACCTCGTGGAATATTGGAAGATGTATTAGTAAAGGTGGATGAATTCTATTTTCCTGTCGACTTCCTTGTGTTGGATATGGAATCTGGTAATCCTAACCAAATTCCCATCATCCTTGGAAGACCTTTTCTAGCTACTGCTAATGCATGCATAAATTGTAGAACAGGTGTGATGGATGTATCTTTTGGAAACAAGAAGATGAGATTAAATATTTTTAATGCTTCCCAAGGACCACCTGTGTATGATTTAAATGAAGTAAATATGATAGAGGAAGTAGTAGATAAGAAATTCCAAAGTTTGATTGATTCGGATCCTTTACAAACATGTCTTACACATTTTGGAATAGATGACTTTGATATTGATGAGTATACCAAAGAGATAAACATGTTATTAGAACCACCTAAGATCGACACCATCCCGCCTTGGACTATAAAATATGAACCACTTCCAACTAAACCAAGTCCTTTAATACCATCCTTGGAAGAACCACCCCAACTAGAATTGAAACCTCTTCCAGATGACTTAAAATATTCATTCCTTGGACCCAATGATACCCTTCCAGTAATCATTGCATCTACCCTAACCTCTGAGCAAGAAGATAAATTGGTAGATGTACTTAAAGAACATAAAGAGGCGATTGGATGGACAATAGCTGATATTAAGGGAATTGACCCTTCCGTTTGCATGCACCACATTCATAGTGAAATTGAAGCCAAACCACATAGAGACATGCAACGAAGGCTAAATCCAAACATGAGGGATGTTGTTAAGAAGGAAGTAGTAAAATGGCTTGATGCTGGTATTATTTATCCAATTTCAGATAGCCAATGGGTCAGTCCAATCCAAGTAGTACCTAAAAAATCGGGTATTACCGTGATTAAAAATGAAAAGGGCGAATCAATTCCTACTCGCACATCAACTAGTTGGAGAGTGTGTATAGATTATCGAAAGTTGAATGCCGTGACTAGGAAAGACCACTTTCCTTTGCCTTTTATCGATCAAATTCTAGAACGGCTAGCGGGACAAAGTTTCTTTTGTTTCTTAGATGGATATTCAGGATACAATCAAGTCCCAGTATTTCCTGCAGATCAAGAAAAGACCACCTTCACTTGTCCCTTTGGAACATTTGCCTTTAGACGTATGCCGTTTGGTCTTTGTAATGCACCAGCCACGTTTCAACGATGTATGATGGCCATATTTTCTGATATGATTGGTCAATTTTTGGAAGTATTTATGGATGATTTTTCAGTCTTTGGTGCATCATTTGATAGCTGCCTCGAGAACTTGACTAAGGTACTGAAACGATGTATGGAAATGAATTTAGTCCTAAGTTGGGAGAAGAGCCATTTTATGGTTCGTGAGGGAATTGTGCTTGGACACATTGTTTCAGAGAGAGGTATTGAGGTTGATAAAGCCAAGGTTGAATTGATCTCAAATCTATCACCCCCAACCTCAGTTAAACAAGTACGATCTTTCCTTGGTCATGCTGGTTTTTATAGACGTTTCATCAAAGATTTCAGTAAAATTTCTCGACCATTGTGTAATTTGTTGACCAAGGATAGTTCTTTTAATTTTGATAAAGATTGTCTAACAGCCTATAACATCCTTCGAACTGCTTTGACCACTGCACCATTATCAAGCCCCCAGATTGGACCATACCTTTGAAATCATGTGTGATGCTTCTGATTATGCTGTAGGGGCAGTTCTAGGACAGAAACTCAATCGAGAACCCCATGTAATTTATTATGCTAGCAAAACTCTTTCAGATGCACAAATGAACTATACTACCACTGAAAAAGAATTACTAGCAGTTGTGTTTGCCCTAGAAAAGTTTAGATCATATCTGTTAGGGTCTAAAGTTTTAGTTTATTCAGATCATGCAGCGTTGAGGCATCTTATATCAAAAAAGGATACAAAACCCAGACTAATTAGATGGATCCTCTACTACAAGAATTTGATCTAGAAATCTTAGATAAGAAGGGTTCTGAAAATATGGTAGCAGATCATATCTCTAGGATCTCAGTGGAATACAATAAAGAAATAATCAGAGATAAGTTCCCTGATGAGCAATTATTCTCAATTTCCCATAGCAGTCTTCCCTGGTTTGCCCACATTGTGAATTATTTGGCAACAGGAAAAGTACCTTCCCACTGGACAAAACAAGAAAAAGATAGATTTTTCTCACAAATCAAATATTACTTTTGGGAAGACCCTGAATTATTTAAGTACTGTTCAGATCAGGTGATTAGGCGATGTGTTCCCGAAGTGAATTCAAAAGTATACTTAACTTCTGTCATTCTCTTGCCTGTGGAGGACATTTTAGTGGAAAGAAAACTGCAGCAAAGGTACTGCAAAGTGGGTTTTATTGGCCAACTCTTTTTAAAGATGCACATGAATTTAGCCGTAATTGTCTCCAATGTCAACAAACAGGAAATATATCTCGAAAAGACATGATGCCCCTAAACCCTATCTTGGTTGTAGAAATTTTTGATGTATGGGGTATTGATTTTATGGGCCCATTTCCTTCCTCTTTTGGATTTGAATACATTCTAGTGGCAGTTGATTATGTGTCAAAATGGATTGAAGCCATGGCAACTCGAACCAATGATCATAAAGTTGTAATCAAGTTTATTCAGCATAATATCCTTAGTCGTTTTGGATGCCCAAGGGCTATAATTAGTGATGGGGGTACACATTTCACGAATAGACACTTTGAAGGATTAATGAACAAATATGGAATTACTCATAAGGTAGCTACACCTTATCATCCCCAAACTAGTGGCCAAGTTGAAATATCAAATAGAGAAATTAAAAATATCCTTGAGAAAAGTGAGACCTGATAGGAAAGATTGGTCAGAACGTTTGGATGATGCATTATGGGCTTATCGTACTGCATTTAAAACTCCCATAGGAATGTCTCCTTACAGGCTCGTATTTGGAAAAGCCTGTCATTTACCTGTAGAATTAGAACACCGTGCATTTTGGGCTATCAAGCAATTTAATTATGATATGAAAAATGCAGGTGTCAATAGAAAACTCCAATTGAATGAGTTAGAAGAGCTACGAAATGAGGCATATGAGAGCTCAAAAATTTATAAAGAACGAACCAAAGCATATCATGACAAATTTATTAGTAGAAAAATTTTTGAACCAAATCAAAAAGTATGGCTTTACAATTCAAGATTACACCTTTTCCCTGGAAAACTTCGTTCACGATGGAATGGACCTTTTATAGTAACTCAAGTATTTCCCCATGGAGCTGTAGAGCTTAAAGACCCCAAGCAAGGAAATACATTCAAAGTAAATGGCCAACGTTTGAAACCATATATAGAAGAAATTAATGATGGAGAAGTTGTTGAATCAATTGATCTTGTGAACCCAACATTATCATAATAAGTAGCACAGTCTGGCTGAAGACTTTAAACTTAGCGCTCTTGGGAGGCAACCCAGTTTATTAGTTATTTTTAACTTTCTGTTCTTTTAGTGTGTTCTTTTAGTATGACCAGAGAAGAGCAACAGAAGCAGATTGAAAGAAGATGGCAACAATGAAACTTCCAACCTTCAAATACTCTACCAGGTAGTATCTTTCCTTGTAATTAATTAATTTTTCTTCCATTAGGGACAATGGAAATTAAGTTGGGGGGAGGAAAAAGAATAAATAAAAATCTCGAGTAAAACTATAATCAGATGTGTCTCGATTTGAAGTTAATCAAGCAGTCTATTAATGAATTAATGGTTAGATTATTATTATTATTATTATTTTTTGAAATACTGAGGAATAAATTATTAAGAAAACCTAATAAAAGGTAGGGTTTAGCCCAGAATAATTTTTAGAATAATTTCAGACCCTCCTGACCACTGATCTTAATAGTACAATCTACTTAATAAGGGTATGGGTGAAAATGTTATTCAAAAAAAAAAAAATCTCTCTTAAAGTTAATAGATTAGGTTCTTAGCATTTTTCACTGAGTAACCGGGCCCCGTCACCTAAGAAAGTGATGTTGTTCGCGTAAAAAGGTGGGAATGTAAAAGAACCTAAATAGAGTCAGTCCTACCTAAAGCCTTTTTAACTCGAGTAAGTAAGTCTGAGGGGTGTTTTACACCTAATGCCCTAAAACCAATTGGTTTGGGAGCCATTGGCCTAAAGCTCGCTACAAGGGTTAATTAGAAAGCAAGGGGTTAGGACATTGCACTGACTTTACATATAAATAAATAAATAAATAAAGAACCAAATTACAAAAGACATTACACCCAACCCAAATTAAGTTAGAAGACTTAATTAGAGAAGTGGAAAGTTGGTGAAGAAAGACTTCTATAAATTCTTATGGACTACACTTTATCACTAAAAAAAAAAACTTAATAATCCAATGAAGTACCTCCCTTATGATCTTAAAAAAAAAAAGTAAGATAACTATCAATTCTTGGATAGCTTGGTACATATTTCTAAATTTCTTATTTGCTCGAGGACGAGTAAGATTCAAGTTGGGGGGAGTGATAAACGCATAAATAATTATCATTAAACCTATTAATTAATAATTTAACGTACCTATTATTATTTAATATTTTAATATTTTATATAATATTTTAGATAAAACCTTATCAATTTAAAGAGCTCGATTTTAGGATTTAATGACGCAAACGGCACTCAAATCGGATTTAAGATGAGCTCGAAATTGATTTTCATTGATTTATCTGTTTTAGCACGGATTTTAAAGTGAAGTCGGCAAACCAAGTGCCGACTTCATCGTTTTTTTAGCCCAATTCTCTGTTTCCGCCGATTCTTCATTCAATTCTAACCGTTTTCTCCAAATAGATTAGATTGGAAGTTATCAAATTGAGAGAATTAAATTCCTTTAGAAGGAATTTGAATTTTATTGATTATTTATCCAGATTTACTTTGTTATTTTCGTTGCTTCCACTGCGTCTCTCTGTTTTGAAACAGATTCCTCGCCGCGTCAAGGCCGCGTCCGGGACCTCTACAAATAGCAAGGAGAGCAGCCATTAGAGTCGTCGAAGGAAGCCATCCATCCAGCGCGCTGCATCTGGGAGATCCGCCGTTCGTGAGCTCTGTTCCGTCCATGCCCGTGAGCTCTGTTCCATGGCATCTGTGAGAAGTTCGTGGGTTCATTCTCTATTCATGGGTTTCATGGAGTCCTGTGTTCCATGCGCTGCGTCCGTGGTTTGGCGTCTGTGAAGAAAGAAAGGCAGCATCCGGTTTAGCCTGTCTCCAAACCGTTCATCCCATATTTGGTTTGTTGTAGGAAGAATTTGTTGCTCTCTTATTGCTATTAGAAATTAAAACTCTTTTATTTTAGATTTTAATATGCACTCTTGGATATTATTGAAATAAAGTTTATGCACATTTAATTATTATTAAATTCTATTTAAGTAAAAATAATTTAGACTGATTTATTCTTAAAAGGGACGGGCCGTGATCTACGGGTACGAGCCGTGCTCTAATAAGATAAACCATATCTTATTATTTTGCACTATTAATTATCTACTTAGATATCTATTTAGTTAAATTTATAAAATTATTTCAAGATAATCGCTAAAGTCCCTGTGGAATCGACCCCTTACTCTCGCTATCCTAATAGTAAAATTAAGGTGTTTAAATCGTTGCGCTACGACACGCATCAGCTATCACTGTTCTGGGCTTTCTACAAGCTCCACCGCCAAGGTGAGGGGCCTGGTGGGCTTTCATCGCCAGGCCGGGTAGGGCCTTCCCCTTAGGTCTTCTGTCCAAGATTAGGGGATGGAAATCCCGCTTCCTTTTTTCCCATGTCGAGGGGGTGAGGACCGATTGGATGGAGCCGGACACCAGCTCCAATGATAATGCCACCGTGAGGAGAGAGATAGGGAACTCTTCATCCAATTGTCCAACTGTCAAATCCCTGGCTACAAGTAACTCCTGTCGAGGAGAACCTGATAGAAGCCGAGTTGGCCCCGGCAGTTGGTGAGCACGATGCCCGATTCCTTCTGTCTCGACCGAAGATTGCTATATGCTGTTGCTAACATTCCTCATTTTTGGATGCAGCGATGAAGTTCTCCGCCGGTGCATTTGAAGCCGCCTTGAAGCAAAAGAGGCCGGCAGCTGGGGAAATGTCAAGGCCAGTGAAGAAAGCTTGAAGGAAGGAGCGGGCTGAGCCGGCTCAAGCCACTGAAGTCCCTAAGGCTCCAACGCCTGCAGAGGAGCCGGCTGAGGAAGCTCTGGTTGGAGAAGTGGTCCCGAGGCCGGCCAGGACCGAGATAGAGGAAGGAGAGATTCCGGTCACCACCAAAGCCACCATGGTGATTATGGATCTTGAAGAGGAAGCCCCTGCCGCCGCCGACGTGCACGAGGCGGGGCAGGTTACAGTTGCCGTCAGCCCTCCGGCTGCCGCCGAGTCAGAGACGGAGAGTGTTCCCCCAACTGCCGGAGAAGGGGAGCTAGTCGCTAGAAGGTCCAGAGCTGGGATGGAGGCGACCGAGAAGCAGAGGGATGAGCCGGGGAGCTCATCCCAACAATCAGCACGCCGCCCGACTTGCCCTCGGGCTGAAGGGCCACAGGAGAAGATGGCGTGGCCAGCACCCGTGCTCAGCTTGATGATAGACGCCGGGCGGGCCGCCTGTCTCTTGTCGAAGTTTCGGACTGCCGAGTCTGAGGAGGAGACGCGGGGGATGAGCCACTCCGTGCTCCTAGATATGGCGATGGTCTCCGTTGTCCAGGTAATCCTTTGAGTTCCTTTTGTTTTTGTACATGTCTTCTGATATCTCAGTCTTCTTGTGGTTAACCCTCTACTGCATATGGCCAACGGTGCAATCGCCCTACATGAGGCGATGTCTCATTCCACGGACGTGCTTATAAAGTCCACGGCGCGAGCCGATAAGTACAAGAAGGAGAGCATGGCGCAGTCCCAGAGCCTTGCTTGACTTCATCAGGAGGCCAAGGCCCGGGAGAAGAACATGGGTGGCCGAATAAGGGAGGCGGAATGCTGGGCCGAAGCCGAGAGTGGCTGGGCATTCGCAGCCGAGGCCAAATTGGAGGTGGTCTTGGATTGGCTGAAGACCACCGCGGCACAGAATGAAGAGCTGGTCCGCCAGCTTCAATGTGCCGAGGAGGAGGCCAGGGCGGCACAAAATGAGGCTCGGGCTGCTGCGGAGTGAGCAGCCGCCGCGGAGAAGGCAGCGGTTGAGGTGAGCCACGAGAAGGCTGGGGCTGTGGCTGTGGCCTACACAGACGAGGCCAACGCACGAGCCGAAAAAGCCAAGGGCTGAGCCAGGGAGGCCAAGGCCAGGGCACATCGAGGCGAGGCTGAGGCGGGGCAGATCATCTCCAGCTACAAGTCCTCGCCGGAGTTCGGGAACGAGATCCTCGAAGCCAGTCTCGATGCCTATGTCAAGGGCTTTGACATGTACAAAACTAAGGTGTCCGCAGCTCTCAAAATCGACATCGCCGAGCTCAAGGGGATCCGCCCCGGGGAATCTGATGAGGAGCCGACGGGAGAAGAGGACGACGAGGGAGAGCCGGGCCCAAGTGAGCCCTAAAGAGTTGTCGTTTCTTTTTCCTTTTCCTTTTCGTAACTGGCCTCGGGCCAAATTTTGTACTTCATTTTCATTATCAATGAAGAAAATCTTTTTTATGAAGATGCTTTTGTACTTTGTCTTGCTTGTTTCTTCTTTCCTCTGGGCTGAATATTTTGTTGTGCGACTAACAATAAGACGGGCCCCATACCTGTTGATGAGAGGGAACCTTTCTTCTGAGGTGCTCCTTAGCTCTGAGTGTAGCGCATGTTGACAATGTCGTGGCCGAACCATTGCATCAGATTGGCCAATGTTGAGACGCATCTTCGAGGTATAAGCCGGCCGCGTAGGAGGTTACTTAAGATGCCTTGAGCTGTCGCAAGCCATTTGAAGGGGAATTCGTCTGTGCTCGAATCTTCTAAGGACTTGGAACGATCCGAGGGCAACTTAGCGCCGAGATCGGCTTGAGAGCGCCGGGGGCCGAGTGGGGTTTGACCGGGGAAGGTCTAGGCCGACTCGACCGACCTTGGAGATGTCAGGACCGAGTGGGACCGACCAAGGGTGGTCGGGGCCAACTCGGCAGACTTGGAGATCGTAAGGGTCGGCGGGCTCTTTTAGAACCATCTCGAGGGTTTATTTGTCGTCCGAGGGATGATTCAGCGGGTACGAAGCCTTTAGGGTCTCAACCGACTCGGGGGCACCTCCGTGCCGGGGCCGATTGGCGTCACGTAGGCTGCGATGCCGGTGAGCTCCTTTAGAACTATCTCGGGGGTTTGTGTGCTGCCCGAGGGGCGACTCGGCGGGTACAAAGCCTTTAGGGACTTAACCGCCTCGGGGGCACCTCCGTGCTGGGGCTGAGTGGTGTCCCGTAAGCTGCGATGCCGACAAGCTCCTTTAGAACCACCTCAGGAGTTTGTGTGCCGTCCGAGGGGCGACTCGGTAGGTACGGAGCCTTTAGGGTCTTAACCACCTCGGGGACACCTCCGTGCCGGGGCTGAGTGGTGTCCTGTAGGCTACGATGCCGACGATCTCCTTTAGAACCACCTCGGGGATTTGTGTGCCGTCCGAGGGATGATTCGGTGGGTACGGAGCCTTTAGGGTCTCAACCGACTCGGGGGCACCTCCATGCCGGGGCCGAGTGGCGTTCCGTAGGCTGCGATGTCGGCGAGCTCCTTTATAACCACCTCGAGGGTTTGTGTGCCGCTCGAGGGGCGACTTGGCGGGTATGGAGCCTTTAGGGTCTTAACCGCCTTGGGGGCACCTCCGTGCCGAGGCCGAGTGGTGTCCCGTAGGCTGCAATGCCGGTGAGCTCCTTTAGAACCACCTCGGAGTTTGTGTGCCACCCGAGGGGCGACTCGATGGGTACGGAGCCTTTAGGGTCTTAACCGTCTCAGGGGCACCTCCATGCCGGGGCCGAGTGATGTTCCGTAGGCTGCGATGTTGGCGAGCTCCTTTAGAACCACCTCAGGGGTTTGTGTGCCACCCGAGGGGCGACTCGGTGGGTACGGAGCCTTTAGGATCTTAACCGCCTCAGGAGCACCTTCGTGCTGGGGCCGAGTGGTGTTCCGTAGGCTGCAATACTGGCGAGCTCCTTTAGAACCACCTCGGGGGTTTGTATGCCGCCCGAGGGGTGACTCGGCGGGTACGGAGCCTTTAGGGTCTTAACCCCTCGGGGGCACCTCCGTGCCGGGACTGAGTGGTGTCCCGTAGGCCGCGATGCTGGCAAGCTCCTTTAGAACCACCTCGGGGGTTTGTGTGCCACCTGAGGGGTGACTCGATGGGTACGGAGCCTTTACGGTCTTAACCGCCTCTGAGGCACCTCCATGCCGGGGACGAGTGGTGTCCCGTAGGCCGTGATGTCGGCGAGCTCCTTTAGAACCACTTTGGGGATTTGTGTGCCGCCTGAGGGGCGACTCGGTGGGTACGGAGCCTTTAGGATCTTAACCGCATCGGGGGCACCTCCGTGCCGGGGCCGAGTAGTGTTTCGTAGGCTGCGATGCCGGTGAGCTCCTTTAGAACCATCTCGGGGGTTTGTGTGCCGCCCGAGGGGTGACTCGGCGGATATGGAGCCTTTAGTGTCTTAACCACCTTGGGGGCACCTCCGTGCTGGGACCGAGTGGTGTCTCGTAGGCCGCGATGCCGGCAAGCTCCTTTAGAACCACATCGGGGGTTTGTGTGCCGCCCGAGGGGCGACTCGGCGGGTACGGAGCCATTAGGGTCTCAACCGACTTGGGAGCACCTCCGTGCCAGGTCCGAGTGGCGTCCCGTAGGCTGCGATGTCATCGGCAGTGGTAGCCAGGTGGGAAAGGATGTCGGCCGTGGCGTTCTCACTCTGGGGAATGTAATTGATGCTGAAATAAGATAACGGGGAGACCAAGAGCCGAACCTTGCCCAGGTATTGAGTCATAGCGGGGTCACGCACCTCGTACTCCCCGTTGATTTGTCCGGAGACGTGTTGCGAGTCAGTGAAAGCTCTGAGACGCCTTATTCCCAACTCCTGGGCTAGCCTTAATCCTGCTAGCAAGGCCTCATACTCAGCCTGGTTGTTGGTGGCTTTGAATAGAAACCGCAGGGCACATTCTGCTCTCTCTCCACCTGGTCCGGTGAGACTGAGACTGGCGCCGCTTCCCTGAGAGTTTGATGCGCCGTCTACATGGAGGATCCAGGTTTCTTCATCGCTGCTTGACCCAGGCTCATGCTGCTCCATGGAAACCTCCCTGGTCTCCTCATCTACCCAAGTGCACTCGACTAGGAAATCGGCCAGGACTTGGGACTTCAAGGCCAGCCGCGCTTGGAAGGAGATGTCAAATTCTCCTAGCTTGATGGCCCACTTGGCGAGTCGGCCTGAGGTGTCTGGACGGGTCAGGATGGCTCGGAGAGGCTGGTCCGTAAGCACCACAATAGGATGGGCTTGGAAATATGGGCGGAGACGCTGGGCAGAGACGATCAGGGCGAAAATGATTTTCTCTGTCTTAGAGTATCTGACCTCCGCATCATGAAGCACCTTGCTCACATAATAAACATGCCTTTGGGTCTCATCAGCATCGAGACGCACCAAGACTGAGCTAACGGCCTCCGAAGAAGCAGCTAGGTAGAGGAAGAGACTTTCCCCGTCTCTTGGCTTAGACAAGAGCGGCGAGAAGACAGAAACACTTTCAGCCCGTCAAAGGCTTTCTGGCAGTCGTCCGTCCACTTGAAGCTGTTTACTTTCCGCAGGGCCTTGAAGAAGGGCAAGCATTTTTTGGCTAATTTGGAGAGGAAACCACTTAGAGCCGCCACCCTCCCCATTAGCCGCTGCACCTCCTTCTTGCTGGATGGTGGTCTCATGTCGAGGATGGCGCTGATCTTCTCTGGGTTTGCCTCAATCCCTCGCTGAGTCACCATAAAACCCAGAAACTTGCCTGCCGTGACCCCGAAGGCACATTTCTTGGGGTTCATCTTGACCTGGAAGTGGCAGAGGTTGTTGAAGGTTTTTTCTAGATCAGAGACATGATCAGAAGCGCAGATGCTCTTGGTCAGCATGTCATCCACATAGACTTCCATGTTCCGGCCTAACTGATCCTGAAACACCCTGTTCATCAATCTTTGATAGGTTGCCCCCGCGTTCTTGAGACCGAAGGGCATCACTTTGTATCAATAAATCCCCTTTTCTGTCACAAAGGATGTGTGCTCTTTGTCGCTGGGGTCCATCCTTATTTGATTATATCCAGAGAAGGCATCCATGAAGCTGAGGAGCTCATGGCTGGAAGTGGAATCTACCAGCTGGTCTATCCTTGGCAGGGGGAAACTGTCTTTCGGACACGCCTTGTTGAGGTCGGTGAAGTCGATGCAAATTCTCTAGCTCTCATTTGCCTTTCGTACCATGACCACATTGGCCAACTAGCTAGGGTAATGCGCCTCTCGAATGTGGCCGGCACTGAGCAGTTTGTTAACCTCCTCATCGATGGCCTTTTGCCGCTCGGGAGCAAAACTCCTCTTCCTCTGGCGGATTGGACGGTGCTTCGGATCGATGTTGAGCTTGTGGGTGATTACTTCTGGAGGAATGTTGAGCATGTCAGACGCTGACCAAGCAAAAACGTCTGAGTTGGCCCACAGGAAAGTTAGGAGGCGATCGCGATCCTCCGGGGGGAGGAGTCCGCCGATGCGCACGGTCTTCGCCGGATCATCCCCGAGGAGAAAGGTCAGGAGGTGCTCGGTCGGCTCCCCTCTCCTGCCAGACTCCCTGAGGTCAGATGCTTCTGGGACCAGCTCGGCCTCCAAGGGGCTTGACGCCGTGTGATAGAGGGCAGAATTGAGCAGATCTCGCCTTTCATCTCCCCAACTCCTCCGCTAGTAGGGAACTGCACCAATAGGCACCGAGTGGAGATAACCGCATCCAATAAATTTAAGCCTGGGTGCCCAAGAATGGCGTTGTATGCCAAGGGGACCCGCACGACTAGGAACTTCATGATCACCATGCTTTGGCATGGCGGTGTTCCGGCTATCACAGGCAAGGGTATCTCACCCTCAACCCTTACCGAATCCCCGGTGAATCCGACCAAAGGGGTTGCCACAGGCTGAAGAGAGTCTAGAGACAATCACATCCGAACAAAAGCGTCATAAGTAAGGATGTCAGCTGAGCTGCCACTATCAACTAATATCCTTTTTACAGGGTGCTTGGCGATCGTCATGGAGACGTCGATGCCTTCATTGTTTACATTCTCAATGTTTGCCAATCCCCCCCCCCCAAGAACTACATTACCCGGCGCCTCGTCCCCTCTCTGTCGCTTAGATGTGGAAGCCGCTTCCCAGGACACCATTCCAACTGTCTGCTCCGTGGGGGTATTGTCGACAGCGGCCTAAGCGGGCGGGGGTCCCATGAGTGCCGGCAGCGGTTGCGGCGCCTTCTGAACATACTTGCCGAGGTAGCCCCACTGGATGAGCTCCTCGATGGCTCGCTTCAGGCTAAAGCAGCTGTCGGTGTCATGGTCGTAATCTCGATGGAATCGGCAGTAACGGCTCTTGTCACGGGGAAGATCTTTCTTCATAGGAAGAGGGCGCTGGAGATAAGGCTCGCCCTCGATTTCCATCAGGATGTGAGATCGAGGAACGAGAAGAGGCGTGAGCTTGCTCTCATCGGGGATGGGGCTTCGACGCCTGTTGTCGAATCGGCGAGGTGGGTCAGATCGCCGGCGATGAGGGGGCCCGTTCGGCTTGGGGCGAGCAGGCTTGCGGTTGGAGCTCCTTGATGATTCCCAGCGGGTGAGGTCGGCCTCATCCGCGTGGATGTACTTCTGGGCCCGAAGGAGGAGGTCGGAATAGGAACTCGGGGGGTTTCTTGTCCAGAGAGAAGGTGAAGCGGGATGGGAGGAGTCTCTGCTTCAGCGCCAGCGTTGCCACCGCGTCGTCGAGGTGGTAAACTTCAGGGCGGCGGTCTTAAACCAGAACACGAAGTCCCGCAGCGATTCCCCCTCCTTCTGACGCACGGAGAAGAGGCTATCCGCGACCCTCGGGATCGCCGGCAAGCATCAAAATGTGCCAGAAAAGTCCTTTTCAGCTCTCGAAAAGAGTCGATGCTGTGAGGGGACAAGCGCGAGTGCCAGGCACGAGCGGCTTTCCGTAAAGTGGCGGGGAAAGCATTGTAGAGAAGGACGTCTGAGGCATCCTGGACTTGCATCATGGATTTGTAGCTCTCGAGGTGGTCGAGAGGATCCGTTGTACCATCGTACGGATCTATCTGGAGGAATCGAAATCTAGAGGGGACAGGCTCCTCTAGTATTCGGCGAGTATAAGGAGGACGAGTATCATATTCCTCCTCTGGTTGATTGTTGATCTTCCTGGTGAGCTCGTCTAGTCACCGGTTGTACTCGTCCAGGCGCTCCTCCGCCTGACGGCTGATCGTCGGGGCCCTCCGAGGCAGCTTAGAGGATGAAGAAGAGGAAGACGAAGAAGAAGGAGAAGGACGCGAAAGGTGGGATTTCCGCTTTGGTTCCTCCTAGCAGTGCGGCTCTAGAGGAAACTTGCTCGGGCTACAATCTAGAGATCGCGGCCGCTTGGGGGGCTCACGGCGAGGCTTCCTTGGAGAAGCCCAGCGAGGACCGGCCTCTCACTGAGGAGAACCTCTCCTCGCAGACTGCTGGCTAGCAGGGGGAGCGGTCTGATGCTGGGTGGCCACGGACTGCTGCTGCTGAAGTCCATGGACCATGGCGGTGAGGGTCTAAACTTGCCGAGTGAGAGTTGCCAGCAGCTCCGCAGCTGGGGCAGCCACTTCCGGTTGAGGAGAAATGACGGGAGGATCAGCGGTAGGGAGGTTGGTCTCCTACTGCTTAGCCGGGGGAAGATGCCTCGGGGTGACTGACTGAGCCATCCTGAGCTCGTGTCATCACCATTGTTGGGAGAGAGAGAAAGAGAAGTATACTGTAGGGTTTGGGCCTTCCCCCTTCCTGGCGCGCCAATCTGATGACGCCTGATCACCGGTCTTGAACATCTAGAGAAGAGAGCTGCTTAATCCGTGGTCCCACGCCTGATCGGATGGCCTGCAAAAAGTCCCAAGACCGGAGGGATGCTCCGGTGGGGACCCTCCGATGCTCAAGTCAGTAACCGGGGTCACAGCTGAGGGAGAGCTCAGACGAGCTTTAGGGAGAAAAAATGAGTCCTCAAAAAGGGGGAATCCCTTTTTGGGTATCAGGGTAGCGAGTGTATGAGTTTTCGTACCTTGTTCCTAAGTGGACTTACCCTTTTATAATGGGTTGACATCTACACAACCACGTGGAGTTCCGTAAGAAAGGAATGTCCGTGGGGTTCGTGGGGTTGCATGAATTTGGGCTGGTTGGTGGGTCATGTCCCATCGAAGAGGGGAAAAAGGTGGTTGGTGAGCTACGTCCCATCAGTTAGTGGGGCTGACATGTAGTTAGGTCCAGTCCTATCAGCGACGTAGCCAGTGGGTAGTTGGGCCTGGGGATGCCAGGCGGCGCGGGTCAGAAGGACGGCGACGTGAACAACCAGGACCGTTCTAGGGCCGACTTGAGACAGTCTCGACCCTCCTGAGGGTACCGAGGCTGTGCAAAACCGACTTGGCCGACTTGGAGATGCCGGGGCCGAACGGGGCCGACCAGGAAAGGTCGGGGCCGACTTGAAGATGCCGAAGCCGAGCAGGGCCGATCAGGAAAGATCGGGACCGACTTAACCGATTTAAAGATGCCGAAATCGAACGAAGCCGTCTTAAAATTTTAATTTTATCATAATTACTTTTGTAATTACGCCAGTCACACCAGTCACAAACTTTGTAATCAAACGGCATCAAACGTGATAATTTGTTTGCGCCGACGAAGACTTTTCTGGCGCCAAATGAGTATGTCTTTTATGTTGTTGATAACGTGCTTGATGAATGAGTAGGTGCCTTTCATGTCGTGGATAACGTACTTGATGAATGGCCTGATCGAGACCCTTGTTTTTACTCGGAAAAAGCAATATTGTAGCCATTGCAAATCAATAGGTAGCATTTTAGATAGAGAAAGCGTGATGCTCGTGGCCTTAAAATACTGAAAAGTAGCCTTCGATACTGATTGTCTGTTTGATGAATGGCCTGATCAAGGTCCATCGATCTCTCTGATCCTGAAAAACAATGTCACTTGATAACAATGATGCTTGTTATATTTTATTTATATTAAATCATTACTATTATGTGTTTTAAGTTTTATCGAGTAATGCTTTTGTAGTTTGGCACGCGTCGTCCGTTGCGAAGGCACGAGGGCTCCTGACTCCTGAGGGGCACTCCATGGAGGAGATCCACCCTGCGAGTTGGCAGAGCAGAGATCAAGTACGGGAGGCCCGCAGTGTTGGCCAGCCAGCCAGATGATGCTATGGTGGTGGAGTTTTGCCACCAGATCAATGATGGCCATGTTATGATACTGCACCGAGTGTGCATCTATGGGGAAGCTGGTGGATTAAGAGTACCAAGTGAGCAGGGTTGGCTCCCACTAGATGGTGAAGTGCTCCACCTTCTCCATGTCCCCTGGGACAAACCCTTGGGCTACCCTCATGATGGGCTAGTGGGAGTCTCTTTGTTTTTGTAGAACATATCAGGGTGACATGTTATACGCTATGCAAGCATACCATATAACTATCAAACTAATAGCGGATAATTTTTAAAAACAAATTAAAACTATAAGCAAGTAAAAATAATAGTTTAAGAATTTTTTTTTTTTCTAATAATTTGGGAATCAAAGTGAAACAGTCTTCTAAGTTCAGAGATTAAAAACACAATTTCTCTTTTTTTACTTATCATAAAAAATAAATATTATGTAAAAGATTAAAAAAAATATTTGTGTGTGTATAAAGGTTGGCATAGGTCAGTTCGAATCAATTTAGAGGCATACTTGGAACAAAATTGATTTAAATTAGGTTTTTAAAATTAAAACCAAAATTGAAACCAAATCGACCGCTTCAGTAAATTGAATCGGTCAAGCCAAAAAAAAAAAAAGTTTCAACATCTTACAGAATTTATGGTCACCGTGATTATCGTGATAGCTGATTACAGAACGAGCACTTATCATTGCACCCATCTTTTTTTTCCCACTATTAAATTACTTAATAAAGGCATGGAAGCGATGACCAAAAGGTTCAAAAGTCAGCCCCTTACTGCTGCGCCAATCTGATCGTTGGCAACAAATGGTGTAAGCCTAAGATTTTGATAAGATTTGAATGAGTTAAAAAGAGAGGAAAGAATGATGGAAATTTTTGTTTAATTAATAGTGTTAAAAATCAGTACATAATATTAATTTTACTTATGACTTTTATTTTTATGCTAGTGAGAGAATACGTAAATGACATATGATTGGTACAAGATTTTAAAATCACTAAGGGATTTCTAAGAAAAAATCCCTCTCTGATATCATTTTTTATTTTTAAAAATATATATCTTACCAGCACCAAAAAAAATTATTCCTTAGTAAATCTCTAAAGGACTAAACTTCTCTTAGAAATCCCTTGCTAAAAATTATTTAAATAATCACTCAACGATCCCTTGTAGATTACCAAGGGATCTCCAAAGAATTTATCAAGAAAAATATATTTCTAGCAAATTTCTTAGAGATTCTTTATTGAAACTAGATTTTGAATGTAATTTAAAATTCCTTAAAAATCTTTTTCTATTCCCTTGGTAATTTTTTGAGGAATATATCCCTTAGTAATATCTTTTGGTGAAAGTGATTTCTAGCAGTGGTTTCAATTCAGTTTATTAATTTACTTATATATGTTTAATGATCTTAAGATTGACTTTCATAGTGAACTTTATATAATCAATTAGCAGCCTAGTTATTTATAATAAAATATATAGTTTTCTCATAACCTATTTATTGACACATATTCGTAGTAACTCAATTTTAAGTGTAGTACAGATAAAAGCTCATATAATACATAGACATGGTTTGGTTTAATTTATATTAAATTTTTAAAATTAAATTTAAATTAAATCAATTTTTTTATTTTTAAAAAAATCAATTATAACTAAATTGAAAGAATAAAAATTGATCCAAATTGAATTAAAATCATGGTATGAAATTGTTACTTGAGCCAAAGCTAGAAAAGATCATCTAAACAACGTGCTAAGCATGCAAGGTGCATTTGATATGAAATCAAAGAAAGAGATAAAAATTGGAACGGTAAAGTGCAAATTTTAAGATTGTAATTTTTAAAAAATATATGTATTTAGTAAAATATTATAGAAATAATGATTAACTATATTAGAGATAAGATTAATAAAAAAAGATGAAAATATTATTAATATTTTATTATTACTAAAAAATAGAAGAAAGTGAAAAATTATTTAATATTCTGTTGGTTTTAATGTTTTATTTTTTTATACATCGAATAATTTTCATCTTTACATGTTGGCCTATCTCCCATGGGCTAACAATCTTGAGGATAAAAAAAGGAGAGAGAAAATTATCCTATAGGACAAAATTAATACCATAACAAATACCCTAAAAAGGCTTGAAAAATTAAGTAACTTTTTACCTTCTTTTAACTCAATTCCAAGCACACCAATGCCTCTAATTATCTCAGCTCTACCAACCCGATGTTAAATCTCAGCTCAACAATATTTGCCAATAAAATTATTTGCGAGCGACTGTGGACATCCGTACTCGTTTATTGGGGGACGGAAGCACCGGCCACTCCAGTGCCGCTAACCCGGGCCTATAAATCTCTCGCTTGCCAGCGGGACGGTGAGACATACGTCTTCCGTTCTCCATTACCACTTCGAGAAAGAATGTTGAGCCTCGACTCCATTCGTAAGGCGCAGAGGGCCGACGGCACTGCCACCATTCTGGCCATTGGCACGGCGGCGCCGCCGAATGTCGTGGATCAGAGCACGTATCCTGACTATTATTTCCGTATCACCAACAGCGAGCACATGCATGAGCTCAAGGAAAAGTTCCAGCGCGTGTGTAAGAATACCATTCGAAGCTTGCTTTCTATGTTCCCCTTCTTGAATTTGACTGGCATTTTTTTTGTGAAGTATTCGACGTCTGGGAGAATAACTCCGTGGCGTTTCCGTCAGCCGTGAGGCGAATATTTGCCCTGACCTTGAATAGGTTATGCTTTCTTGAGATGCTTCAATAACGTTTAATTGGTGTTCGTTCGAGACATGTAGGCATAGACTATAACTTTTTGGTGAACAGGCATGCACTATAATTAATTCTAGTGATGCAGACGTAATCATGGTGGTTACTGCTATGTGATGGTATTTTCCTCCGGTTTTTCTCCCCCTCTAATAAACTGGGAGGAAATCTGAACGGAAGTGTTCCATCTATCAATGAAACGAATGGTAGTAACCCTAACTTTTTTTTTGCTAAGAAAAGGATGGATAAGAAGAATAGATGAGACTAAAAATATATTCAGGTAATCAATAAAATAACATTTAAGAAAGATAACTTTCTACTGCAATAATAGCTGGCTTTGTCATGAGATTTTTCTTTAGGATTCAGGATTGTTTTAGTCCTCGATCTAGATATCCTATGCAATGAAGTTTTTATTGGTGCAAAATATTTGTCTGTTCTTATCATCAAAGAGAGTATTACGTTTAGAGTGGCTACTCAAAATCCTCTACAAGCTCGGCCATGCAAAACTCCAACCGTTGGCAAGTGGTGATGACTGCATTGCCTCAAAAAAATACTAGGCAGGAAGTGATTTTTTTTTTTTCTTATTGTTTTCTGTAAAACAAGGAAAAATATCTACTCACAAGCTTCAACTAAAGCTCACACTATCAAGTCGACAGCTCTTCTTCATCAAATGGCATTAATTCGAATGGATGCAGGTCAAAAGTCCATGATCAAGAAGCGGTGCATGTACCTCACGGAAGAGATCCTGGAGCAACACCCCAACATCTGCGCCCATAAGGCCCCCTCCCTGGATGACCGGCAGGCCATGTTGGTGACCGAGGTCCCCAAGCTGGGCCGCGACGCCGCTGTCCGAGCCATCCAGGACTGGGGACAACCCAAGTCCAGGATCACCCACCTCATCTTTTGCACCACCTCCGGGGTCGACATGCCCGGCGCCGATTACCAGCTCACCAAGCTCCTCGGCCTCCGCCCCTCCGTCGGCCGCTTCATGCTCTACCAGCAGGGCTGCTTCGGCGGCGGCACGGTCCTCCGCCTCGCCAAGGCCCTCGCCGAGAACCATCGCGGCGCCCGCGTCCTCGTCGTCTGCTCCGAGAACACCGCCGTCACCTTCCGCGGCCCCTCCGAGGACCACCTGGACAACCTCGTCGGCCAGGCTCTCTTCGGGGACGGCGCCGCCGCGCTAGTTGTCGGCGCCGATCCCGATACCACGGTCGAGAGGCCGATATTCGAGATCGTGTCGGCGTCGCAGACCATCCTGCCAGACAGCGACGGTGCCATGGAATTGCACTTGACGGAGGCCGGGCTGACGTTCCATTTGCGCAAGGACGTGCCGGAAATCATATCGACAAACATCGAGAATAGCTTGATCGGGGCGCTCCAGCCGCTGGGGATATCGGACTGGAATTCCGTGTTCTGGATAGCCCATCCGGGTGGGCGGGCCATTTTGGACCAGGTGGAGGCCAAGCTGGGCCTCCAGCCCACCAAGCTCTGCGCCACGCGGCACGTGATGAGCGAGTTCGGGAACATGAACAGCGCGTGCGTGCTCTTCATACTGGACGAGATGCGGCGGCGGTCGGCGGCGGAGGGGAGTGCGACCACCGGCGAGGGGCTCGAGTGGGGTGTGCTCTTTGGGTTTGGGCCGGGTCTCACGGTGGAGACGGTTGTCCTCCACAGTGCGCTTATCTGATGGCAGCCGGCTTTTAATGGGTTTTTGTGGGTACGTGTGTGAGTTGTGATGGTATTGTGTGTTACGTACGTCTGCGTGTTGTGATGGTATGCGAGCTTAGTCGTGAGCCGAATTCATCATCTAGATGATTTCGATTTCGGGGATGGATGGGTATTATATATGAAGTCTGTAAGATGTTTCGGGGGTGTGCATTATGAAGCATGTAAGAGAATTTCATTATCTTAACGAGTTCTCTGCTTAGAAGGGATATGGATCAAGTACGTCTCATATGCAACAATTTATTGCACATTGTTCGGCTGAGGACTTGTGATGAGAAGCAGATATACAAGTGGCTACCAATGAGAAGATACAAAATTGGCTATTTTTATGAACACCAAACCTATCAGTTATGCGTGACAGCATATAGATTTACCCAAAAGAACACCCTATAATGTAATTTAATTATAGCTCTGCCAATCTATTACCTTTAATGTGCAAAGCTCCTTCTTCATTACAAAATCCTTCCTGTTGAGATGCAAACTTGAAGAATCGAGCATTTCAATTGCAGCTGATCATGTATGGTGCAATAATCTTAATTGGACAAGAATTGTACGATCTAAGTGTTCAGCTACTCTCTCTCTCTATCTCATGATTTTAAAAATCGAATCGAATTGATCAGTCAAATCGGTTTAATAAAAAATTGATCATTAGTTTAATTTAATTTTATTATTAAAATTAACTTTTATATGATCAAAAAACTTATTGAACCAAGCGATTCAACCTAAGTTTTTAGACTATTAGTTTGATAAATAAAATAAAGGTTAAGTTTTTTACTTCGATTTATATCTAAAAATTTGATTTATTTTTTTATTTTTTTATTTTAAAATCTCTCAATATGATTTAAAATGATTAATTATGTTTTAATTGTAAAAATATTTTCTTAAATTTTCTTTTCAATAATAATGTGATGATTATTATTATTATTATTAAGTATGAGACATGGAGGCAGGATCTTAAGGAAAAGGAAAAAACAGTCACATAGTTGTCTACCATGCTTGCAGAAAATTTTCGTATTTTATTGTTGCAGGCAGCCAGGCAGCCACAAAAGTTGGCAAACTAATTCTCGAGTTTGCTAGTGATTAGGTTTTTGGGTCTCAATCTTTTTCAAAGAATATTCTTGTGAGTTTCCTGTGCCCCAAATGAAAGATCTATCCGTATATAAAAGGCCAGCCATCATCAGGCACATCAATTTCTACCTCTTAAGCGGATTCCTCAAGCCGTTTAACGCTTTAATACAGCAATATCTGCCTGGTTTCGTGTGCTATCACGTCATGATCATTATTTATTTATCTGCTGCACCCCTTAAAGCGACAGTTGTACAAAGGAACTTTACCACAGAAGAAGTGGCCACGACTCACGCAAACAAAATCCACAGAGCTTCACTGCTTGTTAACGACCAACCTACTCTGATACCATGGCGAGGGAGAAGGACCCTTTGGTGGCGTTCTCTAACGTATAATCCATTTATGGCATGTTGCCGTTGAAATTCGTCCTCCGATAAATGCGGTCGATCTTCAAAAAGAGGGAGGCGAACCTGCAAAAGAAGTCCATGCGCGAAGGAACGTTGAGGATGATCCTCCGTGGAAGACCCTTCGACGCTCAAGTCAGTGAGGAAGAAATCGGCGATCAACCAGATAGTGGAAAGGTAGATCTCTCCGAAAGACCTCTCCGGAGACGGCCAATCGGAAGCTCCAGAGGACAGGAGCGCCGACGAACTGCAGGAGAGAGGAGTAGGGTGCACGCATAAGAGGCGCGTGCCTATGCCCAAGGAGAGAGAGTGCGTCCAGAGTTGTGTACCTGAGGGAATCTGCGACAATGATATTTATAGACTGTCACCTGGGTCTTGAGCATCTTCCAGAAGGTTCGGAGGTTGTTAAGATATGAAGGCGGGCAGAATCAGACCGTTGTGGAGCCGTTAGAATCCATATCCCGTTTGTTCTGGTATCGACGGCTGGGAGAGCTCCTTGATATCTCGAGATCTGGTTGAGTAGGCCTGGGACGGTTATGATAGGCTTTAGGCCACGTCCCGACATGATTTCTTTTCTAGGATGCCGTTCTGGTAGGCTCGGGCTCTCCCGCGTCATGTTCCGCGAAGGTAGATGTTAGGTTATGGATCGCTCGAAGAAGCCGAGCTATGGAAGCCCGGAAGGGCCGAGCTAAGGGAGCCCGGAGGGGCCGAGCTACGGAAGCCCAGAAGGACCGAGCTACGGGAGCCCGAAAGGAGCCGAGCCACGGAAGTCCGAAGGGGACAAAGGAAGGAGGTTAGCCTTAGCCGCCTCGCACGAATATTAATGCAATGATAATTTTACCCCCCAACATGGCCTTCCACTATTTGTTAATGATCCACCTGCTCTCTCTAATGTGGGAGACCGCAAAGGGATTTCTGCTGTCTTGTAATGAGGGGCCTTCAGCTGGTTTTGTCCCTCCCATCTCACATCCAAAGAAGGCCACTCGGCTGCTATGTATATTAAGGTCTTGTCTGAAATAGCTATTGAAAAATAGTGACAACAGATAATTGATAGCAAATATCTATTATTGACTGACTTCCTAGGTAGCTGTTTCAACCGGAGCCTAAATTGACTTAGGACAATGGCATAATTGTATCACTATGGTAGGCCAGGCATGCTGTGTGTAATACTAACCCCAGTGAGCAAGACTGAATCTTAGAATGAGCTAAGCTCTTGATAGGGAGATTGGAGGACACTTTGGTAGGCATATACTCATGGACGCACCCTACAATTTGCTTAGATGCTGGAGAATTACTTTTTTTCTTTTCTTTTTATTAAAAATATTTATTAGATCTAAATTAATATGAATAAAAATAATTTTAAAATATAATTATTTATAATTTAGGTATCGACTTAGTCCTGAATCGAATAGAGTAAAGAAAGCAGATTCATATAGCCGACCTCATATAGTTGAAAAAGGTTTAGATGAGTTGAGTTGAATAGTGAAAATATTTATTAACCTTTATTGATCCATGGATGATGCTTCAACAATTATTTCTAGGCTTCAGGCTACGTTTTATAAGCAGAACATGATGGAATAAAAGATAGGATGGAATTAAAAAAAATAAAGAATAGGATAAAAATTATATTATCTCATGCTTGATTGGTGTAGGATAGGATGATAAATTGATAGGACAAAATTTATTCTATCTTATGTTTGGTGTTAGATGGGATTGGATGGTATTATAAATAAATTTCCTAGTTTAACAATCATTCCTATATGTTGCTGAGGATAAGGGAAAAAGAGCATATGCCAAGTGTCCATTGGACCAAGTCACATTACATTTGATAGTTTGAATCCAGCCTTACATTTCCTCGGCTCTAAAATTTTGAGGCCTGGACCGACTCATGGACCCAAGCAAAGGTCTAAAAAGGACATGAAGCACAGACTTCATTGATCAGTTGGAGCAACACAATAAAATTGGGAGAAGTGTCTCACTCCCTCCAGTACGCAAACAAGACAACAACAACAACAACAAATCAATATGCAAGGAATTAAATACCAAACAACACAGCAGCAGCAGCAAATCAATTGGAGCGGCACCATGCAAGAAATTAAAAGACCAACCACACATGGAGACATTACAACAGCAAAGAACACTGAGGGTTGTCTGGTTGATACTTACATTAACGTGAGTGGTAGTGCTTGCATGATCTCAGTTTGTTACTAGCGTACTGTTTAAAGGATACATCAATACAATAAGAACCTGTGGAACAGCAATTTTTCCTTTGCTATAAAGCCAAAAATTAAGAACATTTTTCCTTCTTATATTACTAAACTTATTGCTAATGAAGTATATCCCGGTGCAGCCCCTAATCCAAAGATTCAGTGTTCAAACTTAGTGAGTCCAGGTTACTAGTATTACTTAATTAGCAGACAGATGACTCAATCTGTTGACTTGGAAAAAGAAAACATGAATATATTGGCCAATTCTTCATGGAAAAGAAAAACAGTTACCATATCTTTGAAAAATATATGTAGTAGTTCTCCAATCAGCACCAAACAACTTACATTGAACCAGAGGGAGAAAAAAAAAAAAAAAAAGAAAGAGAGCTCAGAAAAATCCTCAACTTCTGTCCTATGCAAATTATTTGAATGAGAACTCTTTGCTTATATAAGAAGGCAGCAACATACCTGCTGTTGATAGCCTATGAAATGAAGGAAATGTTGACCCTGGAAACTACAGTGTGCTCATCAAGACCATGAAGTGAGTCTATCATATGCATCCGTAGTGAGGCCGGCCCCTTTGCCATATCCATCCCCAGCTCTGCTGCCAAGCCAAAGATGGAGAGAGCACATGCAGTTGCTTCCAGAGCATTTGGTGGATCAATTGCAACAAAGGCAGCAATAAGTGCAGTAACGGCACACCCTGTTGCTGTGATCTTCTGCATCATGGCCACCCCATTGCGCCCACCCACCACCTGCTGTCCATCTGTGATAACATCGACAGCACCAGATACTGCAACTATGGCACCGCTGGCTTGTGCCAATGACTTGGCAGCTTCTACAGCATCCATTGACTCATGGGAGCTGTCCACACCCTGCTAGGAAATTGATGTTTTCAAATACACACAAAGCATCATAGTTAAACAGAATTTCAAAACAATCCGACAAAATATTCTTCAAAAAACAGAGTCCTACAAAATTTCAACCCAATAAATTTTCTTTTCATGTCAGAAAAGAGTGTATTCATTCTATTGATCAAATATCAGATAATTCTGCTATCATTTGTACCCTCAGCCATTGTTTGACAAGGGGATTTCTTTTTTCTTTTCTTTTAGTTGCTCTATTACAGCATTTTAATTTTTCCTTCTCTTTGATATTAATTGCTTTACAAACACTTTATTCTTGCTTGGCCTCAACCTGTTTTCTCAGAAAAACACGTGGTTTCTGGTCGCACTGGCACCCCCTATCCTGACCCTAGTTCTGAGAATGCTCTGCTGTAATCTAGAAGTATCAGAATCCACCAAGGCACAATGTTTTGGGCATAACTAGTAAAAAGTCTTCGAAAACAAAGGAAGATATAATTTAAGATCGAAAGTAATCTCCATGCCCATTTACAAGCCAAATTGGATTAATGTTTCTTTTAATATTTATGAATGCTTCATTTTCTTTCCACATACAATGGTTTTCAAGTTGGAATATAAAAATAATTGGTGCAGAGCATGCATCATCGCTTATGAATATCCAGTATATGAATTAGATATTAGCGTATATTCTCTTGGATAACGCAAACACTTCTGAACAATCATGTGCTTAAGGTGCCTCTCGTTGTCAGAAACTCCACTGGTATCAATCATACACTAGTCCCTTCTCTTTTTGTGACATTTTGCAGCCATCTCTATTGAGTCCAACGAATCACAACTGATGATAAAACATAAAAGGTAATATTATTAATGGCCTGATCAACCATCACATCAGTTCTCTTTGTTATGTACGCATCAATAAAGAAAGAATGCGGCCTATCCTGTTCAAAGTTACTTCAACTGTTGATGAAAATTGTTGGAGGATAGCCTGGTTTTGACTCAGCTGCTAACGTCCATATAAGGAGACGGTTGAGTTGGTCTCTAAAATTAACTCCTACTATGGAATCTGCTTCAAAAATTATTCTTGAGGAGGTAGTCCAGTCAGAAGAAAAGAGAAGAAACTCCCTCTCAAAAAAGCCTTCACATCCACCATTAATGAAGGGTGAGGTAGTGTGCGTGTGAATCAACAAAATGGAGACTCTTGCAGCCTCTTTTTTTTTTTTTTCTTCTGACAATTCTGTGTTCAGATATCACAAGGAACACGTGCATGGGGTATGAGAAGCAAATACATAACTGTAGAAGTGAAGCCCTTCGATTCATGAGCTTTTGCATTCAAGTAACTCACCTACCCTGTTTCCTTCAAAAACTATAACAGTTCTTTGGCACGCAAACCATAGAGAAAATGGGTATGTTTATTCTTTTAGCCTAAAGATCGGTAACAGTAAGTACAAAGCAACATGTGTCTCTTTAAAATAAAATTAAGGCAACATCCTATATAACCTGGAGACCATGGATGGTATGGTAATGCTGCCACCAATTGATCTAATATCCTTCGACCAGCCATCAAGATGCCTGTCGACATATTCCACTCCCACAAAATTGCTGCTGGCAACAAGATGTTCAGCATCACCATTACAACCTTTTTCTTTATCACCCGCTCTCCCTTCTTCATTAATCTCCCCATTTCCCATGAGTCTAGCTGTTGATGTCCTCTTTCTTTGTCTTCAACATCATATTCTTCTTCCTCCCAAAGATGGTCCATCCATTTGCTTTTTAGCCAACAAACCTCCTTCACCATCATTAAACATTCCAATTTGCCAATAACAATCAAAATTGCTTTAGCTAAATGAAGAATATGTTGTAAGGGCATAGACTTTGTGGTGAAGTTCTTCAAGAGAACTAAACCCTAAGAGAAAGCCATAACTTAGCATAAACAGCAGTGCACTGGCTCGGCACTAAAATCCTGCATAGTTCGAGGGGGAAATGTGAAGAATGTTTGGAAGGGCTCAAGCCTTCCAAAATCTCAAAATACAAAATAGAGTTTAGCTTTCAAGTATGCTCATATCAGCAAAAATTTAGCGCAAAACCACACACTAAATATTAACACATTCAAATTCACCTAATTCAATAGTATTTTTTATAGAATTCAATATCATTTTGAGGTAACTCCTAGTTCGATAATAGTAAAGAGACTAGAAGAGTGTCGTAAAAAATATTTGATCTCTCAATAATTTGTAGCAATCAAATACCTAGTAATTTAAAAACTTTTTTTTTTAATGTGATACCTTGGAATCGCGAATCCGGCACGCAGACGAGAGCCCGAGAATCTCGGAGGGGTTGCTCGGATGACTGCGGGGCGGAGGCCCACGAGGCCGAGGCAGGACTCCAAGCGGAAGTCGGAGGCAGAGATGGCGACGGGGTCGAGAACCCAGGGGCGGCCAGCCCGGGCGGCGGCGGCGGCGGCGGCCCTCATGGAGGGGAGCCACCCGTCGGAGAGCGTGCCAATGTTGATCAAGAGGGCGTCGGCACGGGGAGTGAAGTCGTCGATCTCCATTAGGGAGTGAACCATCGCGGTGACGCCCCCGCGGCCAGGAGGACGTTGGCCATGAGGTCCATGGACACGTAATTGGTGATGCACTGCACGAGCGGAGCCCGCCGGCGAACCGCCTCCAGATACTCCCACGCTCTCCGGCCCCACCGCGCATCCGCGTCCGCCTTGGGTTGGTCCCGACCGTGGCCGCCAAGCTTCGCCGCCTCCGTCGTCGTCGCCGCCGCTTCTTCCATGCCTGGAGTCGCGTTCCTCCAACGCTACAGGATGCCTCAGGCCTGAAGCGTCCCGATCACTCCTTGGAACGGGCTGGGTCCTTGTGTTCCAACGGAATTACGATCACAACCGTCCATGCGTTACGTGACGATCATGATGCATCGTACTCCGTGATCTCGAAGAGTACTTGCTAGTCCCTGTGCAACACGATTTTTGATGGATCGTGGTTGCCCAGAACCCGTCGATGGTTTGAACTGTGAAACTGGACCAGCAAGCTCGGGGCCAAACACGAGAATACAAGAGCGGAGAAAATATTTATCTTTTTTCATCCTTATTTTGCAATATTTAATAAATAAATAAATAAATATAGTAATGAAATTTACGTATATTTTCTCCTCCTTCGTAATTTTTTTTTTGAAACAAATGATATTTTAATTTTTTTCAAACTCATAAAAAAACTTACTAATACCAAAAATTCAAGATTACTATTCTAACTTTATTTTATTTTCTACTTTATTTTATTTTCTTCGTTATTATATTTATATTATATTATTATAGTATATAGTATATCATTTTATATCATATATTAAATTATATTATGTATTATAGTATATAAACTAATATTATATTATACTCTAATATTATATATAATACAATATAGCATATTACATTTTATATTTTTATTTTATTTTATTTTATTTTATTTTAATATAATATAATAAAAAGTAAATTTGATTATATTTAAATATAGCTGAGTTGAATATGTGGTCGCTTTTCTTATCTTTAAATCCACAAAGATTTCTAAATTATCCCATCCTTTTTACTTTTTCAATCTTTGAAATTTATAAGACATGTGGATCCAAAGTAAGGAAGACAACTGTATTTAGGATTGATTACATTTTAATACTGTCAACTCTATGTCATATAATAATATTATATAATATACCTTATATATTATATTTTTAAATAAAATATTTGTAATATAAATTATATATATAATAATATAAATATATTATATTATATTAATTCTTTGTAGCCTTTATTATAATTAGCATTTTTTTTATGTGAAATTACTTTGAACTAAATATAAAAAATATTTGTAGAGCTATTTTTTTATACAAATTTTTTATTAATTAAAATTAATAAAAATTATTTTTTTTTTCTCAAAATTAATTTTTAAGAAAATAAATATAAAGAAAACTTTGTCTTAAAAAAAATTACCGTATGAGTGCTTAGATTTCTCACAACCTTTAGGTGCAGTTTTGAACTAGACCTAGACACCAAAAAAAAAAATCAGTTTGAAAAAGTTTTACTACATCATTTTTTGGTGTAGCAAGCATGCATCATTATGTCTAATAAATTTTATCATACATCATACGTGCATTAATACATATGAATGATCAATTCGATGCAGCAAGTCTTTTTTCTCTAAATTTTCATAATATGTGCCTATTTAATAACTGAAGAAAGCTTCTAGCTTATTTTCAAAAGAAATAATAGATCGGAATGCTTGGTTGGTGGCTACTCTCACAGCCAAACCTAACTTGCTGCTTCGTCTTTGGTAAGCGCATCTATTGCTACCCAATCAGTCATCACACGTGGCTTTTACCCATGAATTCACAATAGTTAATATAAATTGCTAAATTGTGGATCTTGCAAGCTATAGTAGCTGTGCTGAGCTGTCCTTTAACGGCCCATGGGCCGCACTGACATGATAGCCCCTGCTTTGTTGGCATGGTACAACCCACGACCCAGGCATGCTTAAGCAGCCCATGAGACACGAATGTGTTGGCTCACAACATGGCCCACTATAGTGGCCCATTAGGCCTGCCTAGCTAATGACAAAATTACGCTGCCTAATAGCCATGAATAATTAGTTTTGCTCAATTTCAATTAAAAGTAATTTTATCTTTTTTAACTGCCAAATATAGGTAGTTGTCAAGGGTGTTTTTATCTTTTGCTCTAAAATATCTATTTGTCCTTCCCAACAACTATAAATAACTATTTTTTAACACTATTTGGGATATTTGAAAGCCCTTCTTTATTAATAGCCTCCGATCCTTCTTTCTCCTTCATACAAAACCACAACCTTTTCTAAGCTCTCCGATGCTCTTCTTATCTTCTTACAAGCCTTCATAATCTTTCTAAGCTCTTTTAATCTCTCTCTAAAAGTTTATTATTCTAATCTCTCTCTTTAATCTTTGCTCCTCTATAATGTCCCGTGTTAGAAAATCTTACTCACCTTATGAGATCTTTAGGCTTGATACCACCATAAATAATTTGAGACTAATGTCTTGCTCACCTTATGAGATCTTTAGGCTTGATACCAACACAAAGAATTATGAGACTAATGCCCTGAGCTCAGTAGCAAGACTTGGTGCCACCTCCAATCATGTATAAGACCAAACGTAGGATCTTTGAAATCTAGGCATTCATAAATATTTAATCCGAGAATTCGCGCATGTGCTCATATCGACTTCCATAGGCTCTATACAGACATATTTCATAGAGTTAGAGTCTCACTTCAATCCTAACTAATGCAATATTTCTTATAACTCACGCAATTTTTCATATTTCATGCAATTCATATACCTTTCTATATTTCATGCATCTCATACATTTTTTTCTATGTTCAATGCAACTTATGTATTTTTCCTATAATGTCTCTATCCAAGGATTAATTATGATTATTCTTGTCTCATTTTGTTCATTATAAAAGTACTAAAGCAATCACCTATGTGAGTGCACTGTTTTGAGCCTTTGATATACCATATTTATGTACCTTATACTATCATATTTATGAAATACATCATAAAAATTAATACAATAAATGTGTTATTTCAATGATGTCCAGCATATAACCCATGTAAGTCAAACTCTATGGAGATCCAAACACCTGGTTTAACATACATTTCTAGTAATAGACTTAGTCAATAGATCAACTACCATTTTACTACTGAAGATATGCTTAAAAGTAACTTCTTCTTGCTTGACTAGACATGCCATCTCCTAAACAGTTGCCAAACAAATAGCATATTTGGCTTTCATTTCTCATAAAAATTCTAAAAGTAAAATGAACTATGTGCTCAAAGTAAGGATCTTAAGAGGTCATTTAAAAAAAAAAATTGGTTTGACTTGATAAAGGAGATCATTTTAAGAAGTTTCTTAGTTTGACTTGATAAACTTATCGAGAAAATATTGAAGTAATTCTAAATGCACTATTCAAAATTATACCTCTAGTGATTCCTGATACATTTTTTTTAAGTAAAATTTTGATACCGCTTCCCCTCATCTTCTTCGTCACCAACCTAATCCCCCTAATTAGTGACTCCAAAATGATATTCTGAGAGCGGACTGCATGCTTGGATCTGCTTTAAAAAATTAAGTGGAAGTTAATTGATAATGAGTGAATTTGAATTGTAAACTTTTATTCTTTATTTTTACATCTAATGTGAGTCCTATATATCTCGATAGCATAGAGCAATGTACGTTAAAAGTCTCCGGAAAGACAAGGAGGTGGAAATCTAGGCTGTGCTCAAATGTGGGAAATGAAGCCATAGCGAAATGTAGGTTGCCGTGCCGAAGGCATCACGAGTAGTGAAAGCAGCATGAAAGATGTGGCTTCGGGCGACGTCGACGGTCCATACATAATGGGGCCTATCAGATCTGATTATTGCAAAATTTACTTATCTTCGATGTTATTGGTGCAGATAGTGGCTATCTAATTGATAAGACTGAGTCTAGAGTTGCACTCTATATTCTTAAGATAATTTCGTTCTGTCTCGATATGTCGTTTCACCATCGTGATCTAATGATCACGTTATCAGATAGGTGGTTGATCACCGCATCTTGACCCTTCATCCGATCGATCAACGATCAGTCTGATCCTGATCCAATGATCAACGATCAATTGATCTTAGCCCCTTATTTTAATCTGATCAGTCTCTACCGTACGAAGTACAAAGTGCGCCTACAAAGCGCCCTTCGCATACGCGCATGCGCGGGGGTGATGCATAACATCACCTCAAGCTCTTCATTATGGTAAGCCTAAGGAACTTAAGCTTTAAGGAAAAGATTTTCATATAAGTGAACCTTTCTTTCTTAATTTTTTCGATGTGAAAAATGTCCTCATAATTTCTCATTCACACTCATAAGGAGGTAACGAGCTTTTAAGCCCATTTAGGTATTCCAGGCAAGGTTGTCAATTTCGTTTCGGATTATGTTTCGGTTTAGCTTATGAAACAAATATTTCGGTATCGGATTGTTTCGGTGCTTCGTTTTGGATATATATATATATATATATATATATATATATATATATATAAAAAAATTTATTCATAATTCATATTCTTTATAAATAATAATAATAATATAAAAATAAAGAGTTTAAGTTTTTAAGAATTTGATATATATATATATATATATATATATATATATATAATGAAAATTTTATTCATAATTTATATTCTTCATAAATAATAATAATATATAAAAATAAAATGTTTGAGTTTTTAAGAAATGCAACCGTGGGGATAGGGTAACTAAAATTTTTTTTTGTTATTATATATATATATTTTAAAATGGGGATAGGGTAACTAGGATATTTTTTGATATTATATATATATATATATTAAAATAGTTTTGAAAGGTTTAATAATTCATAAATTGGTATCCAAAACATATTTTACCGAAACGGCCGAAACACATCGAAACGGTCGAAAACGGCCGAAATATATCGAAACGGTCAAAAAATCTTATCTTCCGAAACGAAACGCAGAACTTATCTTTTCGGATAAGCTACCAAAACGAAACGTCTCGGCCGAAACGGCCGAAATGAAACGAAATTGACAGCTTTGATTCCAGGCCTATTGGCCCATTACCCAGCATATGCTATATCCTCCTGAAAGATTGTGCGAAAGGTGAAATCTCTTTCCGCGGAATTTGCACTTCATCGCAATGATTTTGATTTTGACACCTCTGGCCACTGGGGCTCCTCTTCTGCTTCAGCAGCGAATCAGCATACGATTTTTATCTCTTGGGAGCCCCCTTCAGGATTTGTCAAAATCAACTTTGATGAAAGTGTTTGGAGAAGCTTAGCAAGTTTAGCTTTATCATTCGAGGGATCGATGAAGCTTTGCTGTCGACTGGCGGTTTTAGCATTCTAGACTCTTCTGTTCCTATGACTAAGCTTTATGCAGTTTGGATTGGTATTACCTACGCTGCACGAATTCTTCATGCTCATAGCCTTTTCATTGAGAAGGATTCTCTATCTGTCATCCAGTGGCTAAGGATGGATAGCTGCAACCAAGTTTCCATCAATCCCCTACTCCTTGACATTTGGTCTATTCTTCGGAATATTCACAGAGTCTACATCCGGCATATCTATCGAAAAGCTAATTTTGTGGCGGACTAGGTGGCGGCCTCTACGGCCCAACATATGAAATTTTAGATGTGGAATCAGGATGATCCTTATTTTCTTTTCATTAAGCAAATATTATATTTTGATATATTTAAACTGACTCGCACTAGAACAATGTAATTACCCTTGTGTACCCTAAAAAAAAACATAACGGGCCAGCCATGGCATGAGTTGGCGAGGAGGTCGACCCTCAACATTCCACGGCCTCGCGGGTCGCGGTTCGGGCCACACGTAGAGGCTTAACGACCCAACGCTCGAGACAACGAATATATACAAAAGAAAAAACGAAAATTAATCTTTGGACAAGCGAATCTGCCAAAAAGGAGGAGGAGCTAAACAACCGTGGAATTTGCTTCCATGTGCGTGTGGTCTTCCCTTGTACGCTGCAGAACATGGGTAAGATACCATTCATCACCGTCTATCAACAAGAAGTTGGTATACATGTGATTTTGCTCACCAATTTGCATATACACCTGAAAATGTTCTTGATGAGCTTTTTAGAAAGATAATTATGATTTTGAATTTAAATTGATTAGAAATTACTAAAATTTAAATTTAGAAAGTTTAATGTAAGAATTTAAATCAAAAGGACTTGAGAATCATACCTGCATTCAGGCATGTTAGACAATGTTTTAAGGATTAATTTTTGCTTTTTCGTATAGGTTGTAAGCGATTTATCCCCAATGTCCAGCGATCTGTTTCGATCCAAATTTTCTATCATGAGCATAATCACATTAAAAATGTAATTAAACAATTCTTTCATATACTTAAAGAGAAATTAGTAATAACTAAATGATAAGAACAATAAAAAAATATTAAAGAACAGATTCTTAGATTGAAATTGATTCAATTCTAAACCTTGAGCCTATTTATATACTCAGTTTAGAGGACTTAAATTTACTGGGACACGTCCAAATTCTACAGAACGCCACTAGGTTTGATGGATTCAGTTAAGCTTACGTGGATTTGGGATGGGTTTGCTCGTAACATGGGTTTTGAACTGCAGGCCTGCTTCTAAACCCACCCTGGCCGAACACCAACACGAGATTCCCTTCACTAATTAACAAATAAACATAGAGAGTATCCCAAGTTGGCATAGTATATGGTGTGCCAATTGCGCACATCAAATTCCTGGCAGCTTCAAGATTCGTATTTGGTTTCAACTTTAAAGCGGACGGCACAAAAGTCTCTCAAGGTTTTCACTCGCAGACATGGTTTCGATAGGATTTCACATGGGCATAAAATAAATTAATATCATGGCAATGGGAGTGTCATGGCCAATAATGCACACAGCCTTTCCCGGAGGAAGGTCCAGTGGAAGGGGTGATCACATGATTTCCATCTACTCCACCCATTTGAATATTGGTTCGGCCCATGTGTGCATGTGGCTTGAGTTAGTGCCTTTTAGTGGCCACCTCCCCATGATTACATGTTGATGCCTCTCTCTCTCTCTCTCTCTCTCTCTCTCCCTTCTCCCTCTTCATCTCGCTGAATGGCCAAGTTGAACGCCTCTCTCTCTCTCTCTCTCTCTCTCTCTCTCTCTCTTTAATCCATTACAGCTTGTTTAAAGAAGGTACAGCTGAGGTGTTATCTTTCAAATTTTAGCACAGCATAACATGGAAAGATTCCTTGGGAAAGCATCATCAAATGTTCATGGCGCTTAGCGAACCGGACCAGCTACATATCAGTCAAAAGATTTTTTGTTTAGATTCACCTGACAGAACATACGGACACGGTTAAAGTTAGTTGGGCTTTGACTTTTATCGCAGACAAGAGTCATGATAGTTTTCTTAGCACTGTATTGCAGAAGATTTTCGTTCTCATGCTCTCCAGCCCTTTGGACATAAAGGTATGTCACTACGTTTTCAGTGTTTGGTTCAGTAAATTTGCAGTAAAACAAAATCTCATATTTGTTTGTTTGTAAATTAAAAATATAATATAACATTTGATTGTACTAGTAAAGGTTAACATTTGTTCTTGTTTAACTCAAATCCAACATAAAACTACCCTAAAGGATTTTACGGTTGCTGTAGTTTGTCTCACGGTCGATTTGCTTCTGAGTGCGGTTTCCAAGCATTAAAAAAAAAAAAAACTAGTTCATGCACAAATATCCACCACAACTGAAGCAAATGGGATTTTGGAACTTAAAATGATCGCTAGAGTGACCTTGGACTAACGTAGCGGTCAAGACTGAAGGTTAGTAATGATGCTTTTATGAGTTAGAAAAGAACCCTAAAAAAGATCACAAATTCGTTCAGTCCTCAGCTGCCATATTGCATGATTCAAACAGAAGGAAATGATTTTCATTGAACAGTTTTGATTGGAGGAATTTAGTGTTATCTTTAGCTGACAAAATAACCCTTTTATGGTTTGCCCTGATTGATCATATCACTGTAATCAGTTTCTCTACATCAAACTAAGTGCTATCACATTATAAGGGTATGATGATTATATCATTATTTTGTTTGTTTCAGTTTGAGGAAGATCTTGTTTCAACTACTTGATCATTAAGGCATCATCTCTCTCAATTCAAAAGATAAATACATCAAGTCCTTTGTTCTTTCTCAGTATTGCCCTGGCCACCACTAATGTACTTGCTTTAACTAAATCTATTGGCAATTATTGATTTTTAATGATCTCCCAATACCCAAATTTGTGGAATCGATTTCTAATCTAGATCAGATATCCAACTCCTAAGATAGTCCTCAAGTTGCACAATGGCCACAAATGTGCCCCCTAAACGCTTGGTCCTGATTATATGGTGAGATCTTGTGTCATTTCTAGGAACGCAGGTGACTTGAGTTCAGAACAGAAAAAACCAAACAACTGCATCATGGAGACAAGCAATGGACATCAGAGGGACATTACCACCCAAAAAAAAGAAAAGGGGAATGAGGTGAGAGCCTATAATTGTGCTCATGCCTAGCAAGTACTCAATTTAATTGAAAGGTAAGCTCTGTTAGCATGTTGCAATTAACGAAAGAGAATGTAGGGCTGCCCTTTCTTAGGCCTTCAGAGGCCATGCACAAGCACAACAATTCCAAGAAAATGATATTATGTGTGTGTATATATATATATATATATATATATATATATATAGAAAGAGAGAGAGGAGTGATCTTGAGTGCTACAGGAACAGAGCAGATGATTAACTCTCCCATGGAAAGGAACAATCCATCCTTCTAATCTCCCATCCACATCAGATAAGATGAATTAAATATATTTCCATGATAGGCGTAAACACATTCTCCCCATGTTTGCTGTTGGGGGTATGTTTTCTATTCATCCAAAGACTTTTTAGCTTATGTCCAAAGCCTCCAGGCATTAACCTGTGATCAACAGCTGTTGCAGGACCCAAGATCTCACGGGACAAGAGAAAAATTAAAACAATAGCAGGACGGAAGAACAATCGAGGACGTACTTTAAAAAAAAAAAAAAAAAACCCTTAAACCCAACTTCTCCCCACCCTCTTATAAACTCCTTTTTCTTTCAACTCTTCCCCCTCTTCTTCTTCTTCTTCTTCTGTTGTTGCAGAGAAGCAAAACATAAGAATAAGGAAATGGCGTAAGACTAGAGAAGAAGGAGAGAAGGAAAAATGCAAGCCAATTTTTTGCTCTTCTTTCTCTTCTTCACATTCTTTTCTAGCACTGCTATTTCCCATGCTGATGCTGCCGAAAATGACGAGATGTCGATCCTACTCTCGATCAAAGCTGGCCTCATCGACCCCTTGGATGCTCTCCAAGACTGGAAAGCGCCGGCCGAACCCCGGGAATTCACGCAATGCAAGTGGACGGGCGTCCGGTGCAATTCCAAAGGCTTGGTCGAGAGCCTCGACCTCTCGCACATGAATCTCAGCGGCAAGATCAGCGACGCCATCCAAGACCTCCTCAGTCTCACCCATCTCAATCTATGCTGCAATTCCTTCTCCTCCTCGCTCCCGAAGTCACTATCGGGTCTCTCCATGCTCCAAAAATTCGACGTGAGCCAGAATGCACTCGTGGGCCGTTTCCCCGTCGGTCTTGGCGCATGCGCTGGTCTAACGACCGTCAACGCGTCGGAGAACAACTTCGTCGGCGGACTCCCGGAGGACCTCGCCAATGCCACGTCCCTGGAGATCATAGATCTCCGAGGGAGTTTCTTCGAGGGCTCGATACCGGCATCGTACGGAAGCCTGCAGAAACTGAAGTTCTTGGGCCTCTCCGGCAACAACCTCACCGGCAAGATTCCGGTGGAGCTCGGCGAGCTTTCCTCGTTGGAGAAGCTCATAATAGGCTACAACGAGTTCGAAGGGGGCCTTCCCGCCGAATTCGGGAATCTGGCGAACCTCCAGTACCTCGACGTGGCATTGGGGAATCTCGACGGCGTGATGCCGCCGGAATTGGGGCAGTTGCAGCGGCTGACCGCTCTCTACTTGTACAAGAACAATTTGCAAGGCGAGATCCCTCAGGAGATCGGGAACATGTCGGCTCTGGCTATGCTTGATCTGTCTGATAACCAGATATCAGGTGCGATGCCGCCGGAGCTGGGCCAGCTGAAGAACCTCCAGCTCTTGAACCTCATGTGCAACCAGCTCAAAGGCCCAGTGCCGCCGGGCGTCGGCGATCTGCCCCAGCTGGAGGTGCTTGCGCTGTGGAACAACTCGCTGACGGGGCCCCTGCCTCAGAATCTCGGTGGCAACTCGTCTCTGCAGTGGCTGGATGTGTCATCGAACTCGTTCTCTGGCGAGATCCCTGCTGGTTTATGCAATGGCGGCAACCTCACCAAGCTCATCCTCTTCAACAATGCCTTATCCGGGCCGATCCCGATCACCTGTCGGCGTGCTTATCACTGGTTCGCGTCAGGATGCACAACAACAGGCTCAATGGCACGATCCCAAGCGGGCTCGGGAAGCTGCCGAAGCTCCAGAGATTGGAACTGGCGAGCAATGAGCTCGGAGGCGAGATTCCAAATGACATCACCTTCTCCACATCACTCTCCTTCATCGATCTCTCGTACAACCTCCTCCAATTAGCCCTCCCTTCCAGCATACTCTCCATTCCCACCCTCCAGAGCTTCATGGCCTCCGGCAACCAGCTCACTGGAGAGATTCCGGACCAGTTCCAGGATTGTCCGACGCTTGCCATCCTTGATCTCTCCAACAACCGCCTCACTGGAAGCATTCCGACGAGCATCGCCTCGTGCCAGAAGCTCGTCAACCTCAATCTACAGCGCAACAGATTCACTGGGGAGATCCCGAAGGCGATCGCGATGATGCCAGCACTCGCCATCCTTGACCTGTCCAACAATCTCTTGACAGGCGCTATCCCGGAAAATTTCGGGAGCTCGCCGGCTCTCGAGACATTGAACTTGTCTTACAACAATCTCTCCGGCACTGTCCCGGCAAATGGGATACTGAGGACCATAAATCCCGATGAGCTTGCCGGTAACCCCAGCCTGTGTGGTGGGGTACTAGCTCCATGTGCCACAGGATTAGGTGGGGCAACGGCGACGAGAGGTCAGAGTGCCCATGTCAAACACATGCTGGTTGGGTGGTTAACGGGGATCTTGGCGGTCCTCGCCTTTGGCGTTGCTCTGTATGGAGCTCAACAACTCTACAGGAGGTGGTACAACGATGGCGGATGCTGCGAGGAGCGGTTCGACGAAGAGAACAGCGCATGGCCGTGGAGGCTGACGGCATTCCAACGGCTCAATTTCACGAGCAATGATGTGCTCGCATGCGTCAACGAATCGAACGTTATCGGAATGGGCGCCACCGGAATCGTCTACAAGGCCGAGTTGCAGCGAGTCCATACAGTGGTGGCTGTGAAGAAGCTCTGGCGAGCAGGAACGGAGGCTGAGGAAAGGAATTCGGAGCTCAAAGGGGAAGTTGCCAGAGAGGTGAGCCTCCTGGGGAGGCTCCGGCACCGCAACATAGTGAGGCTGCTAGCCTACATGTACAACGACACTGACACGATGTTCTTGTATGAGTACATGCCTAATGGAAGTCTGTGGGAGGCTCTGCATGGGCCACAGGCCGGCCGGACGCTCGTCGACTGGGTGTCGCGGTATAATGTGGCAGCTGGGATCGCCCAAGGGCTTGCCTACCTCCACCATGACTGCCATCCCGCCATCATCCACCGCGACATCAAGTCCAACAACATATTGTTGGACGGAAACCTCGAGGCACGGATCGCTGACTTCGGGCTTGCAAGGATGATGGCAAGGAAGAATGAGCCTGTGTCAATGGTTGCCGGATCTTACGGGTACATCGCTCCAGGTTAGTTCTTTAGTTCCCTACTCCATGTTCATGCGTTAATAGTTGTTGGGCTTGTGTTCTAATTTCAATTTTATTGATGGCAGAGTATGGTTACACTCTGAAGGTGGATCAGAAGAGTGATATCTATAGCTTCGGAGTGGTCCTTATGGAGCTCCTGACGGGAAAGAGACCGATAGAACCAGAGTTTGGCGAGTGCCAAGACATTGTGGGATGGGTACGCGAGAAATTAAGAAATAACAGGGGCATCGAAGCAGTGCTGGACCCGAGCCTTGGTGGGCAATGCAAGCATGTGCAAGAGGAGATGGTTTTAGTTCTTCGGATTGCAGTGCTGTGCACGGCAAAGATGCCGAAAGACCGGCCATCAATGAGGGACTTGCTCACAATGCTTGGCGAGGCAAAGCCAAGGAGGAAGAGCAGCAGTACTAGTGTAGCAACTAACGTCGTAGACAAGGATAAACCTGTCTTCAGTACCTCTCCAGATTCTGGATTTCCTTAGGTTTGAAGATTTACCTTCACGGGCAATGACTACTTCTGTCCTTTTTTTTTTTTTTCTGTCAATTGTTCTTTTGTATGTAGTTTTCCTCCTCCTACGTTTTCCTCCTTCTACCTTGTATTATTATTATTATTATTATTATTTCCAGTCCATGACATGGCTGTAAGCTTGTAGCACAGCCATGTAGATTAATTTAAGGTTATAGGAAGATAGGGCTACGTTCAAATAAGGTTCTTTCAGGGTTCAAGTACATGCCAGATAATGAGAAGATGTGAAAATTGTACCGAAGTGTTTTATTTTGTCAAGCAGGTACTGTGAACTTCAAGATAACTACATGGCTTTTGGATCAGTCTACACTGATTCCAGCATGAGAACCGGCCCCTGTGATGCGCGTAGTGAGTCGAACAAAAAACAATGATACTGAAGGATGGTTTATGCCCGGCTCTTCAGCACAGATGGTAGCCTAGCAAAGGTGGATAGATTTGGACAGTGATACCCGGTAAGTGATGCTAATAACAGAGGAGTTGGAAATAATTCCCTCCATTCAGGAGAGGTACAACCAGCAAGCCTAATGGGGCTTCTTCTACCGTCATGAAGGAGAAATTTCATGTTCGGCGTAGAGCCTTTCACTGCATTGTGTCTCATCGAAAAGCCTTTCACAAGATTTCCTCTATGAAGGAATATATTTCGGTATCGTTAGACGACAGAACGCTAGATAGTTTGATCACCGATTCTACCTAGCGAGTGATGCTACTAACAGGAGTTGGAATCATTCAGGAGGAGGAGGAGGAGGAGGAGGAGGACTAGCAAGCGAAACTCAATCATCAAATTAGGGCTTCTGCCGTTGTGCGTAGAGCCTTTCTCTTGCATATTTTGAAGCAATTTTCTTCATGAATCTCATCGAAAAACCTTAATATCGCTCCCATGTTCTTTTGTCCGGTTCGATCTCCTATACTCGCCGCAAGATCTCACGAAAGCTAGACGACAGAACGCTAGATCTTATGTTCGCGATTGTCAAGGAAGCCCACCCATTACGTAAATTGCAGAAGCCCAAATCGGGCGCGGTTCTCTGTCACCAATCCAGCATGTCTAACATCTAGAAATTTGAATACAAGGAAGCTCACGAAATAGTAGATTACAGAAAAGTAAGCTATATTCATAAAAAGGACTAGCAACAGGTGGGCATTACAGAATAAAAGGGATGCTGGTGACCGGTAACTGCTTACAACAAGCATATTTTTACATCGTTCTACAGGCTTATAAATATATAGATAGATAGATAGATAGATAGATAGATATATAAACATAAACGCAAACACACTATCTGCGATAGATCAATCGGCTCAAGGACACCAAGACAAATGCAAAGCATCAAATTCATCAGCTCCCCGTCTAAGCCTGAATTCGAATATCCGACGTCGTCAAACAGCGGCACGTCCTGGAAACCCTCCAGCCCAAAATCCTCGGCCTTTGGTAACCTCGTGACGTAATCGTCTACATCATCAAGGCCGCCGCCGACGCCACCGTTGTAGAAATCGGCAGGCGCCTCCAGGTTGCTGTCGGGGAAGCTCACCCTGGACTCACTGGTGCCAGTACTAGTCGACTGGCTCGGAGAGGAGGAGACCTCAGGCCTGATCGATGCCGATCCTATAGAGGACGATTCAGGGAGGTTGAGGCGAGCGCACTCGCCATAGAGGCTGCGGGCGGCGGCGTCGTAAGCCTGGGCAGCCTCGAGGGCGGTGTTGAAGGTCCCGAGCCAGAGGCGGGCGCCGCGGTTTGGCTCGCGGATCTCGGCGACCCACTTCCCCCAGGTCCGCTGCCTCACACCGCGGAAGGCGCAGGCCTGGTTCTCGGGCCCACCCTTGCCTTTCATGCAGCCTTTCCTGGACTTCCTGAGAGGGCAGCACTTCTTGTTCTTCTTTTCCTCAGGCCCCATGGGAGAAGCAGCTTCAGACATGGAACGATCCGTGGTGAGAAGGGTGGGTGGCAGGGAGCTGGGACACTAAATGGGTGGGGAGGGTCCTTATCTTGTTCCGGAACGGGGCGGGCTTGGGGGTCAGCGAGGTGGCATGGGAGGTCGCCAGGTAGGCATATGAGGGAGGGCAGCCTTGGTGAAGAAGAGAGAAGAGGATGACACGAGGCTGTTGGCATCCAAACTGGGCCCGGCCACACGTCGGGAGGGGTGGGCTCCACGAGTCAAGGCCGGGGTAGGGAACGGGACACACGTGTCGCGAGGACGTTTACCCAGGTAGAATTCTTGGGGCTATGTGGCGGTGCGCAGCGAATGAGGTGTTCGAATGCTGTGGGGACTCGGCTAAAGCGCCCTGATGCTGATGGATGGGATGACTTCACCAAGCCCTCCAGGTCTGGTAACTCGAGTTGGCGGCCGGGGTAAACTGAAAGGCTACAGGGAGGAGGGGATCAGGTGCGCGGCTGGTTGCAAGGTATCGTTATCCTCCGGCCAGGCATTCCCCGCATCTAATCACCCTTGTTTTGGATGCGTTCGCACGTCCGTTGTGACTGGGGGCTGCACCCGTGCGGTGCAACCAATGCCGGCGTGCATGGACCGTGAAAGGCTTCCACGTCCCACCAAACTTACGTTACACTCATATGAGCTTCCTTTGTCCATGCGTTCACATGGAGGGGCACCCTTGACGTCGGTATTAGTTTTTGGCATTGTCTTCTTTCTAGCTACTTTTGTCAGCTTGGTATCCTTTTATGGTGTTCATCGTCTCCAGCTCTTTAATGGTCCTTTGACTTAGATCCACCTATGCTTAAAGACGAGATACATAAGCGCCACGATCCATTGTTCCTGAGCACAAGGTTTTGGAAATTGCAAGTGATATCTATTTGATTTAAGCCACTGTTTTGAAAACCGGACCGAACAACAAATCAGCTTGACAATTGGATCATGATCCATCGATTCGGTCAGATAAATCGATTTGATCAAGCCAAATAATAACATAATTAATTTTTAATTTAATAATATAAAAATAATAAAATATAATATCAATCTAAGTAAAAAAAATTAAAAACTCAACAAAATTTAATCTTAATTTTATTTATCAAAACTAAAAGTCTAAAAATTAAAATTTTACCGATTCAAAATCCGATCGATTCAATAAATTTTTTTTTAATTTTTATTGAATCATATAAAAATTAATTTTAATAATAAAATCGGATCAAACTGATGATCAATTTTTGGTTAAACCAGTTTAACCAACCAATTTTCAAAACCATAATTCAAGCCTAGTTCACGTAGCCACATGAGACTTTCTACAACATGCACACAATGAACTCTAACCGCATCGCACGACTTTCTCACTTTGTTACACATGCCTATAGACTCGAGTCACTTTTCCGCCACCTTTTTCTCAACCTCACCACATGATCTGTACTCAGTTCAGAAAATATTGTTCTAACACGCAACTGGGTTTTTTTTTCAAAGAAAATTGCATATACAATCATATCAACGCTTGGTGTTCCTTTGGCTGGTTGTTTAAATCAAGCTACAAACAGTATGACGGTCAGATGCAATCGCTTCAACAAATACACCAGACAAACCTTCTCTATTTAATCACATGAACATTCCACCACATGACTGACTGCATTGAAGATAAGAGTTAACTTTTATTCACGGAGCTGAATGGAAACGTCAAATCAATGGTTCACCATGAAGTGTGTGGGGGTGTGGGTTCGTGTGTGTAGAGCTGAATGGAAACGTCAAAGCAATGGTTCACCATGTGTGCGCGTGTGCGCATTAAAAAAAGCAGCTACTTGAACCTTTGTTGATTTAAGCTGCTACTACGGTTGCAAGAAAACTCCCTGCTTGATGGTTCATGTGAAATGTCAACCAAAAACGGGCCACAACAGCCATATTTAATCAATGTCGCCTCAACTTTGTATTCTACTCCTATCTCCTCTCTCTTATCTCCTCCGTCCACTCTGCTCTTGTATCTACTTTACTTTTAACCAGGCCTTTTGCCCAAAAAAAAAAACTTAATCAAGGTTATATCCTATTTTGCCCTTTTTTATACCAGTTTGCAACGGTATAAAAAAGTAGGCCCCTTTATCCATGAAAATATGCATATACTGAATGTTATGAATAAGGGCACCCAATAATACCACAGTCCTCGTTGAACTGACAAGGAATGAAATAAGCTAGAAAATATCATTCAACTAAACTTTCAGCAAAGTAAGGATTCCATATTCCTAATCATTATTTAAACAAACCACCATGAGGTTGGAGAGCAGAAAAATACCTATAGAGTGCGAAATCAATCTTGTGAAAGCATCAGATTAATATCCCCTTCCATGTTGTAAGTTTCCATAATCTTCTTTGCATACGAGGGGATATGCCTGTCAGCTCTGCCAGCATCAAGGTCACATGGATGGATCAGAAGCTATTTCGTCAAAAATAAAAGAGTGCAACCATAATCAAAGATGTATACCTTTGTTTTCCCCACTGTCGATGTACATACAAATAATTCCTTATTGTATGGTAATCCAATGAGTAGCGAGCAAATTCCAGACCTTTTGGACCAACCTGCATCAGGTCATTTGACTTTGTCAACTTCAGACTACCAGTATCACTTGGGTTCACAAAATGATCATGATGCCTACAAAGCCAAACTCACCAAGTTTAGCAGAAATGCTATAATGTTACCAATCAACCTAGGAGCCGGCTGAGAAGGACCTTTCCCTGAAAACAGTAAAAGGATCAACTAGAACATCAAAAACCAACTTTTAGTTTCTCCTCCTGGAGATTTGTACAGTATTGGAACTTTAATCTAACCGGAACTCTTATGCAAAACGAAAATGTGACCGAAGATAATGGCACACACGGTCATTTTGCTTGCTATCATTATAGTGAAGAATAAAAAGATAACAACAGATTAAGCAACAAGCATACCCAATTTTGCCTTATCATCTGCTTTAATAGTCTCCATGACAAATGGTCGTCTGTTACCCTGGTATAAACAGTGGAATTTAAACTCAGCTACCAGCTTGACTTCATGATGTGATGTAGTTTCACAAAATTCACAACCATAACCAAAAAAATTATTTTGGCATACACTGCTTCTTGTAGGAGTGATCTCCAAAAGATTCTCTACCAGACTAAGCATCTCCCTTCCTTTTTCATTCCTGCCATTTAAGGCTCCAAACTGAACTAAGGTGGAATAAAAACCTAGCAGCTTAATAACTTATCATCCAAAAAATATCCAGAATAACTTTGATGTAGATGGGCAAAAGCAAGTCAACAAGAAGTTAAGAACTACAGTGACAGTGAAATACATTGTCATGACAGATACAACCCCAATAGTGAAGATTACTTGTAAAAGAAGACTCTATCAAAGTGCATTATAAAAATTAAAAAGCTTACTGAATTTATCAAAGTCATCCATCTTAAGACTGTTCTTTAGATTTTGTAAGGCTGTCGCATTGGAAAAAGCCAAAAGAATATTTCCATTACCTGACAGTGATATACTGTGGGTGCTCAGTCATGCTTAATCCAGAATATTTCGGCACAGCCATATAGCCAACCACCAAGTCCTGCAAGGCTTTAGCAGATTCATTCATGGACAAGAACTAATAATACAACATGCTGAAATATTATGTGCGGAAAATATTAATGACAAGGTGGTTTTAGTATCTTCATTTCCTTGTATGCAAGAAACAGAGTGATCGAAAGAGCATAAAGAAAGAAAAAATAGAACAAGTAACTGTTCAAAATCAACAGAAACATTGAAAGAGCAAAAAAACAATTATCATCAAAAAAGAAAGAAACAAGTGATAATGATAAAGAAGACAGATGGCAGCAATCACACAGAGAACACCCAAAGACCACAACTAGGTGTCAGAAAAGGGGGAAAAGACCCAAGTATGCATTGGCACATTGCATGTTTAAACAAATATTGTCATTTTCAAGACATGTAAACCAGAAATATATGCAAGAAGTCACAGAAACGGCAACAGCCCCACTCCAGTGAAAAAATACAATTTAACCTTCGGTAAATTATGCTGCTGGAAAATCAAGCATTTATTACCACTAAAATACCTAGTTCTGGTACCTCTGACGTATAATCTTGCAACAAAAAATGACAAAAAAAAAAGATATTTCGGTTATGAAGGTCAGATTACTGAATCAGATATCATTGCTCTACCTATATAAGATAACTCAAACAATTACATAGGCTATCCAAATGAGAAAGTGAACATCCAAAAGAACATTTAATGGTGCATAAGATAAATAGACTCCTACTTTGTCATAACCCATGACCTCGTCCTAAAAAGCTAGTCAGAAGATATTATTGGACTCCTTAATCCTATATAAGTACTAAGATCTTTTCCATATATAGTTGATGTGAAACTAAACACTTGCTAGCATAAACTCTCGCATGCTCTCTCCCATTTAAGCCTAGTGGCCTCGTCAGGCTAAGGATTCAAATCTAAAATTGAAAGTCAAATCCAATTCAACCCACAAATACCACAAGCCCATCTACAATGTCCCTTTCCTTAATCCACATGGGTTATGGGTCAGGTCGACTTTAATAGCATTTGCCATAACCTAGAACTTCACCCAAAAAGGTTAGGCAGAAGGTATTATTTTGGCTCTTCGATCTTGCATAATTACACAACATCTTTGCCATAAATAGCTGACATGGGACTAAACACTTTCCAACACCGACTCTCACGTGCATTGTGATAAAATATTAATAAGATATGGTAGAACCTATTCATCTCATCTTGTGATGCAATTTATTATGTTCCATAATTGCATGTTTTGCATACCTAATAAGATGATAACAATTTTCAAGTTAAAATTAGCAAACTCACCGCCAGTGCATTTGTATAGTCAAAGCAGCTGCAGAACAACATCCAAAAAGAATACTGGTAAGATTCTATTGCTGTTTAATTAGTAAGCAGCACAAAATTTGAGTGAAGTACCTGTAACAGGATGGTGCAATGACATCAACTAGTTCGTTAGCTGGAAGGCAAAAGTAAGGAACCTGTTTTCATTAAGAGTTTAAGCACTAGCATTTAAATACCAGCACATTGATATGACAAGGTATAGTTATAAGCCCAGATAGATGAGCATTCTACCTCTTCAATATGGCCATCCAAATGTTTTATGTGAACCTGTTGGAAAATGATTACAATATTACAAGGCTAGAAACTTTTGCCTGAGAGACCATCGAAAAAATTTTAAACTCAGCACAAGGTACGAAATCTGACAAGCTAGAAGAGATAAAAAATCCTTTATAACCATCAGCAATACCAGATTTATCAGTCCAGGATCAAATATAGTCTGCAAAGAACAGTAGTTGATGCAGTAATTAAAAGGAAAAAAACATCTATCAGTTCTTGAAGAGATATCAATCTCATACTACCGTTAAAGAGAACAGAACTTCAAGACTTGGAATTGGGTTAGGAATTTGCTACACAAAATGATTGAGTACTTTAATAGACATATTGCATTCCTTTATCTGTGCTTACATTATCATATTGAACACCAGCATTCAACTCATCTGAAACCAAGCTTCTTAATTGATCTAAATAAATTGCTTTATAGCTTAGATGACTTACATATAAAAACAACCCCAAATAGTAAAATTTTCAAGGAATTAAAGGTATCAGTATGAAAATTTCTAAATTCAGATATCTCCCAATAATACCTTCCTCACTGCCCCTTTGGTAAGTTCTTGCAATATTGATACTTCTTGAGTTATGGCATAAATAGTTTGCTTCATCAGAAAATAAAGCACTATTTTCTGAGGAATAAAAAAGATTTGGATCCACCCTTTCCAATTCCAATTACAACTCTCTGCTCAATCTCCTATTCCTGATAGGTGGGACCATGGTCCATTAATCAGTTGATGCACTTACTTTGTAGACCAGTTGATAGAGCCTACAATCAACCTCTGGAAAGCATCCAACCTAGCATTGCATTTAAACTAGGCCTTTTAGACCTTTCGACTAGCAGAAAAATATTAAGAAATTGCTTTGTTTGAAAAGAGTGAAGGATATTGAAGGTCCAGAATCTTGCAGCAAGAAGAAAGCTGACATGTTGCAGTTCTATATGTTTTATTAGGAAGGCCAAAGAGCACTTTCAAAACCAACAGAAGCATGATAGCATCATGACAAATAAAAGCTAATACTCAACAATGTACAAGATCCTATGAAATCATTATGATTCCTTTTAAGAAGTTTAGAAAGGTACTAAGTCTAATAGTTCCAATGGTGAAAATTGAGAACCTTGTAATCTTGCATGAATTCATAATGTAAAACAGTTTCTGGATCACTGCTTGCAGCCTTTAAGAACTTCTCTAGGCCCTCACGAGTTCCATTATCCACTGAAAAAAAAAGAAGGTAAATCAACGTCAAAGCTCCACACATAACCTGTTTGTACCACATGACAAGTTCCTACAACCAAAACTGCATAATATTTCATCCTAAAGAAATGTGCATTCTAAAGGTATAATCAACTGAAAACAAAAACAACAATTACCACAGTTGGTGCCAAGAACATAAAGCTTGTCCAAGCCCAGATGTTTCTCAACAGATCGCAATGCTGCAGTTAAGAAATCACTCTGCATTTCAATAGTGGTGGGTTATAACAAAGCATGAGCTTACAGAATTAAACCAAGTTAAGCAAATAGTGTATACCTTGCACTTGACAACCCACACCACAGAAAAGAAGACGCTTCACTCCAGCTGCCTGGTCCCAAAGATGAATATATGTAGAGAGGATTAAAGTTTGTATCTCAAAAAATTATGGCTAGTTACAGAATCAAAACATTATATTATATGAAAAGAACTGTTTGGCTGTACTAGACATTTCTTATGGATTTCCATTTTTGCACATTTAGAATCAGATCTTCAATAGGAAGCTATATGGGCATCATTCAATCATAATACCGCTAAACTATAAGGGCATGACAGGGGTAATAGTATTATGGAGTTTAGTTCTACGAGAGCAGGCTCTACATCTTAGGTTTGTTGGAATCTCATAAAAATCATTAACTTAGTTAGGGATGAACTACATAGAATGTCAAGCAGAGTTGTATGGGTAAAAAATAGTAAGAGACAAGCACACCACCGTATAATGGTAAGGAGTGTAATCAAGTTACCTCAACTAGAGCGAGGGTGTCCAGGTTAGGAGATAATGTTGGCTTAACACCTTTTGCTGCAAAAACTTCATCAGGTGTCCTGTAAAAAGGGAGGTCATGTTATTTCACAGAATGCCCGGTTAGAAATATCTAGAAGCATTCAGATATTGAGCAAGTTAAGCATTTATTGTGATGAAACTAATACCGTATTTCATTCAGATGCAGGAGTGTTAATCAAAAAATTTATATGGTACCTGGCTAAGACAGGTCTTGGAGCAAGTCTGTCCTCCGGATCACTACAGAATTGATAGCAAATATTGCCTATTAATAGACCAAAACAACAGAAGCCTAAAATCTACTAGGAAGGTCTGTGCCACTAAATTCATGCAATTACCTTTGTACACAAACAACAGCTTCCACCATCTTAGACTTCAGCATTTCTACTGCAATAGTTGTTACAATTCCTGTCCATTGAGCTCCTAAAAAATAAAATAGATTCAGCTTAGTTTTAGCTACAGTATGAGGAATGATTAACAGAAGTACTAAGCATTATCTACTTCAACTATGAAGTATCTTATTCAGTAAAATATGTAGACCAATATCTGGAAATACAATAATGAATTACCCCATTATGTTATATGTTTACTAGCTAGCAAAATTACTTGTTACGACAGTGATGTGCTTTTTTTTTCGTATTTCAAAGTAGAAGTAACATGAAATGACTAGCCCAATTAACAGAATAATCTTGTTGGATTAGCAAGCATGACCGGATATAACAATCTATGGTAAGGATAAAGATAGAGGTAGACCTAAACTAACATGGACAGAAATAATTAAAAAAGATATAACTATTTGTAATTTGAATGTCGACTTGGCCCTGAATAGAGCAGAGTGGAAGAAGCAGATTCATGTAGCCGACCCCATGTAGTTGGGAAAAAGCTTAGATGAGTTGAGTTGAGTTTTAGCAAGCATGACAGGACAAAACTATTTACCATATTAAATTGACTGAAATCATGAAAAAGAATGTAACAATACCTTCTACAGGTTTAGTCTTTTTAGCATACAACAACTTCTCATGAACACCAAAGTATACTTCATCCAAGCCCTCTTTTCTTCCTCTTCCATGGACAGTCGGTTCCAAAACCTAATACAAAGTTCTTTCTTCATAAGAATAATCCATCAATCATAAGTATTCAAGATAGTTTGGAACATTTCATAAGTAAGCGGATGCATGCTTTTTTCTAAGCTGTTTTTTTAATAAAAAAAAGATCCTGGCTCACAAACAAGTAGAATATTTAGAAAGACAAATTTAAATTATGGAATTAAAATTCAAATCCAGCTAGGTTGTCTTTTCGACATTGATTGTCTACTAAAATCAAGTACTAGAGAAACAATATCATGCAAAATCTGTTGTTTGCTGCAGGTAAGGAGAGATCAGCGGGAAAGAAAAGAGAAAGCAAACATAAGAGAGCGCACACAAGATTTTTGATGTGGTTCAGTCAATTGACCGTCCACATCAGCAGTGATGGTGCAAAGTTCATGATAAAGAAATATTAAAGATTACAAGAATGGAGTCCTCTCTCTCTCTCTCTCTCTCTCTCTCTCTCTCTCTGTGTGTTTCAAGCTCTAGGCCCACGTACATCTAACAAAACTAGAACACCTCTCCTAAACTTGTAACCTCTCTTCTAGTTCTCCTACATAAAGGGTTACACATACAGAGAAGAGATCTGCGATAGAGATTCGTGCCCTAGAAAGATTAGGAAACAAAACCTTGCGCTTGTTAAACTCATGACAAACTCTAACAGTCTCTTACATGGCCTTTTATTCAGTATCTAAGTTCAATTTAAATGCTTGTTCCCTCCTCCCAATGAATTAGAAGTAGCTTTATATAAATTAAGTGGCAGAAACATAATAAGATCACCTCGATCCGAGACATGCCCTCTCCTAAGAAAGCGCACGCATTCTTCACATGAGCGATGTAGTAAGTGTCGCACAGCCCGCACCGACTGCCGAATTGAGCATATACAAAAGATATTGAGATACACAAAGAGTAAATATAAACTAAAACAACACAAAAGGAAGGGAATATACATAACAAGGGGAGAAGCAGAGGAGAGAGACCTGCAATGATCCTTAGCGGGGTATACGCCGCCGGGAGGGACGGCCTTGGAGCGCTGCCTCCAGTCGTCTCTGAGCTTCACGCGCTTCGAAGCTTTCTCTGAGAAGAAGAGCGCAAGTTCGTGGAAGAGAGAAGCGGAAGAAAAAGGAAAGGAGAAGAGATAAATGCTGACCTTGTGAAGAGGACGAGCGGATGGAGAAAGGAACGGGGAAGGAGGCGCAGTGAGCGGTCATGGCGGAAGCGGCGAAGTGGTGGGGATCCAAGGCAACCAGCGCGAGAGAGAGAGAGAGAGAGAGAGCGTGAGGGAACCTCCTCGCAGCTTCTAAATGCAAACGGGTGGATAGAAATTTGCCTCCCGAATCGTCGTCTCCCGTCATCCGAACCTGTGGTCCCGATGGGCCGACCTTATGTTGTTCATTCTAGAATTTGGGCTATTTATTTATTTGTACGAGCTGCATCTGAATTCGGCCCGTTCGCATTTTCTAATTCTCATTTGTACGTTCCACCGAAGCGAATGCTTGATGCACCGCTTTGCTACATGAGTTTGAAAGACACCTGATGCCATTCCATTCTCCTAGAGGCAACCAGAAACTCCAGAGACATATCCCATGAAGCGGCCAACAAGCACTGTCTTTTTCTCTTCAAATTTCAGTGAGGATTCTTTGGTTATGTCAATCCCTTCGCAACCCAACCGACGGTAGAGAAATTTAGCATGAATATGACTATTATGAGCAAAAAAATTGCGGCATTACTCTTGGTTATGTTTTACCATAATTATGGATAGATTAAGTGCAATGAATCACCCGCAATGAGTTTGCAAAAGAAATTGGACTGTATCTTTTAGCATCATCTTGGGCATGTGTCAATTGAAATTACAAATACATTAAAAAATAATAATAAATGAATCCCGATTACTTCTCGTTAAATTTGTGCAGAATGTATTGTGAAATTAAGTTTATTTTGGATGTATGATTAAATTATTATATAATATTGAAACTATTAGCGTATTGCAGTCCACTTGATGATAATGAAGTTTCTTATGCAACAGACTTAACTTGAGGTATAAAACTAATGAATCCATGTGTTAGCCCCTTTTTATCATAATTTTGATGGTAACTTTGGATGCTAGCAACAGGGATTTCTCTGGTTCGTTGCTGCCAAAAGATTATTTTCCCTAATAATATTGTTGTCTTCTCTTATAAAAAGAGAAGCATTTAAGATTGCAATTGAGAGATCATGTTGATAAAGTTTTAATCCATAGGCTATATCAAAAATTGACTTAGCACCAAAACTTAATTGTGCTGGTAAAAATTTAAGTGGAAAATCTACGATATTTTGATATTGGATTTTTTTTTTTTTTTTGATACCGACGGATGATTACATCACTCTAGGTAAGGTCAGACCCCACTACAAGAAAATACTGAAATAGCGACGCAAATTTGCGTCGCTAAATTGCGACCACATTGCGACGCCTCCGCAACAACAAAACATTGCGATGCAATTAGCGACGCAATTAGCGACTCAATAAACCAGAAAATTAAAAAAAAATTTAATTTAGCGATGCAAGTAATGCATCGCAATATTTTTAAATTTGATTTTTATAAAATATAATTATGAAATAAAAATATTGCGACTCAACTAAGTGCGTTGTAAATTTTTAAAAAAATTAAATTATGTTAAATAGCGACGCAATAAATTAGAAAATTAAAAAAATATTTTTATTTAGCGACGCACTAATTGCGTCGCAATTATTTTAAATAAAATTAATTTTTATAAAACTTAATTATGAAATAAAAATATTGCGATGCAACTCAGTGCGTCGCAATATTTTTAAAAAATTAATTATGTTAAATAGCGATGCAATAAAATAGTAAATTAATAAAAATAATTTTTTTATTTAGCGATGCAATTGCGTCGTAATGTTTTTTAAAAAAATAAATTTTATAAAAATATTAAAAAGAATTATGAAATAAAAATATTGCGACGCACTTTAGTGCGTCGCAATATTTTTAAAAAAATTCATTAAGTTAAATAGCGATGCATTAGCGACGCAATAAATTAGAAAATTAAAAAAATTAATTTTTAATTTAGCGACGCAAATAATGCATCGTAGAGTTTTTTAAAAAAATAAATTTTATAAAATATAATTAAAAGATTAAAAAATTAAAATAAAACATTGCGATGCAACGAAATGCATCGTAATTGTTTTAAAAAAATTAATTTTGGTACATGCGTCGGATCGGTCATCGCCGACCGGGATCGATCATGGCTTGGATCGATCGCTGTTGACCCAATTGATGATTTTGATGATTAACAAAACTATTTGAGTATAACAATTGAAGGCTCTAATGATTTTGACTAAGTTTTTCAGATTATAAGTCAATTGAATGATCAAAATCAGGAGATAAATCTTGTTCTGGATCAAATCTAATGTCTAGGTAAGATTGCAGACATTAGAGTCGACTCCGAGAATCACAGAGCCGACTCCAGTATCTGGCATGGAAGTTAGAGTCGACTCCGAGACTGTTAGAGCCGACTCTCACAGAAAAGATAGAACGTTGATTTTTCTGGCCCCGACTTAGAGTCGACTCCAGGTCTGTTAGAGTCGACTCCAGAAAAGTTTCTTGTCGACCCCAGAAAAGTCAGAGACGACTCTAGAATTAACGGATTAAAGTGTTTCGAGTTAGAGCCAACTCCAGAAAAGTTAGAGTCGACTCCAACCCACCTGGAACGAAAAATCAAATTGCCAGATCAGCTCTAACGGTAATATTTCTATTTTACTTTATTTCTAACGGATATATTTTGTTGCAAGGTACACTCCAACGGATAGTTTTCTTCCAAAAATGACTTGAAAGAAATCTATAAAAAGGGAAGACTATTATTCAAAATGAAGAGAACAGAAAAAATGAAAAACATAGAGGAAAAACGGAAATAGAGAAATCCCAATCCAAAAATCCGAAAAAGAGAGAGCCTGAATCTCAAGAGAAAAAACTTCTAGCTCAAATCCACTCCACTCCAAAAAGCTCAAGAGGAATCCAAAGCATTCAAATCAAAGTTTTGGTGGATTTCCCAAATTGGAGAAAGAGGACCAGTTTCTTGCTTTTCAATCCTTCTCAACTGCTTCAACTGTGAAGAATCGGAGCTGAGGCTTGATTCAATCTAGCAAGGAGAAGAAGAAAAGAAGAAAAGAAGAAAAGCTCAAAAGCCAACCAACTACAAATCAGGCTTTTCTAAACCTTATTCATTTATTTGATTATTTGCTCATTGAGGAGCTGTGTACTTGAAAAACATATTTCTTTGTTTGTGTCTAGTTCAATCTGGGGGATTGAACTAGTGGAGGTAGTCTTACCTCGGTACAAACTTGGTTTAGCTTGTGTTAGGGTTTTTGTGCTGGTGAGCCCGAAAAACCGGCTGGGTTCGTTGTGATCCCGGGAAAACAACAAGTTTGAGTTGTGAGCTTGTAAAACAACTCAGCTGTAATCAAGGAAGATTATAGTGTGGTCCCAAGTGAATCTTGGGAGTGGACGTAGGTGTTGGATACACCGAACCACTATAAAATCTTTGTGTTTGCCGTGTCTCCTTTATCTCTATCTCTATCTTATTGATGCATTTTGTTTTTTGCATCTGCATTCACTTTCACTCACACTAAGCAAACTATTTTCAAAAGGTTTAAATTTTTTAAAGAACCCAATTCATCCCCCCCCCCCCTCTTGGGTTGTCATCTGGGCCAACAATTGGTATCAGAGCTGGTGCTCATTAGATTTTGATCACACGATCAAGAGCTAAAGATCCAAATGGCAGCTCAAGTTGGATCATTTGCCGAAGGTCATTCTACGAATAGACCTCCACTGTTTAATGGTTCAAATTATTCATATTGGAAAGCTAGAATGAGGATATTCATTCAAGCTTCTGACTATGAACTATGGGGTGTTATAATTAATGGACCTAGTACACCCACATATGTTATTGATGGCACTATTGTTCCTAAGCCCGAAAGGGACTGGAATGATAATGATAGGAAGATGGCACAGCTTAACGCTAAAGCCATGAATGTTTTATATTGCTCTTTAGATGCAAATGAATTTAATAGAATCTCCACATGTAATTCCGCAAAGGAGATTTGGGATAGATTAGAGGTTACCCATGAGGGTACCAATCAAGTAAAAGAATCTAAAATTAATATTTTTATTCATAAATATGAGTTGTTTAGCATGGAACAATCTGAAACCATTGCATGTATGTATACTAGATTTACAGATATTGTAAATGGTTTAAAAAGTCTTGGTAAGACATATACTAACTCAGAACTAGTTCGAAAAATTCTTAGGTCACTACCAAGATCATGGGAAGCAAAAATGACAGCAATCCAAGAAGCAAAGGACCTCAACACTCTGCCCTTAGAGGAGCTTCTAGGATCACTTATGACCCATGAGTTGACAATGAAGCAACACATAGAGGAGGATACAAAGAAAAAGAAAGTAATTGCCCTCAAAGCTGCAAAAGAAGAAGAGAGCAGCAGCAATGATGATGATGATGATGAAGAGACTGCTCTCTTAGCAAAAAAGTTTAAAAGATTCATGAGGAGAAAGAAACCCTTCCACAAGAAGAAATTTGGAGCAAAGTGGGAAGGAGAAAAGGATAAGAACAAGGACAAGGACAAAGAAAAAGAGAAAGACCCCTTGACTTGCTATGAGTGTAATAAACCGGGGCACTTTAGGAATGAATGTCCTAAATTAAAGAAAGCCTACAAAAAGAAAAAGAAGGAGTATGTG
>UESW01003896.1:1870980-1963112 GCA_900491605.1 Calamus simplicifolius
GCACCCGATGAGAGTACACCTACGGAAGGGCGACTGTAGGGTGGTACCTCAGAGGCATTACACACACAGCCCAACATCATGAGATTTAAAAGCATATGTTGTGATATAAAAAGGGCCAATGGGCCAAAGTTATCCGAGAGGAGAGTTTACCCAGTGGGCAAGCAGATATGGGAGTCTGATTTAATAAAGAAGTCTGGGTTTAGATAAAAAATGCATATCTATATTGTAATGCATGGATTTTTATCTTAATGAGTTATCTTTCAGTGAAAAGTTATTATAGAGTATTTCAGTACTGATATGTTATTTGAAGAATAAGCTACATTTTATTTTATCTGATATCATGTTAAAAATGTACTTTGAGTTGTACAAGCTAAATAGCAGCATACGATGAAAATTAAGAGGTTATGGTTCTCTATTTCTCCATAGTTAGATGGTTATCCAGTCACTGGGACTTAGGTCTCATCCCTCTATGATTTAAATGTTCTTTCAGATCAGTGAGTATTTGCCAGGATCACAAGATAAGCAGGACAGAACTTAGCTGGTGAAGCTTGCTTGGATGCAAGTGTATAATGCTAGCCTTGTATATTGAGAGAGTGTGGTTTGATATTTGTATTTGTATATGTGTATGTGTACAGTGAGATGTAATGATGTTTAGACCTTTTTGGATATGAATATGAGACTTATGTTTTGGAGAAAATTATGAGCATGATGTGTGCACTTAGATTTTCATGTCGATTGTGAATGTGATCTTGTAAACTGCCTGAGGAATGTCATGAAAAATATTATCTGAGCAGGTTGATGCTTAGTGTTGATTAGTGATTTGTGTATATAATTGAGATGAAAATGAAAAGTTTTTAACAGGATGTGTTTTCGTGTGTCTGCCACTTATGATAATTAGTTGGGGTTCTCTAGCTCTTTATGGAGCGCTACATAAAGACTAGTAAAACTCTATCCGATTACCACAGTGTGCATGTGTTGTGTCGGTGGCCCCAGAGAGAGGGGGAGCTGACACCCAGTTGTCTACGGCTGCTCGGTTGTTGAATATTAAGGCGAACATCGATTATCAGAAAAGGCGGTTCAATTCTGTAGCTGGGTTAATCAAAGAAATTTTGCCAAATGATAATGTTGCAGCAGACAGTTTTTACTCAATGAAGAAGTTGTTGCGTGGGCTTGGGCTCCCAGTTAATAAGATCGATTGTTGCTTGAACAATTGTATGATATATTGGGGTGAAGACTCAGAGCTGAGATGGTGTAAGATTTGTGGGCAATCGAGGTACAAAAACACAAAGGGGGAGCCAGTACAAGTAGGAGGAAAAGTGTGCCTTACAAGAGGATGCATTACTTCCTCTTACCCCACGCCTGCAGAGATTATACAGATCTGAGGCTACAGCTGCTGATATGAGATGGCATGCCGAACATGAATCTAAGAGGATGAAATGCGGCATCCATCAGATTCAAAAGCTTGGAAGCATTTCAATGAAAATCATCCTGATTTCGCTGAAGATATAAGGAATGTGAGATTAGGTCTTTGTACCGATGGCTTCCAACCATTTGGTCAAGCGGGGCAAAGTATTCATGTTGGCCTGTGATACTGACTGTATATAACCTTCCTCCATGGAAGTGCATGAAAGATACTGCAATGTTTTTAACAGTTTTGGTTCCAGGACCATCAAATCCAAAGGAAAAGATTGATGTCTTCCTGCAACCGTTGGTGGCCGAATTGAAAATGTTGTGGGAAACAGGAGTCGTAGCCTACGACATTTCTATGAAACAAAATTTCATCATGAGAGCTGCTTTGATGTGGACAATAAGTGACTTTCCGGCATATGCAATGTTGTCTGGTTGGAGCACTGCTGGACGTCTGGCATGCCCTCATTGCATGTATGATTCGGATGCATTTACATTGCAGAAGAGTGGTAAGCAGTCATGGTTTGATAATCATAGGAAGTTTTTGCCCCCAAATCATCCGTACAGGTGTAACTTGATCGCCTTCCGGAAGAACAAAGCAGTCACAAAATTCTCCGAACCGGTTAGGTCCAGGCACGGATATATTTGATACTATAGAGCATTTGGGGTTAAGGTATGCTTGGGAACCAAATGCAGATAGAATAAATGGCCGTATATGTAAAGAACATAACTGGAAGAAGTAGAGTATATTTTGGGATTTGCCTTATTGGAGCACAAATCTCATCCGCACAACTTGGATGTTATGCATATCGAGAAAAATTTCTTCGATAACATATTTAACACGGTGCTAAACATCTCGGAAAAAACCAAAGATACTGCAAAGTCAAGAGAAGAACTTAATCAGTATTGCAGAAGAGGTGATTTGAGGAGGAGTGCCGACGGAACCTATCCTAAAGCCATTACACTCTTGACAGAAATTCACGAGAAGTTTTATGTAACTGGCTTAGAGGGTTAAAATTTCATATGGTTATGCCTCAAATATCGGTAGTGTGTGGACATGCATAAGCTCAAGTTGTTCGGCATAAAGAGTCACGACTGCCATATTTTCATGCAACGGTTATTGCCTATAGCTTTTCGTAGTTGCTTGGCAACATGTCTGGAAGGCATTGACGGAGCTCAGCTTGTTCTTGAAGGAGTTGTCTGCCACAGTCATTACTTCTGCATCCATGGCAAGGCTTGAAGAGAAAATTCAATTATTTTATGCAAGCTGAGCGAATATTTTCTCCCAGTTTTTTTGACTCAATGGAGCATTTACCGGTTCACTTGCCATACGAAGCGAGCATAGCTGGTCCGTGCAGTATCGCTGGATGTATCCTTTCAAGAGGTAAATATGTACATCATTAAGACATGTTGACATTTCAAATATTATTTCATTGCAAGAAAATTGGTTATTTTTTGTCTCAACTTTACATATAGGTACCTTAAGAAGTTAAAAAATAATGTGCGTAATAAGGCAAGGGTTGAAGGTTCTATATGCAATGCACACTTGTCGAAGAAGTTTCAGCTTTTGCCTCGCATTACTTTGAGGGTCACGTCCACACGAGGAGCCGAAATCTTGGTTGTAATGATGACGTATGTGTGGACGAAGGAGAACCTAATGACGGTAGAATATCAATTTTTAAAGGTATCGACCGTTCATTTGGGGGCAGAAGTCAAGAAATCTTAGCGATATGGAGTATAATGCAGCACATTATTACATCCTAATGAACTGTAGAGAAGTCGAATCCATATATTGAGTAAGTGTATACTTCAATGCTTAATTGGAACTTCTAATTTAAATTACAATATACCATAATATTTAATTGCTAACATAAATTTTAATCATTATCATCCCATAAGGATGTATTGTGATAGACAACGACAGATGAATCCCGACATCAGTCAAGTTGCAATTCAGCAGAAGTTAGAAACGGAGTTCGCTTACTGGTTTTATGAATTTGTGAGTAGTATCACTCAATCAATTTCAATCATGGCTTTTATTTTTTGAATTGGTTGTGAATAGCTTATTAATTTATAGGTAAACGGTCCATGGTCCACAACAGACAATATTTTCATTAAATGTCTATCGCAATGGCAATTGAAGACCGTAACAACCTTACTGGCTATTTTGTTAATGGGTACAAATTTCAATTGAACGATTAGCAGCTTCAAGAGGCACGCAGAATTGGAGCGTGTGTGTTAAAGGAGAAAGTGTTGGAGCAAATATGCAGGATTATTATGGAAAGTTAGTAGAGGTGGTTGAAGTTGAATATCCCGGTTGGCCTATGAAACGAACGTATTGTTTCGTTGCGATTGGTTCGATCCGACAGTTCCTGTGGGCAAAAGGGTTCATAACGACTACAATTTAGTTGAAGTGAACCATCGACGAAGATTGCAAAAATATAAACCATTCATCCTTGCATCCCAAGCTCAGCAAGTGTTTTACTGCGGATATCCAAGTTTGTGCAATGACAAGCGAGATTGGTGGGTTGTTTCTAAAATTGTCCCACGTTCAACAATCGTATTAGACGAGAGTTCATCAAGTCAATCAGCCAAGTGCCCTGCATTTCAAGAGGATGAGATGGAAATGCATGCAATTGAGGACGACACAAGGGCTCCTGAAACATCACTTAGAGATCCAAATGGTGATGTCCAAGAAATAGCGGATGCAAATGTTCGGTTTCCTTCCGATGATAATGAAACTGAATCGCAGTCCGATACGGCATCGGATGTTGAACCAAGATTTCACAAAACAAATGAAACCGACTAAACATAGAGGTTTTTTTAAATTCAATTTATTTTATAAATGTTATTTTTACATATTCAATCATTAATCGTAATTACATTCATGAATCTTTAGTATTTTCAGTATGATGGGCCGAGGTAGATCTACCGACGACAGACGGAGTGAGCAGGGACGTAACCCTGCCGCACTAGATCACATGAGCTTTGGAGATGGAGAGTTTTGATCTCCACACATCGCACAGCCTCCGATCTCTCCAGCAGTCGGCGGTGATCCTGCATTGGTATTATCATCCAGTCGATCGGCACAGACCTCCGAGAGTTCTTCCACCATCGCTGCACTGTACTTCGACTGATGCTCATGGGTTGTAAGTATATACTAATTAAAAATATGTTTATGTTTTTAAGTCAATTACTTATAAACATGTATTTTTTTAACAGATTTATTGAGCAGCATCATGTATCGAGCCACATCAGCTCCATATTTCAGAGGCGTGCGGATCCCAGTGGCTACGATTGGCGCCATGTATCTGCAGCCACGAGGGAGTTTTATTTTTCAGAGTTTCAGGTAAACTTATTAAATATAATTTATCACTGATATAAAATTTTTAATCTTAATAAATTCTAAAACTAACTGTTTATTTTAATGCAGAAAAAGTTTACGTGGGACCCTGCCAGCCATGATGCCATTAGGGCAACATGGGAAGCTCTTACGGGACGCCGATACTCCGACATGCTTCATCGTTGGAGGTCATCGGGTATCATCCTGCGCATGTGCCAAGGGTATTTGGCACAGTGGCAGCAGGTTGACAGTCTGATGGCTGGCGCAGGAGGTTCGCATCAGCCAGCACGAACCGCCGATCCGAGAGGGGCGGTCCTGGCATGGGTCTCTCCGCCACACTTCGGACTCCATTTCGATTCAGGAGCACAGACGCCGTATGGTAAGAAAATAAATAATTTAATTACTAATTTAGTTATTTACAAATACTTACATTAATATCAATTTTTCTGTTGTTATAGTCTGAGCAGGAGGGCGGAGATCCTGGTGAGTTTCGTCTATTCAGGGCGACACACACCAGGAGGGACGGTTCCTGGGTCGATACACGATCACGGAAGTTGCGGTAAGAAATTAGCTTTATGTTGTATCTTTTTAATTTTTAAATTTTATTTAGAGAAATTTATTGATTCATTTATTGTTGATTTTATAATTCAAAGACACGAGTCGAGGAGCTTCACTCCCAGGCATCGCAGGTCGACTCCACTGATGGGGGGACGCCCGTCGAACTCTCAGCAGAGGAGAGTCGATGTGTGTTTTTGAAGGTGTTGGTGCCCAGCTGCGAGACGCAGGGTCTATGGTCTGGGCACTAGAGCTTCTGCATATTTTCTCCATCAGCCTCCAGCTCGCGATATTCTGGCGATATTCCTGTCGAGCGTTTAGACGACATTCGAGATCTATCACGGAGGAGGTTCGTCAGGAGGTTCGACAGGACGTTCGGCAGGAGGTTCGGCAGGAGGTTCAGCAGGAGTTCGAGCAGCGTACGGGAGGCCTTCAGCAGGAGCTTGCAGACGTGCGAGAGCAGATGCGTCAGTTGCAGGATATGGTTAGCCGCATGTCGCAGGGTTTCCAGCCTCCACGTGATCGTGCGGATTCTTGATGTATTTTTTTCTTTACTTTTTATATTTGTACATGAAAACTTTAAAATTTTAATATATTAATTATTTTTTAAAATTGAATGATGAATGTTTGGATCAATATGAGTGATGAATGTTTCGATCAATATTTAAATGCAATGAAATTGTATTAACCGTTTTAATTTTTAATATTTTATTTTTTTTAAAAAATAATTAGCGACGCATTAGCGATTAAAATTGTATCGCTAATATTTCTAAAATATTATTATTAAATATTGCGATGCAATGACCTGGCATCGTAATATTTTTAAAAAAAATTTAATTAGCGATGCATTAGCGACTCAAATTGCGTCGCTAATATATCTAAAATATTATTATTAAATATTACGATGCAACTAAATGCGTCGCAATATTGCGACGTAATTGAATGCATCGCAATATTTAATAATAATATTTTAAAAATATTAGTGATGCAATTTCAGTCGCTAATGCGTCGCTAATTAAATTTTTTTTAAATAAATTAATTAATTAGCGACTCAATTGCGATGAGGTTTTTCATCGCAAATATTTTTAAAAAATTAATTTTAAAATTAGCAACGCATTTAGTGGTCGCAATATATTACGACGTATTTGGTGCGTCGCAGAGAGTCGCTGTTAAGCAACGCAATTGCGACAAATTGAGATTGTGATGATCATCTTAGCGACGCCGTCATTGCGTCGCTAATGCGTGCAATAGCATGTTTAGCGACGCATTTGAGCGTCGCTATATTTTAATTCTCTTGTAGTGCTAGTATTACGGTCATCCTGCTGAACCCACTGAACTCGGGAGCATTATCGCCAGAAGATCTCCTGATGACTGAGTAAGGAGTGGTGTAAAGCCAAACTTGCCTGAGAGTCTGAAGATCAAGCTCAGAAAGGCCTCTATGCCGATCTTCCTTAGCCTGAAGAAAGGCAATATCATCTTCCACAGTTTTCACCTGCTGTAGAATATCTCCTACCTCGTTCGGTGCCACCTCAAGAGTCTACGCTTCGTAAGTTCAAGGCGATGAGATAGATGGTAGGTGGAGCTCCCTCTGACTGGCATATGCCACACCTGATGAATCAAAGATCGAGTTGAGGAATAGTGTGTCCAGAACTACTCGAACCGGAACGGTCCCCGAGACAAAGAGGCCGGTTCCGTGAATATAAGCAAAGGGCAGTGATCCGAAATCATTATCCATTTGTTCAAGGATCATAGCTGTAAGAATACAAATCAAAGAGTGGATCGACTTCAAATCAGTCCCAACAATACTAAACATGGTTGATTCTCCTAAAAGAGTTTGGACATGTGGATACAAGAGAAACAACTAGGAAATATGGTTAAATTTAAAAGAAAAAAGAAAAAAAAATAATCTAGCAGCATCTAGTGACTCAATAAGTTCTTTAGGATTTTGATGCATTTACTTATCAAAATCTTTGCATGCACTTGCAATTAGTTTTATGCACGTTATATTCAACATTATCATCCATAAGTTCGGGCATTATTATACTGCATTCTCACTTCCACTTCTAAGTACATTCCACCCGTCTGCCAGTTTGGCAAGTGTGGAGCTATCACCCCTACTGGTCTTTATACAATCAAAAATTACTTGGTGAATCTAGAGCTGTAACCTATTTGATCTTAGTGGCGAGATCAAGTCTTCTTTTCTGTTTTAGGCTTGAACTATCCAATATTGTGCAAATAAAAGCAGTGTTTGAAATAGAGATAAAAAAAAAAAAATTTAATATTTTTTTTTATCTTTAAAAGCTATAATAGAAAAATATTTCTAAAAAAATTTAATCAGAAAGAATAATCTATATTTAATCATGAGTTATTCTCTGAATTTATTTTTAAAAACTTAAAATTAATTAAAATTATTCTTTAATGATAAAATTATAATTTAAAAAATATTATTTTTAATATTTTTAAATAAATATTATATGTATACTTATCCAAAGATGACTTTTAAAAAATCGAGCACTACCTAAATATCTCTAGCGACCGGGTACTTCAGCGACAGGATCAATGAGATCGCGGCACATCTTTAGCGATTTGACGCTTGCCTTGACCTGGATATTTCTATGCAATAATTGCACGTAACCCAAAGAGAAATCTTTGTCCAAGGTGTTAAACCCAATGCCATCACCAATTAATTACTGTTCATGGATGTGACTCTCTTTCCTAGGTGAAGAGAGTGCTTAAATTTTGACTTCGACTCTGAACTGCTTTCCAACAATCAAATCTACATGAGATGGACAATAAGTCTAAGAATCTCTCTTGATTGAGACACACGGAGGGAGAGAGAGAGAGAGAGAGAGAGAGTCTACAAGCCATGTATGTTTTGCTGAGTTATGTAGCCGTCTAAATTGTTATTAAAAAATTACAACTATTTAGAGATATTTGATTTGCAAAATAGTTCACCAATGACTCTGCAGCACCACCTTCTTTGACCATCATGGAATAATGAATCGATTCATGATCCATTCACAAAGTATGCACAAATTTGACACCAAGGCCACAAACAGAGAAATAGATAGATTAGTCTGTTAAATGGTCCCAACCTAGCTTGCCATGTCTCAGTCCAACTAAGCCAACGAACTGGTGTGGATGAACTAAAAGAGCTAGGTTGCACCTCATTACACCCACATTGTGCTAGGCCTAACAAATGCTGCAATCCTGTCAAAAATATAATTAATCATGATCATGCCAGATTAGTGGATGATCATTTATCATACAGCAGAGTCAAAACATATAATCTGGAGTTTTATTTACTCGGACATGAATTTTAACATAAAATCAATGAAGTCAATAGCCTAGAATTAAGGATGTATTGAGAAGGTAATAGAATTGTAAAGGCAACCTCTTTATATATCAAAAAGTAAGGAGACGGATTCTTCGAGGACATAAAATGGGAGGGGTCACCGGCTATCATTGCAGCTATATAACTTCATAGTGACCATCAAAACAGTTTGACCTGATGAAAAGGAGTAGGGAGAAAAAGAACACCAAGGAAAACCCGGGGCCGTGGACACCAAGGACCACGTTGTTGTTTGGGAGGACACTTTGGAAGGCAAAATTGCGATCTTGGGAATAGGTCAGGGCAACACATGCTATGATACCTCTCTCAAGCATGACCTCACTATGAGAGAGCATTTGGAATTTTGTATTACTCGGCATAACAACGTAGATAAAAGCCTTTCATCTAAAAGATGCAGCAAAAATACCTCCTAGCTATTCAGCTGCTTAGAATAAGCTAGGATGATGGCATGTAATGATAGCCAAAGTTATGAACAACTTAAAGTACTGTACTCACAAAGACAAAATTATCCTTACAAAAGTGAAGGGTGACCTTTACAAATGGTGACCTCATTTATAAAGTGAATAATGTGTCACAGATTTATGGGCTATTACTGAACTTCATTGCTGCTCTAATGGAAGAAGCCAAAGCTAAGCCTTTCATCTAAAAGATGCAGCAAAAATACCTCCTAGCTATTCAGCTGCTTAGAATAAGCTAGGATGATGGCATGTAATGATAGCCAAAGTTATGAACAACTTAAAGTACTGTACTCACAAAGACAAAATTATCCTTACAAAAGTGAAGGGTGACCTTTACAAATGGTGACCTCATTTATAAAGTGAATAATGTGTCACAGATTTATGGGCTATTACTGAACTTCATTGCTGCTCTAATGGAAGAAGCCAAAGCTAAGCCTTTCATCTAAAAGATGCAGCAAAATACCTCCTAGCTATTCAGCTGCTTAGAATAAGCTAGGATGATGGCATGTAATGATAGCCAAAGTTATGAACAACTTAAAGTACTGTACTCACAAAGACAAATTATCCTTACAAAAGTGAAGGGTGACCTTTACAAATGGTGACCTCATTTATAAAGTGAATAATGTGTCACAGATTTATGGGCTATTACTGAACTTCATTGCTGCTCTAATGGAAGAAGCCAAAGCTTCTTCTCTTTCTGCAACATAAATACCCATTGATTTTTCTTTTTTTCCTGAAGGCTTAATTTAGCACAGCTGCCACAGCAAGAAGACAGGAAAGAAGAAAGTGATAAAGGTCCACATCAAATTCCCATGCAAACAACCAAAAACGAACAAATAAATGTTTTTTTCTTTCTTTTTTGTTTACTGCATTTTATAGCCCAGGTCTTCCGATTCCTGCAGAAATAACAAATATATGATACAGGAAAAATAACTTCGTTCTTACGCATGGTAGTGGAGGCAATACCAAACTTCGATATAAGAAGGGAGGAAAGGGGGCCTCAATGAACTCCCTCAATGAACTCCCGCTCTCCGGGTAGCTACCCCATCGCATACTTCTGGGTCCAGCTCCTTGCGGTGCTCTCGTACTTGGTCCTATCCGTCTTGTACATGTGTGCAATCTCAGGGACCAAAGGATCATCTGGGTTTGGGTCTGTCAACAGAGAACATATTGAAAGCAGTACCTGAAAGTAACAAATATAAATTAATAACAAAATCAACATTCACAACATCATCAGATTAATTAATACGGATGGCTGTAGTTTGGTTTTAGAATATCATTGTAAAAGAGAAACCAATATGCTCCTTTGTAATATAGTAAAGGCCTGTTTGGATGCTGTAAGATCTCATCACTCCAGCAGGGCACTTCTCCTGAAATATGGTGAAAGCTGGAAGGTGGAAAAAGATTGGGGGTTGTTGGAGGAGCAATTAATTCCTAGCTTGCAGTGACAAAGTACACACTGGAAAAGGTATTCGTTATCTTATTTGCTTATATGGCTGCCCAATCTCTCTCAACCATTTCTAGCTTCCAATATATTTTCTGAAGAGGGGACCCGCCGGAAGATCATCTCAGACCCATTAATACAAAGGTCCAAATAAAAATAAACAAAGCAGCTTGGAGCATAATACACACCTTATGCAGGCATGCTATTAAATACAAATGTGCAGCTGTCCATGGATACTGGGTGAAATCAGATATGACATTTTTTTTTTTTGGGAAAAAAAATCACCTTGTGTGGCATAGATCCCCACCACCTCTTTAAATAAAAAGAGACGCAAAGGAAAAATAAAAGGAATGAAACAAGCAAAGAGAGTCCAGCAGGCTACCAGAGGGAAACCTTACAAATCATTAGAAAATTTAGGACTTAACATCATATCATTCAAATCCTTGGAAAATCTAGTGGCACAAGGATTGTATGGGACAGTTCTTATTCAGATGAACTTATAATCTCTTGCTGGATATAAAACAAGGAAAACTATGGTAGAGAAACCGAAAACCTTGGAAATTGTTAATGCCGGGCTCCATTGCTCCTTCAATATGTCGAGGCAAATGCTTCCACTGCTGTTAATATTTGGATGGAAGACCTTGGTCCTGAATGCTACCTGCACAAGCCACAAAAGTAAGACTAAAGGAATCGCAGTGAACAATTTTTCAAACATTTAGTTCACAACCATGACACAAGCCAAGTCATCCATCTGACAGTGTGCTGATCACTAAAGGAAATGCAGTCAACATATAACATCACATGGTGCTGTTTAATAGTTATCGAACTCACCTGAGCAACAATATCAAATTTCAAAGAACAACATCACGCAAGCTGTCCACTAAATTATAAAAAGGATTCAAGGCACTGTTGCTTAGATATATATTTTGAGGCTCTTTTCTTTTTCTTTTCTTTGTTATGAAATTTGGGTACTGAGAAAATAGAATAGTCTGGGAAAGGGTGTAGTTAGAGAATGCATATTTAAAGGGCCATCATCATCTTATCAATTTATATATTTGTAGCACTAAATCAAAATGGCCAAATAGCTTGGATTTGGTTATTAAAGAGGGACCAAATTATATGCCCAAAAGAGTTGCTTATCTCATTTGTAATCCATCATTTATAAATCCTCTCACTGTGCAATTTGAGATATCATTCTTGAGATACACCTAGGGCAATTCCTTGCGCAACTGCTCCATGACAGAATCAAAAAGAATGTTTCTTATTTAGGAAATGGATCTCAATATACAAAATGCTGTGGCTGACCAAAGTTCATCATCAAGGACAGACTTTCAAACCAGTTAAATACTTGTGTCAGCATTAATATATTGAATAAACATGTTAAGATAATTGTCCGTTGACCACTTTAACACCATAACTGGCAAAATATAGAATTCCCACTTTTAACTTCTGTTTGGATGATGTGTTACTCCATGGAAGTGCTGACATATTCCAGACTTGCACCTTGTCATCTACAACTTTTTTTTTTTTTTTTTGGCTTCAAAAAATATGTAACCAGAAGCCTCAAACACAGTCTGAAAGCACACAACAATGCACATCCAACTGCACTACAAGGAATCACAACTAGGCAAAATGTAACTCTAGCTGCCATGGTTATTGCTTTGGCTACATTAAAAGTAATAACAGAGGTCATTCAACTTGTAAGGAAGAAATTAGGTAATGGTGAAACAAACGCAATAATAAGTATTTAGACAAAATGTGGAAGGGTGGATAAGATGCCTGGCCATGAGCTAATCCCATCACGCCCATCTTTGGGATCTTTAATCACCATTATGCTAGCACAACACTGCTTTAATTATAATTAAGATTAACAAACAGACACAAAGGAGATCCAAAGTCCCTTTCTACCAATGGTTGATTGGCAATATCTATTGATGCAACTTTACAATGAATCTATGCACCCCTTGGAGAAGTTAAAATGTCCCAAGCTCACCTACTGGTCCAATTAACCTGTTAGAGGGCCAAAATTATAAGACCTTAAAAACTAGAGTGGAAGTTAATTGGTAGCTGGTGAACTTGAGTTATAAGTACTTAAAACTTTTCTTTTTCATCCGATGTGGGACTATGTTTGGGTATTATAATCTTCTCTCTTATAATATGACATTCTCTTCGCATGCTATAAGCTAGCCAGAATCTACTCCAAATCAGATCATTGGTGCTGCAAAGGTGGCCCCACTACCATTGTCCTATGGATAGTCTTTTCTCCTACTTACCAACTTCCGCACATTTGGATCTGATTTGATACCATTTGTAATGCCTCAGGCCCACCTGCTGGTCTAATTAACCTATTAGTGGGCCGAAATCACGTGACCCTAAAACTTGAGTAAAAGTTAATTGATAATAGGTAAAGTTGAGTTATCAGTACTTCAAACTTTTCTTTTTCATCAAATATGGGACTATTTTTGGAGTATTATAAAAGTGCTACATTCTATAAGTTGCCATACTTCTAATCAGATGAACCAATGAAGAAAATAATGATTTTGTTTCTTCTAGTGCCCACAAAATCAAAGTCACCTATTGAGGTTAAGCCTCCTATGACTGGCAAAATAGGTAAAATCAACGTGGGTCTAGTAACTGTAACCTTCGGGAAAAGGTCAACCACGACCTTTAGTCATTTCTCCAATCAGGGCAAGAAGATTAGTCTAGAAGAATGATCTAAACAGAAAACAATGCTACACTAACACTTTCTAATTTTTCCTCCAAATCAATTTTTCTTGTAAACTTCCCAAGGGTGCATTATATCAAGAGTTAGAATAACGCCTGTTCGGTAACCATCAAGATGTTTTGCATAGCAATAGCAATTACATTAGCATATAAAGGTGCAACCAGAAGTATTGAAGGGTCATGCAACAGATCCTGATTCCTTCTCTAATCCACAGGCAATTAATAGAGTGGAAAAGCCATGCCCACCATAACAAAAAAGAGAAATAGAGTAAATAGGTTTCCAAATATCTATTCTACAGCCATTTAATTACATATACATTATTACGGCTGGAAATTAGATTCACAAAACATTCTACTTCATTAAAAAGGCATCTTTAGAAGATCATTGTCTCCTGCAAAATAATCCCATAACCATAGGTTTCAATTACAGGCTGTAGGCTAATATTTCACTGCCAACAACCCCAGCAAGAGGAAAAACAAAACCGGAAAAAAAATGAGGGTGAAAGGTTGGAATTGGACTAATGCAATAATGGAAGGAAAAAATGGTTTAGAGGAATTGAATTGAAATTAATCAATCTAATGTACTCATTTTGTTCTGCTTGATGCATAAAATTTCCAATCGCTAAATTGCTTTGTACAGTTACAACATTCAACAAAATAATTTAAAACAGCAACTTAGTGCATAAGGCTCCCGCCAATGCAGGGTATAGAGAGGGTCAAATGTATACGGCCTTAACCTCACATATGGAAAGACTATTTTCCTGTTTGGAACCCATGACACGCAGGTCACAATGGACCAACCTTACTGTTGTACCAAGATCTGCCTACCCTTGTTCAACAAAACAATTCGAGAGACACAATTTCCTGACTTTATTTATGGAAACACTTCTCTGATTTTATTTGATATTATCATGAAAATATTAGAATAATGATATGAGATAAAAAGAGTATAAATTTCAATTGTTCGAACATATATATTCATGACTTTATTTTCTCATAAACATGCTTTACATGAAGTTTTGCAAGAAAACCTACAATTTTGGGTGACATTTAGAAAATTATGGGCAAATTTCACCAAAATTTTGTGGCGTTATGAACTTCCTGCCCACCAATCACTTCCCTATTCCGCATCTGAACAAGAATAGAGAATTCTACAAAAAATTTGAAGGCAATATATTTATTACATAAAAGGTTTTGATATAAAAACCGAAGTGCCATAAATAAGAGAAGCCCGGAGATATAAACAAACAGGCTGCCCAAGAAGGTCATAACCACGTCAAAGCTTTAAAAAAAATATCACAGTGAACTCCTTTTAGCTGGAAAGAAAAGAATGAAAATAAAAGAAGAAAAGATTTACATGCATTTTTCACCTGCTAGTCTGCCTAAATGATATCTATCCTACTACCTTAAAAATAATGATCCTCTAATATTGTGTGAAAGGGACAAATTACAAAGAATAATCCACTCCAAGGGCTCAGACTCCAAAACTAACAGCTCAAATGTTTCTCAAAGTGGCAGATTCAACTCCGCACAGCAATAACCATAGCAAACCCTAACTCATCAATTGCCAGACCTTTCAAAGAAAAAAGAAGCTTAAGCATAGATTGACTGAACGTCAAGCTATATTTACCACTGAAAAACACAAGATGGCACTAAAAATGAAATAAATCAAGGAAAAAACAAACCGCAACTGCTCATGCAAACCAGATCCAAGAATGAGCTTATTTATATAATTGATGTTTAGCTAATTGTGTTGGCGCAGATAAGTGAACCTTCCTTTCTTAATTTTTTTGATGTGGGACTAAATGTCCTCTCAATTTCTCATTCACACACATAAGGAGGTAATGGGCTTTCAAGGCCCATTAGTGTATTCAAGGCCTTTTGGCCCATTACCCAACAAATTGAGCCAATCACAGCATAGGACAAGCCAACAAAGATATGCATTTTGCCTGCAGATATATGCGATTGAAGACTGATCAGTTCAAATAATATATAAATTTATTTGGCAACAAATTACAATCTTGAAACTAGAAGGGCATTTTAGAGAAACATGGCATAGACAAGAAGCTTCATTTCGCTATGGAAAATATTATTTGTGTTTCAGAACCTTAGGTGGCTTGAATGGATAATCTGGAGGGAAATGGATAGTAACTAGAAAGACACCCCCGCATAAGGACTATCTGGGGGACCCATTATTGTTGCTTGCCAGTGAAACATGTCTTCTGCCACAGGTCCTGTTGAATATGAAAACATATAGGTCATGACAGGAACACTACAAATTGCTTTCACCACAAAAGCATGATTCAATATGTTGACTTAAATGTCAAACAAGAAAACAAACTTCTGCCACAAGTCATTATTTTTCCTCATTCTCAATTCCTTTTGAAATATCAGTGGATTTACAATATACCAGGATAGAAAGAAGTATTTGAATACCATCAAGATTGATGGCAATAGAAATTTTAAGTGATGTAATTGTTAAAGATAAGGAAAAGGCTTCATCTCCCCCAAAATGAAACTCATGTTTTACTTTTTGAACTGTCGACTGACCCCTATTGCATTGCACAAAAAACTACATTTACACTCTTTCTAGGGAGGTCCTTGGGAAATAAAGAAGCTTCCTAAAGATAAATAGTTTGATATGGCCCACTATACTGAATTCCAAATTCAACGCATTTATAAATGAAAATTATGGGCCCATTTGGTTCAGCATCATAATTGGAATCGGAATTATTCCTCCCACTCATTTTGGTTTATATAGAAATCAGAACCAGAATTAGAACCTTAGGTAAGCTAGATTTTCATATGGGTATGTTGAAAATACATCAAAAATTGCTGAGAATAACTGCAAAATCAAATTTATCATAAGTAAAAAAGAAAAAAAAATTGTTTTGTCAAAAATACCAAGTATATCCTTTAATAACTCATCAAAATCTAGTAAGAAATGGTCAAAAGTACTAATACAGCGACTTACTCACCTCTATTGGCAATGTGGTTGAAGAACATGGGGGGTATCAGGTGAGAAGAGAAAGAAAGAGATGCTAGACTAGAAGAGGATGGGAGGAGGGTGCATTGAGTTACAATTGGTTGGAATGGATTTGCAATCCTGGTTAGGGGTCCTGGATTTCAAATGCCCCCAAATGTATGATTCAGATTACAAGTATAATTGGAATCGGCTTCTAGTTTCATTCAAACAGACACTTAAAATCGGAATAAACGATTCCTAAGGGCCATCCCCATGAACCAAATGGACCCTATGTTTAGAAATATTCATGGAAAAAGCAGTCCTGCCTCTTACATGACTGAGTTAAAGATAAGAATAAATTCCATTTCAACCTCTTGTATTGCTTAACCTATCATATTGATATTAGCTAGTAGACCAAGTCACCACACATAATAATGGGTGCATGCTTCCATTCAACATATAAGAGAAAAACTGAACATATAAAGGGACACAATTATAATTATCAAATATCTTTTGATAATATTTGATGGAAAACCCATCAGCTTATTGCAAGCATTCCACAAAGAATAATAGCGCCCCTCTTTTAGCACCTCTTAACAGGTTGGATTGCCAAAATGCAATAATCTTCATCTGATGTATCATTAAGTTAAAAGAATTTTAAACCCTTCTTTTCTGGGATAGACTAAGAAATGTTAAATTTGAACAAACTAAAGAGTTCCATGACTGCACAGTGCATTCCAAATATTTCAATACACTAGTCCTTTGAAATGCAATAAATCATGAAAGACATGCTAAGGCATCACACCTGAACCAGAATATATGATGTTTGCACGGGTAGGCCACCAAGATGGCAAATATAATAAACATAACCAAAAGAGCAGACCTTCAAGATTTGTAGAACTGGCATAAAGTTCAATCCCATTAAACATGCATCAATATTTGTTTATTTAGTTTTAACCAAAAAAGAGCAAGTTAAAGCATGAAAATAAAGGTTGAGGTGTTGGGAATATAACATGAATTCCCTATATACAAATCTGCTCCTGACACACCTCCCTTCGCAAGGAGGTGTACTAAATCATAGTCATCTATGAAAGATGTACAATCTCCGTAACTATGTTAGCAACCACATCAAACATAAAGGAATGTTCTTAAATAGGCTTAATGCCTCCACCCCAGTCAATAAAATCTCTAACTACTTCAACCTAAGCAATAAAAGACATTATAGATTTTCTTTAACCAAACAATTGTCTTCTTCCTCTACTTCATAAGAAGTAGCGACATCAACCCACAAGATCACCATTGAGATAGGGCAGTTATAATTCCTTGAATCTTTACTTATTCCAGAAGTGCTCGGATTCCCAAAGAAACATAAATTTTAAACTCAAGTCTCCAAAAGGGAGGTGGTACAACAATTGATTTGTAACGTTCAATACTGCTTGAATATCTCCAATGATGAACTGAACCTGGCCCTGACTCAAAGATCACTGCAGAGAGAAGGCAGTTACAATTTGTTAATACTCTGACCATGCCAAGACTGCTTTTTTCCCAAAAGAATATCAACTGCAAATTTAAAGCCCCTAGAAGGGAGGGAGAACAATAATTGTCTGGCATTGATTGAAGAACTCCTATAATGCACCGAAACTGGTCAATGCCAAATTCAAACACTTAACTTCCTAGAAGAATATTGTGAACTAATATCCAATGTCACTCTTAGCTTCCTTGAATGAAAAAGATCAAATCAATTGCATCAAGCACCCCTTTAGTATCTCCTAAGACCCTCAAGCATTGTCAAAAGAATAAAAAACCAATGATCCTTTCCAATACTCCCAAGCTACACTCTTTCCGTTAAGCAACAACAAAAGGCTCACAGAAGCATGTCCATAAACCCATAAACTTGAAAAAATAGGCCCAACATGCTTCACGCTGCCATATTTTAACATTCACATTGAAGAATTAACAAATAAATTTCAAATCGCCTTCTGTAATAGATGCCCCTTTGTAACCCTAGAGCAATAGTATTTATCATCATGCTCCTATAAATGCTTTTGACCTCCAGGGAACTTTCATATTCAAAATTGGATCAATTACATAAGAATCTCCAAATAATATTTCACATCTGATTCATCCTCCTATTCAGATGGAGTAAAAGAAGTGATGCTGAACACTTATGAGCAAACATGTATAAAATATCATGTTCCTTTGCCAAATAAACCTCAATTAAAGAACATTTAGAACTATAGGATCTCACAATGGTTGGAATGGTAGTGAGTGCAGGCTTGTGTCAGTAAAGAGGATTCAAATGATTCAACTGGAGTCTTTCATAACGTGTTAATAAGATAGACAAATGTTGCGAGTTGTGTCATGCCATAAATAAACATGGACACTCAATCTGTTGGGCAGGCGGATTCACATCCCTTAGAACCTACACAGCATGCACATTCAAATCTAAATGTCATATTAATACAAGGGATGCAAAAACATAAATTCAAAGGCTGAATTTCATCCTCTGGCATGTTACGTGTCAATTAGATGACACTATGCTAATCCTGAATTAGCAATTTTATTCAGAAATGTACATTGGTAGCATGTCATCAAAATCCTGTCCAACAGAGAAACTCATCTCAATTGAAGAGTAACTTATGTCAATAAATATCAAAATTATGAGCCTAGTGAACAAATTTTCAACTTCTGCTACATGAGTGGAGGTTGACCACAAATGTTGCCTGACCTTGATTTAACAAGAAGTGACTAGTTTGAGTGATTTTACCACTTAGCTTATAATATCATTTGCCATTCAATCACAAAATATATTAAATTCAGCAGAATTGTTGATCAATGTTTATAAGAGATCATCTCAAGATTAATTTGTTTTTCTTGTAATTTTGCATTCCTAACACCAAAAACTAGTCAAAGGGGTGAAGGGTGATACGTAGAGGTGCAAGAGATATGAAGAAGTTAATAATGACAGTAATCAAGGATTCCTAAGCAACATTTTTATTAAATAATATTGCATTATATAGTATATTAACAGATCATTGAATGGTAGCATTCCATTGAGATTATTACTACCTAAGTTAAATTTGGTCTAAATAACAAAGATTTTAAGGTTAGTTGACTGATTTATTATAGGGCACTAGCAAGCTTAGAAACATCCAAGAGCAAAAGCAGCAAAATGACCGTGTTTTTTAGAGTGATGTGACGTCCCAAGAACCACAATTCCCATATACATAGTGAAGAAACACTACTTCCACATCAGGTGCCTTTTGATGACATATTTATTCAATCTTCATGTATCTTTACATGAAACAAGATGCAGGATATATGACAAATATAAATAACCACAGCTCTGACATAAGTGGACAGTGACCCAGGATTCATCTCGGCTGAGATTCTGTTTCTACTGGTAGGGCACCTACCAATACAATGCCCTTATCTAGACCAATATAAGTCAATATATCCCAAGATATTGGCATGTACAATACAATGTAATGATCAAGATTTCTCAATCTTATCTTTACCATCTTATATTCAATGCCTTAACATGGTAGTTGATCTTGGTGTTACTATATCAGCCATATTCTGATGTCTTGATTCCTATATGTTGGCAGAGATCTCAGATTATCTTGTTTTTATTTCTCCAAATCTTCCAGCATTCTATCTCAGCCAGGATAAACAAGGATCTTGGTTCCTCTGTCTTGGCCACTACCATGATGAACGTGATGCCAGAATTTTAAAGTTTTATAACAGCAATTTTATAAGGATTTGTACTCTAAATGCAGCCTACTCCAAAGGCACACGCATGTCTTAATAAGAGTAGTGGAAAAGAAAAACTTGCACATATATATTGCTACTGCATTGCAAGAATGGCAACATAAAGCATGCACTACCTTTACTTAAATCAAGGTTTTCAATCTTGATAGGATGGGAGGCATCTTAGTCATCCTATCCAATTCTTGTGGGAAAATAGAACTGGGATAAGGGAGGGACACCGAAACTCAACCATGTTAAGAAAGAAGAAAGAGAAAAGAAAGGAAGGAAAGAATAAGACAAAAGGAAAGAAAGAAGGGGAGAGAGTTGAGGGTATCAGAAAGCTCAATTGAAACAGCCACCATAATAGGGTAGGATAGCAAGGCATCTTATTCAACGAAGAAATTACGGCACCCCCATCCCACAAGATGCAAAGCTTTGATTTGAATCATTAAGCAACTTCTGCAATCATGCAGTTTCTTTTCAGCCTGAATTAAGATGAAGAATTGAAATAAATGAATGAAATGGATTCCACAACGTCCAAAGCATATTAGAATTAATATGGCCAAGAGGTGTTGATGTTAAAGAGTCATCCCTTTCTAGAAAAGGTATGATTAAATATAAGCCTACAAAGAAAAGCATGTTATATCTCAAGATGCCCTTATATCATATTTGAACTCTAAAAATTGGTATTTGGTGAATGGATTAATATAATTCTTGATGAAAATAATGACACAAGGATTTTCGGTAAAATTATGAAAATAATAATTGAAAAAATTCTCAACAAGGATATTAAAAAATTTAGCATTTATCTCTTAAGTTTATACTTATCAATGAAATAATTAAAAGTTTAAATTAAAGTAAGAACTAAATATCATCCAGTATGATGGGGCCAATAAGCCCCATGGGCTACGGTAATCTCACCAGGGTCGGACCTGGTCGGCTCTTGGGTCGGCCTCGACTACTGGAGTCGGACTCGGCCTCTGGCCTCGGCCTCGTTCAGTCAGCCTCGGCTCGGCCAGTCAGAGTCGGCCTCAGCCAGTTAGCCTCAGCCTCGACAAGTCAGCCTTGGCCTTGGCCAATCAAACTCGGCCTCGACAGGTCAGACTCGGCCTCAACCAGTCAGCCTCGGCCTTGGCAAGTCAGAATCGGCCTTGGCCAGTCAGCCTTGGCCTCAACAAGTCAGCCTCAGCCTTGGCCATTCAGAGTCAGCCTCAGCCAGTCAAGCTCGGCCTCAACCATGCAAAGTTGGCCTCAGCTAGTCAGCCTCGGCCTCGGCAAGTCAACCTCGACCTCGACAGTCAGACTCGGCCTCGGCCAGTCAACCTCGGCCTCGGCAGGTCAACCTCTGCCTCAGCCAGTCAGAGTCGGCCTCAACCAATCAACCTCGGTCTCGGCAAGTCAGCCTCAGCCTCAACCAGTCAGCCTCGGCCTCGACAAGTCAGCCTCGGCCTCGGCCAGTCAGACTCGGCCTCGGCAGGTCAGACTCGGCCTCGGCCAGTCAGCCTCAGCCTCGACAAGTCAGAGTCGGCCTCAGTCAGTCAACCTTGACCTCGACAAGTCAGCCCGGCCTCGGCCAGTCAACCTCAGCCTTGGCTAGTCAGATCTGATGGGGCCAATAGACCCCATGGGCTATAACAACGACATCTAGACTCGATTATCGATGTCAGACTCGGCCGACTCTACTCATCCTCTTCGGTGTTGGCGTCAGATTCGCAAGGCAGTCCGGGTGCATGGTACAAAGGCCTCCAATCGGCATCCCTGCCGCTAATCTCAACTACAGAACAGACGAGATCAAGCAAGGATAGGACTGGCTCATAAGCCTCGATCTTGCTGGCTCCTTCCTGACACCCCCACGAGGAGTCCTTAGCATCGCGGAGTAGTAGAGTCGAGAGCCCGTTGGCCTCGACCCTCGGCCATGAACAGTGCTTGGCCTCTTTTCTTCGGCCATGAACAGTGCTCGATCTCTTCCCCCTTGGTGCTCGGCCTTTTTCCCTCGGCCATGAACAGTGCCATGCACGTACTATATAGTCAATGCTCTACGATGAACAGAGCCAGCTTCCACTCCAAACTTCATCTTTGCCTCAGCGGCTACACTTTGGAACCCACGTGCCTGACTTTATCGTCCATCACTGTCCGCACAAGGCAACGGAAGTGTGGCATGGGGGACACATCTGGCAAATGTCATAACGGTCAGCCACGTCCTGCAGCAGCCTGCAATAGCTATCCAAACCAAGCAGTACCTACCAACTATGTAGCCACCCACATTTGACAGAATATGGCCTGCACTTCTGATATGCCACTAAGAAATAAGCCCTGTCATTGCTGCCACCATCATAAATGCTCTAATCATGCCCCAAGTCTCCATACTCTAAGCATCAATAAAAAGGGTAAGAGGAACCTTCGACGAGGTAACTGATAACTCACTACACTCCCAAACGCTCATTCTTGCTAACAGAGAGCACGGCTCTAAGCCTCTCTCTTCTTCTCTTTTCGAGCTTTCTTAAGCTCACGGCTGTTGCCAAGAGCACTGACTTGAGCGTCGGAGGGTCCCCGCTAAAATCTTGGTCTCCGGGACTTGTTTATAGCTCCCAGACGCAAGAAGCTCACCGAAGAATTCCGAGCTCGCTGAAGGAGGCGACCAGATGCTCGCGGACGTTCAAGGATGGTGATTTGGCATCAACAGATTGGCATGCTAGGTAGGGGGATAGAGCAACGGATCATCAATGATGCTAGCTTGTGGATCCTCATCCTCCTTAGATTAGCATGGTGGATCAAAACGATGGTGATGGCAAGAGCCCGAAGAGCTTCTGACAGTCACGCTGGGAGGGGACACCCTTAAGGAGCTGAGCAACAGAGCCAACCGCTCCACTCCACCATCGCCACTACCTCAAGCCACTCAAGCAAAACAGCACGCCACCCTTATCCTGCAAATCTAAGCATTAATGGCAGCCGTCCAAAAGCTCCAAGAGAGGTATTTCACGACCACACAAAGCCAGCAAGAGCTTTCGCTCCCTCTTTAGTTTCTGCTTAGACTAGCCAACATTCCATTAGCGGAAGATCTCCCTGCCGAGAGATTCACCGCCATCAAGCTCATCAGCATAAGCATCTTCAAGCTCAAAAGCAAGAGCTCACTAGCTCGTAGAGCCGCCACTCGCCATCCAAACGGCCTTTTCTCCTATGAACAAGCGATGCAGGAGGAAGCCCTAGTAAGGGCAACGACACCTTCACTGTAATCAACTTGATTCCCTGGAGGAGCAGACCACCAGCAGGCTAAAGTATCCAAATCAGCAGAAGGAAACAAGGGTGTTACAAGAGCTAAGTACACTACGCTCAGGCAGCATTTCTTTCATTGATATTTGAAAATATCATGCAGGGAAGACCGACTCCAACATCGGTACCTAAGCCCAAGGTCGGCTCAGCACCAAAGATCGACTCCAGTATCGGCACCTAAGCCTGAGGCCAGCTCGGCAACAAAGACCGACTCCAGTGTCGGCAACAAAGACTGACTCCAACGTCGGCAACAAAGATCGTCGGCACAAAGAAAAAAAAAAGGCACCTAAGCCTGGTCCATACACCCTCAGGTCACCCTCCGGAGTTAAAAGGCATCTGACGACTCTCAACTCTCAGGTCACCCTCCGGGGTTAAAAGGCATTCGACGACTTCAACAACTCTCGAGTCATCTTTCGGGCCAACCGCGAAACCCCCGATATAGTTTTATATATCAGCCTTAGTAGCTCTATTAACCTCAGTGGCATTATTGCGGCCTTAACGGCATTATTTCTACCTCAACGGCTTTATTTCTGCCTCAGTGGTATTATCTTAGCCGCAACGGCTCTCTCTCTTTGCCTCCATGGTCTTAGCCTCAGCGACTTCATCATAGCCTCAACGGCTTCATCTCAGCCTCAACGGCTTCATCTTAGCCTCGGCGGCTTCATCACAGCCTCAACGACTTTATTTCAGCCTCAACGGCTTTATTTCAGCCTAAGTGGCCTTATCTCAGCCTCAGCGGCTTCAACTCTGCCTCAGCGGCCAACGGCCGACCGATAAGACCTTTGTTTAAATTATACACTTGCAACATATTGCTGGTCGCTTTCAGCTATCCTAGAAGAAGCCCTAAAACAACTCACAGTTGGGAGAGGCCAGCTCCCCAACTCACAGTTGACGAGGCTAGCTGCTCCCAGCAGGCCATGAAGACCCAATCAGCTCACAGCCGGGAGAGGTCATCTCCCGACTTACAGCTAACGAGCATCCACTTTCGGACTCCTCATCGGGAGAGGATTGCTGGCCGCCAGTCAAAGGTAACCAACTTACCTCCAACATTGCTTAAAGTTTTTTGAGCAGGCAGGTACGCAGCTCCAAAGGACACGCAAATGTCCACACAAGGGAGATGAAAAGTCAAAGCCAAAACTAACAAGAAAAGATAAGTGCATAAATGAAGAGCTCTACACTCCTTTAACTTGGCGAATGCAAGGCATGCGATCGCATAAGCTCAGGAGTGTGGGGGGCATCTGATGGGGCCAATAAGCCCCATGGGCTATGATAATCTCACTAGGGTCGGACCCGGTCGACTCTCGGGTCAGCCTTGACCACTGGAGTCAGACTCGGCCTCTGGCCTCGGCCTTGGCCATCAGAGTCAGCCTCAGCAGGTCAGCTCGGTTTCGGCCAGTCAGCCTCGGCCTCGGCAGGTCAAACTCGGCCTCAGCCAATCAACCTTGACCTTGGCAAGTCATAGTCGGCCACAGCTAGTCAGCCTTGGCCTCGACAAGTCAACCTCGGCCTCGGCCAGTCAACCTCGGCCTCGGTAAGTTAGCCTCGGCCTCAGCCAATTAACCTTGGCCTCGATAAGTCAGCCTTGGCCTCGCCAGTCAGAGTCGGCCTCGGCCTCGGCCAGTCAGACTCGGCCTTAGCCAATCAACCTCGCCTCGACAAGTCAGTCTCGGCCTCAGCCAGTCAGCCTCAGCCTTGACAAGTCAACCTCGGCCTCGGCCAATCAGACTCGACCTCAGCTAGTCAACCTCGGCCTCGGTAGGTTAGACTCGGCCTCATCCAGTCAGCCTCGGCCTTGGCCAGTCAATCTAATGGGGCCAATAGACCCCATGGGCTATAACAACAACATCTGGACTCAATCATCGGCGTCGGACTCGGCCGACTCTACTCATCCTCTTCTGTGTTGGCATCAGATTCGCCAGGCAGTCCGGGTGCATGGTACAAAGGCCTCTAATCGGCATCCCTGCCGCTAATCTCAACTACGGAACAGCCGGGATCAAGAGGGGATGGGACTGGCTCATAAGCCTCGATCTTGCTGGCTCCTTCCTGACACCCCCACAAGGAGTCCCCAGCATCGCGGAGGAGCAGAGCCAAGAGCTCGTCAGCCTTGGCCCTCGACCTCTTCCTCTCGGCCATAAACAGTGCTCGGCCTCTTCCACTCGGCCATAAACAGTGCTCGGCCTCTTTCCCTCGGCCATGAATAGTGCTCGGCCTCTTCCCCCTCAGTACTCGGCCTCTTTTCCTCGGCCATGAATAGTGCCATGCATATACTTTATAGTCAATGCTCTATAAGGGACAGAGCCGACTTCAACTCCAAACTTCATCTTCTGCCTCAGCGGCTACACTTTGGGGCCCACGTGCCTGACATTATCGCCCATCACTGTCCGCACAAGGCAATGGAAGTGTGGCGTGGGGGATACATCTGGCAAATGCCGTAACGGTTGCCTACGTCCTGCAGCAGCCTGCAACAGCTGTCCAAACCAAGCAGCACATGCCAACTATGTAGCCACCCATATTTGATGGGACATGGCCTGCACTTTTGACATGCCACTAATAAGCGAGCCTTGTCATTGCTGCCACCATCATAAATGCTCTGATCATGCCCCAAGTCTCACAGACTCCAAGCATCAATAAAATAGGTAAGAGGGACCCTCAACAAGGTAACTGATAACTCACTACACTCCCAAACGCTCATTCTTGCTCACAGAGAGCACGGCTTATGCCTCTCTCTTCTTCTCTCTTTCGAGCTTCCTCAAGCTCACGGCTGTTGCCCAGAGCACTGACTTGAGCGACGGAGGGTCTCGCCGGAATCTTCGATCCCGGGACTTGTTTGCAGGCTCTCAGGTGCAAGAAGCTCGCCGAAGGATCCCAGGCTCGCTGGAGGAGGTGATCGGACGCTCGCGGACGTTCGAGACGATGATTTGGCATCAACATAGTATTATAGTAATTAAGTATGGGATGGTCTCCATCAGTAAAGATAAAAATAATCTCAGTCTCTATCTTTATCCTTACAAAAGATGAGGAATTCTCACCTCAAAAAGCACGGGATGGGATAAGTCCTGTTTTACAATTTGAAATTGCCCTCTCTAGGATGAATACCTTAGAAATAACAATAGGTACATCTCATGCTCACCAACTGACACAAGAAACAATATCATAGCTAATACCTTGTTCAAATTTACATGTTACTCACCCCTATTATTATATTAGCTATTGCATGACTCCTTCAGTCCTGAGGGGAAGAGTAAACACCTCCCCATTGAGCAAATTTGATCACAAGATTCACATCATGAAAGAAAACGTAATATAAAAAATCATACTACACCCAAAAGAAACAGTTTTTCCCATCGATCGAATTTAATCCCAAGATCAACTGCATGAAAAGATAATGCGACACTGAAAATCACACTATGCTTAGACGAAACAGTTTTTACCATCGGTCGAATTGATGACAAAATCAACTGCACACAAGATTTAAAAAACATTTTTCCCCCTTTGAGCAAATTAGATCAAAAGATCGACATCACGAAAAGATAATTTTGCAATAAAGATAGCACTATGTCCAAAATAAACAATTTTTCCCATCAGTGGAATTCAATCACAGGATCGACCGCATTAAAAGATTAATAATATTAAAGCTGGCACCAGTGCCCAACCAATTTCCTTTAATCCAAGCGAAAGATCTCATTTTCCACATTCAAACCTAAAATCCAACGATTTCACAAGAGGATCGAACAAAACTTGGATATCAAGAATCCAGATCTAAAACCAAACCAATCTGGGAAGGATAAAAGAAATTGAAGTCAGGACCCAAAATACCTGCGCTGCAAGACGTGGGAGGGTCGTTCTGGAGATCCTTCAGCTCCTTCGAGATCCTCTTCGAAGCCATAGCCGAAGATCGGGATCCCACAAAGTCCCAGACCGACCCAAAGATCAGATTAGCAGCAGGAGAAAGAAATAAAAGGCACGAGAGAATGGTGGAATCGAATTCTACGGACCGCGGTAATAGTGACAAGGGATGCGATCATCCAGCCAAAGATCAAGTCGATGGAAAATGATGATGAACGAAATGCCAGGATTTGACGTAGACTATGGACTTGTTTGGTAGGATCACATGGATAGAATTAGATTGGCCGTACCTAACCTCATGTTTGAAAATCATAAGGATTTTTACGTACCAATTAAAATGCCTTCACTCCTTACGCGCCATTTGAATGAGCTGCTGGGATGATTTAAAATGGTCCTTGGCCATCAGCCATGTGAGATCATCCAAATAAACTCTTAAACTCGGACTCAATTGGCAGAAATTTATTCCGAATTGATAGTGTGCTTCTATGTTTCATATTTAAATGCAATAAAAATAAAAATATATAAATTCATTCGTAATATCATTTCTTTGCTTATTTGATGAAAGCATTTATTTGTCAGTTTTTTTTCAGACAATTTGGCCACTTAATTACAAATAACCTGTTTTAATAAATAGTTAGGTTTATGTTTGAATTCTTGAACTATTTAATGAATAAAATGGGTTTGGTTTGACAAATGTTTAGCCTAAAAGGCTAAAACCTAATCCAATTGCCTTTTAGGTTATTAAAGCTTAGCATCAGCCATAACCATGGATATTTGACCATGTTCATATATTAAAGCTTAAGCATGCATTAGATCAAACCTCACCACCATAATGTGTTGTCTAACGAGGTCTAACCCTTCTCTTAAAAAAATAACCTCTGCCGATTCTGCTTTAAGATTCGGGCTCCGTCTTCATCTTCTCTGATCCCCGGTGCTCTGATTTGTTTTCTCTGGTCTGCTTCTCTGGGTGATGGGGACTCCAGCTCAGCTGCGTCCCGGCGAGTCCGTCGGGACAGGGATATCCGGCACGGCATGGCATCGGGCCCGTGGAAGTGGGTTTGAATGGGTTGCTCCTTCGCCTCCTCCGGCGGTAGTGGCGGAGCTGGAACGGAGGTATCCGAACATAGTCCAAGTGCCGATGCACTCTCTGGATGTTGAAGAAGAAAGATGGGGGAGTCATGCTATCCTCGCTCGCTGCCTCTCTCGCTGGATTCCGCCAGAAATCATAGTTCGAGAGTTCCACCGAGCGGGGTTGACAGGTGACATCGAAGCTCTGGCCCTGGCGAATAAGCATTTCATTTTTCATTTCTCTGACATCCGAGCTAAGGCTCTTGCATTGGGAAGACCCTGGGTTGTTAATGGACAACCGATCATCACTGCAGAGTGGCGTCCGGAATTCGTTCCAGTCGACAGCTCCATCCATTCTGCTCTGCTCTGGATACGGTTGCCACAGCTTCCAATTGAGTTCTGGAGTGATGAAATTATGTCGTCCATCCTTGCAGTGGCCGGGCAATTCCTTTATTCTGATGAATCAACCAAGGCAAGGAAGCGTGGAAGCTTTGCTCGGGCCTGTGTCCAAGTAGATCTGAGTATACCTCTCGGCCAGGCACTCGGATCCGTGGCAGCAGAGATCCATTTTGGCAACAGTTTTCATATGAAAATCTTGAAGGAATTTGCGGTGATTGTGGATCGTGCATCTCTCTGGATCTTGCCAGGCTGTGACGGATTCCTCCTTGCCTTCTTCCGGTCCTGCTTTTGGGCCCTGGATGGCTGCTATCAGGCACCGAAAATCTTCCCAGGACCCTCCATCGGGTGAACATCTCGGTTCTCCCGGGTCATCCCCTGCTTTGGCCGACAGATGGCAACTTCCTAAGAAACTAGCTCACCGGCAGCCGAGCAGGGGGATTGCCTTGCTCTCTCCTTCCACGAGATGAAGTCCCAGGGAGGGATGGTCCATGCGGAGAAGTCTGCATCGAGCCTTCCTCTAATGGGTGTTGTTGACCCAGGCAGCGTAGGCCCAGGCAGCCAAGCAGAGGAAAACATTGACTCAGTGATTGAAGGGATCTCTGTGCCGGTTGGTACTGTAGCAAAGTTTTAGGATGGTTTGCTGAAAGGGTCTGATGAGGGCAATGCTTCTAATCCTTTTGCATGCTTAGAGCCTGATAGATCGATTGCACAGCCTAAGTCCCGGGAGGATGGCTATTCTGGCCCTTCCAAGAGGACCCGCCTGAGGACCTTGTTTCGCAGCGAGTGGTATCCATGACCACTAAAGGAAAAGGAAAGACTTCTATTGGGGGGAAAGCTAAATCACAGGGGTCTTTCACTTTTCTAGCAACTGTTGACTCTTCCCGGGGGTCTCTTGACCTATCGGGGCCAGGGAAGAAGAAGTCTCGTCGCAAGGAAGGGCGGGTCTACGGTCTGCTTCAGGTCTCTCCTTGCCAGCCCAGATGGAGGCAGCTACTCATGATTCGGCGGTCCTTCTGCTTAAGAAGGCTATCCTTCGGGGCGAGGAGGCTGAAGCCATGGAATCGTCCTGCTCTAAGGATTCCGTTCTCCGGGATGTGAAAGTCGTATCCATGGATTCGTTCCATCAGAGGATTGTAGGGGTAAGGAACCTGCTGTGGGTTCTCTTCCAGCTGACGACCACCTTGTTGATGAGTTGATGGGATAGGGCGGGGGTTCCCCCCTTTCATGCCTCGGAATGAAGATTCTTGTCTGGAATGTGCGCGGAGCCAGAAACCATCGTTTCGCTCCGCGTTTGGGAGGCTATTGCAGCTTCATGGTTTTGATATTTGTGTTCTTCTGGAAACTCGGTTGTCGGGGACCAGTCTTGCCCGCTTCCGACGTATGGTCTCCAGATCTTGGGTTTCCTATGCTATTGACTCTGTTGGTCTCTCCGGTGGTATTGTGGTTTTGTGGAGAGCTGGCAATATCAAAGTGGATGCCTTTCATTACTGTGGTCAACAAGTTGCTCTGGTTATTTCTGATGGATCTCATGGTCCCTGGCTTCTATCGGGTGCTTATGCTAGCACTGACTTCAGGGTGCACCGGGTGCTATGGGCTGAGATTCATTCTTTGCTATCCCAGGGTATTCCTTCTCATTGCGGGTGACTTCAACTGCATTGTCGGGGCCAATGAGAAAAGAGGTGGCAGGCAGGCGGTTGATTCAGTGGAAAGATCTGAGTTCAGGAACTTCATTGCTTCAGCTGGTCTTTTGGATTTGGGATTCTCTGGGCCTCAGTTCACTTGGTGTAACAATCGTCAGGGTTCAGCTAGGGTGTGGGAAAGACTGGATAGAGCCTTGGCCAATCCTCAGTGGCTCCAGCTTTTTCCCTCAGCCAATGTTACTCATCTGTCTAGAATTGCTTCGGATCATTGTCCTATTCTGATTTCTACTGACGTGTATCTCCAGCAGAGTAGGGTGTTCCGATTTAAGAAATTCTGGACTTTCTATTCTTTGGCTAGATCTGTCATCTCACAGGTTTGGCAGTTGCCTGTCAGAGGGAGTGCCACCTACAGACTTTCACAACGTCTGGTTCTTGCTAGACGCAGACTATGTAGTTGGAGTAGAAGGGAGGTGGGGGACATTGTTCGACGGGTTGAGCAGACTGAGTCTATTATTTCGTCTCTGCAGTCAAAGGAGGACCAAGAGGGATATCTTCCTGATTCTGATCTTTTGACCCTTAGAACCAACTTGTCTCTTCATCACTCTCTTTTATTACAACAGGAGACTTTTTGGAGGCAGAGGTCCCGCATTCAGTGGATTCAGAAGGGGACTCCAACACTAGATTTTTTCACCAGGCTACTCTAAAATGCCGTGCTGCGAACCGTATTAGACGGCTTATTGACGAGGAGTGCAACCCTCAGGAGGAGTTCCAGATGATCAGGGATCAGATTCTCCATTTCTTTCAGTCTAGATGGTCTGAGCACTCTGGTGAAGGGTACCCTGTTTTCCCGGTCTCCCCTTCCTCTAGGGTCTCTGATGTGGAGAATGCTCTTCTTATCCGTCCGATTACTGAGGATGATATTCGGCGGGCTTTATGGGATCTTGGTGTTGACAAGGCTCCTGGACCTAATGGGTTCCAGCTGTTTTCTTTCGCCACTACTGGGATATTATTGGACAGGAGGTGGTGCAAGCTATTCAGCTTGTTTTTCAGTCTAAAGCAATTCCAGCAAATTGGAATCGGACTCTTATCACCCTGGTGCCAAACGCCCTGATGCTTCCTCTCCTCAGCATTTTCGCCTATTAGTCTCTGCACCACTTTATACAAAGTATGTGCGCGTATCCTGGTATCCGAATGTGTTCTGTGATGCCTCGCATCATCTCTCCACAGCAGGGGCTTTTCTCAGGGGGTGCAGCATCACTGATAATGCTCTGCTTGCTCAGGAATTCATGCATGACCTTCAGCGAGCTCCTAGCCGTCAGGGTCTTATGGCTGTCAAGCTCGATATGGAGAGAGCTTATGATAGATTGAGCTGGGGTTTTCTGCGCCATACTCTTTCTGGGTTTGGGTTTACGGAGCTCTTTGTTGACTGGGTGATGGCCTGTTAACCGGCCCTCTTCTCTCTCCTTATTAATGGTGGTCAGACTGATTATTTTCACTCGGAGGTTGGGTTGAGACAGGGCTGCCCTCTTTCGCCTTTCCTGTTCATTTTCTCGGCCGATTCATTGTCTCGGGCGCTATCTCAGGCTCAGGATAGCAACTCTTTGGCCCCTTATACTGCTGGTCCCCAAGGGCCCTCCTTTCTCACCTTATGTTCGCTGATGATTGCATTCTTCTGGGAAGGGCCACTGTTCGCAATGCTATCACTTTTGCGACTATTCTTCAGTCTTATTGTAGTGCTTCAGGGCAGAAAGTCAATATCACTAAATCTTTGATCTGTTTCAGCCTAGGACGAAGTCTACAGTTAGAGGGACTATCTCACAGATTATGGGTATTCCTAATCAGGCTGATCAACTATCCTATCTTGGAATACCTATTACGGGAGGCGGCCTCGTATCTCTAATTTCAGCAACTTAGTTAGCCGGGTCCGTGACAGATTGGATGGGTGGCAGGTCACTGGGCTCTCTATGATGGCGAGGCTTTCACTGTTACGCTCGGTGCTATCTTCCCTTCCTCTCTATCTGCTTGCCAATGCTGCCGTTCCTTTGTCTTGTTTGAGGAAGATTAAGAGACAGTTCCGGGATTTCCTCTGGGCTTCGATGCAGGATGGGCATGGTATTCACCTTCTGGCTTGGGATACTGTTTCTATGCCGATTACCGAGGGTGGGCTCGGGATCCAGTCGCTCATTGTTAGGAGGGATGCTCTGATTGCGAGGCATGCTACGTGGTTCTTGCTTGATCCGCACTGTTTGTGGAGCTCCTTTATGCGGGCCAAATATGGAGACTGAATTCTTCCTCTCTTCCTTAGCTTTTCCCTGGGTACTCTTTTTTTGGAAAGAGGTTTGCCGGCATGCTCCGGCTATTTTGGACAGCATCTCTTGGTCGCTAGGTGACGGGGCTTCTGTTGATATTGTTTATGACACTTGGATTGCTGACCTTCCACTGTCCCGTTGGCCGACTTTTGTGAGTTCTGACATCCCTCAGGGTATGAGGGTGATTGACTTATTCGGTCCGGATCGCTCTGCTTGGTCTTCTTCTATGGTCTCTAGCTTCTTTGGAGTTGAGCTTTACCGGCGCATTCTTGCCATTCCTCTTACTCCGGGTCCCACCCCTGATATTAGGGTTTGGAGGAGATCCTGTCTGTCCCATGCTCCTATTAGATATCTTGTTGAGATTTACAGCCCTCAGCCTCAGCATTCGATTGATTTGAAGTGGATCTGGCGTCTCCCCATTCATCCCAGGGTGCGGCTTTTTATGTGGAAACTTGCATGGAACACACTTCCTACTTGTTCCCTGCTCTCCGCGAGAGGTATGAGTATTCTGCCTACTTGCCCATTATGTGGTAGGGAGGACGAGACGGTTGGTCATGCTATCTTCAGTTTCTCTCAAGCGAGACAGACTTGGTAGATTTCAGGTGATGGTCCTTGGGATCAGGGGTTTGAATCCCTGTGTAGTCACTTTCTGAGTATCATCAGGGAGGATATGGGAAGAGGATTCCACGTACTGGTTTCGAGGAGGGCTTACACTGCTTATCAGATTTGGTTATCTCGGAATCGGCTTCTGTTCACTGATGAGACTATTCATCCTCGCAGGGTTGTTAGGGCCGCCTTCTCCTTAGCTGCTGAGTATACATTCCATCAGAGATTTCGTGTTTCTGCTACCCCTGGCCACTGGGACTCCCCTGCTGCTTCGGCAGCGTACCGGCGTACGGTCTTCATTTCTTGGGAGCCCCCACCTCCAGGGTTTGTTAAAATCAACTTTGATGGTAGTGTTCGCGGCAGATGTGCAGGCTCGGCTTTTGTGATTCGTGGGCCTGACGGTGAGATGCTGGCGTCTGGTGGATTTGGTCTTCTTGGTTCCACAGTGCCCTTTGCGGAGTTGTGTGCTGCTTGGGCTGGTATCTGTTGTGCTATTCGCTGTCTGGGAGCTCGCAGCATTATTGTTGAAGAAGATTCCATTACTGTTATCCGCTGGATTAGGCAGGATTCCGCGCCCGTTTGCCTATCATCCCCTTGATTGGAGATATTCATTCTAACCTTCAGGGTATTTCTTGCGCCAGGATTAGGCACATCTACCGGGAAGCCAACTCTGCGGCAGATTGGATTGCTGCTAGGATAGCGTCTCATTCTGGTTCTTGGAGCTGGAAGCCGGGTGAACCTTGCCCCCCTGTTCTCTCCCAAATTTTGTACTCTGACATATTGGGTTTGACTCATCCTAATTGATGTGATCACCCCCTGTACCAAAAAAAAAAAAAAAAATAAAATAAAATAGAAAAGGTGCAAGCAAAACCTAGTCCCCAAAATGAAAGGTACAAAAGCTCGGCCTAAATGTACTGAGGCCAAAATGGGACAAAGGGAACAAAAGAACTACCACAAACGAGTTAAGAAAAACAGGGGAATACAACTGGCATACTCTGTGAAGGATTACAAGAAGTTGACCAGCTTAGCGGATGAATGCAGAACTTTGTTGTACGTTGATGCGATCCAAGAACAATACAACAACCGACGAGGAAGGGTTAGTATGACACCCTATATCAAATGAAAAAAAATTAAACTATATGCATATAACTCAACTTTACTTGCTATCTATTAACCACTATTCGATTTTTGAGCTACTTGATTTTGATCTACTAATAAAGTTAATTAGGCTAGCAGATCGATTATGGTATTATAAATATTATCAGATTGATCCGAGTGTGTATTTTATACATATTACTCAAGTTCATTTATTATTCATTAACTTTTACTCGAGTTTTTAGTCCATATGGTTTTGATCCACTAACGGAGTGTTGGGTTAGCAGGTGAGCTTGGTTCATTATAAACCTTGATTGGGCTGATGGAGCCACACTCAATCAATACTGATGATCATACTTTTAGAAGCAACTTCAGTCGGTCACCCGGATAGAACTCTGACCCGATCACCGGGGTAAGACCTTGAGTTGAACATCCTGGTAGGATCTCCAGTCGACCATCCAGATAGAACCCTGATCCAACCATCCGGGTAGGACCTCGGATCAGCCACCCAAGTAGGATCCTTTGAGGGCCCACCTGTATGGCCCCACTGCTCATAGCTGCCCGTACGATCCTTTCCACAGTCTAGAATCTTCACAGAGATGTGGGGGACAGATTCGGCGAATTTTGGCTGTTCAGGTCTATCAAGCCCTGCCAATCTGGCGATGGCTGCTCAAGCCCAGCAAACCCTGCCAACCTGGCGATGGTTGTCCAGGTCTAACAAATCCTACCAATACTAACATGCCATGCGGGGAACAAATCCTATAATTACGGCCACTCTAGTCTTGCCACGTGCGCTTTGGCATTCGGCTACGCCGTGGGCTCCACTAACTTCAATAAAATGGGTAAGAGGGACTCTCGACTAGGAAGGATGATGCCCATACATACGCTCACACAAAGCATCTCTCTCTAAGACTCTCGAGCTTTTTTTTAAGCTTACGGTTGTTGCCCAGAGTACTAACTTGAGCATCGGAGGATCTCTATCGGATTCTTTGGTCCAGAATTTTTACAGTCTCTCGAGAGAAGCTCACTGAAAGTTCCTTGGCTCGCCGGAGAAGGCGATCAGATACTCACCAATGATCAAGGAATGTGACTTGGCACAACAAATCCCTTTAAAGAGCATGTGAGAAGAAGAAAGAAAAAGATAGGAGAAAGGAAGAGGAAGAAAGAAAATATAAGCGCTCAGCCTACCTCATCTTCTCCAACCCCTGCTCACCTTCACCGAACCCAGGAAAGAGAGAGAGAGAGAGAGGGCAGGCGGTGCTGGTGGAGTTTCCCATCGGCGGCAGAAGGCTGTTGCCAGAATGCCAGGTAATGACAATGGCTCAGCCATTAATTAAAAGAGAAAATAAGGCAATAAGATAAACGAATGACGGTCATGGTAAGTATCACCGGCAAAACAATACCCCAGTGGTCGACCATCCTCAGTCTGCTCACCCTACACCCATCACTGGCCTTGGATCATCGCCAAGCCCTGTATCACCCAAGAAATGGAAGAAACAGGGGCTTCAACCCCTTCCTCTAACCAGCAGCCATCAACTACCGATGGCACGCGCAAAGGTTAGGAGAGTGGAAAATGAAGAGGGAGAAGATGTAGGAGAATTGTTAGCAGAAATAAGGAAGGCATGTGCAGTTCCTATGAAATGATAGAGAAGATGAGGATTTGACATTGTGGGTTGATAGAAATGATCCCAAGGCCAAAATGAATAGATTAGCTTGGGACCAAGATTAAGAAAAACCTAAGGTGACAACAAGACCCATGCTAATATTACATTTTAACTCAGGGACTGTTTGGATTTAGGGAACGAAGGGAAGGGAAAGAAAATGAAGGAAAAAAAGGTCATAAGTTATTTTATTTGGGAAGAAGATGAAAGAAAGAGGAGGAAGCGAATGATAGTAACCAGTTTCCCTTGTTTCTCCCTCAGCTAGGGTAAATTTATTAACCCCTAAATCGAAAATAAGCTGGGAAGGAGAAAATGTTTAAGTTATATTTTTTTGAAAGATCAAAATATTCTTTCATTTTCTATTCTTTATTCTTCCATTCTCACGCTTGATCCCTATGAATAGGGTATAATTGTCACATAACTTTTCACTTTTTTTTTCCTCTCTATCCAAACAAGAGAATTGATATTACCTTTCTTTTCCCTTCCATCCTTTCCAAACAAAGAAAAAGAACAACCCTTCCTTCCCCTTTCATCCATTTTCTTCTTTTTACTCTCTCATTTCTTTTCCTTCAAAAATCCAAACAAAGCCTTAATTGAGAGCGATCAAGGCCACTTAGACTTCATTGTTTAATAAAAAAATTTGTGAAAAAATTGGTTAACTTATTTAATCAATGTAATCACATTCTTTTGCTTTAGTCAAAAAGTCAAAATGATAAGTTACATTTTCAAATTATATTTTTTAATCAATTTTAAATTAACACTTAATCATCTATAAGATATCTAAATTAATTTTTTTGGATTCTTCTTAAATATTGGTGCAAGATCATAATTCGTTCTTACATTAATACTCATCAATTATTCCTTTCATCTACATTTTACTCTCAATACATTTTTTAAAAAATAAAAATATACAGTTATGAAATATTCTATAATTGAAATAAAAATACTTTTTATAATATAGCATATATTTTATAAATTAGACATAATATTATTATTTAATTAGAAACTATAAAAAAATTTTATTTTAAAAAATAAAATTTATATACAATTAATGTATATATCAAAAGTATAATTAAAAATATATTTTATAAAAAAATTAAGCTTTAATTATAGAGAAATATATAATTAGTATATAAAATAGGTCTGCTGGTATAAAGGGTATTATGAAAAATTGAACAGTTCTTAAAAATTTATTCAGGGAAGTTATAATGTAAAATAATATGGATAACAAATACTAAGTTATTTCTAATGTATAAAAGAATATGAGTAAATTATTTTTAATTCAAGTGTTGCTTAGACACTTACTCAGAAACATATGGATTCTTAAATAATTTGATACCTCTCAAAGAACAAGATCTTAAGGTTAAATATAAGATAAACTCGGGATAATTATAAGGATAAAAACTAAGTTATGATCCCATGTTTTGATTAGTAGGAAATAGCAAAGGAAGGAAACGTAGGAGGACACTGCCATTGAGGATCTAAATAAATAAGTAAAGGATAGACAATAAAGGCTCCTAGAACGCCAACTCTGCAATTAGTCAAATTAAGCATCGTCTTCTCCTAATCCAGATCTTATAAGCAACCATCTTCATTAGGTTTCTTTACATCATTTAGCATTTAGTTTATTTTGTTGGATCATTAATTCAATATTGGACTTATGTGTGAAATAATTATATATTACAAACTATCAAATAAGGTTAAGCCCAATTAAAAGTGATCTGCTAAGGTTTCAGTGATGTAAGCTTTAAATTATTTGATAAGGTGTTCGTCTTTAATGTGTAGAGATATTTTTATGATGGGCTAAAATAGAAATATTAAAAGATAATAATAAAATTATCTATATATAACGGTTATGGTCCTTATATCGGACGTATAATCTTCTTCTTTGAATCCCATTATCAAAAAGAAAAGTCTAGAGAAAATTCTAAAGAGCTCTTTAGAGTACGTGTTGATCTGGAAGGCTAGCCGCATGGCTCTGATGAGCAATCAAGCAAATGGATTCAGGTACGCTTCTATTTATTATTTATTAATTCTTCATGATTGAACATGGATGATTCTTGGGCTTCTTGGTAATGGTTTTCTTATTATTTATTAATTCTTGATAATTGAACATGGATGATTCTTGGGCTTTTTGGTAATGGTTTCTGATATGACTGATCCCAACGTCGTCAGAAAAGGTAACGGCAATCACTGTCGTTTCCCCCACCCCCGGCACCCCCTCGGGGTCGGGGGTGGGGCCATCATTTCTTAACCCCGGGGCCCCTACCGGCCTCGGGGTGCATCGTCATTTCCCCACCTCCGGCACCCCCTCGGGGTCGGGGGGGGTCATCATTTCTTAACCCCGGGGCCCCTACCGGCCTCGGGGTGATCGTCATTTCCCCACCTCCGGCACCCCCTCGGGGTCGGGGTGGGGCCATCATTTCTTAACCCCGGGGCCCCTACCGGCCTCGGGGTGCATCGGTCATTTCCCCACCTCCGGCACCCCCTCGGGGTCGGGGTGGGGCCATCATTTCTTAACCCCGGGGCCCCTACCGGCCTCGGGGTGCATCGTCATTTCCCCACCTCCGGCACCCCCTCGGGGTCGGGGTGGGGCCATCATTTCTTAACCCCGGGGCCCCTACCGGCCTCGGGGTGATCGGTCATTTCCCCACCTCCGGCACCCCCTCGGGGTCGGGGTGGGGTCATCATTTCTTAACCCCGGGGCCCCTACCGGCCTCGGGGTGAACGGTCATTTCCCCACCTCCGGCACCCCCTCGGGGTCGGGGTGGGGTCATCATTTCTTAACCCCGGGGCCCCTACCGGCCTCGGGGTGAATCATCCCCACCATTTCCCCACCTCCGGCACCCCCTCGGGGTCGGGGTGGGGTCATCATTTCTTAACCCCGGGGCCCCTACCGGCCTCGGGGTGGTCATTTCCCCACCTCCGGCACCCCCTCGGGGTCGGGGTGGGGTCATCATTTCTTAACCCCGGGGCCCCTACCGGCCTCGGGGTGAACGGTCATTTCCCCACCTCCGGCACCCCCTCGGGGTCGGGGTGGGGTCATCATTTCTTAACCCCGGGGCCCCTACCGGCCTCGGGGTGATCGGTCATTTCCCCACCTCCGGCACCCCCTCGGGGTCGGGGTGGGGCCATCATTTCTTAACCCCGGGGCCCCTACCGGCCTCGGGGTGATCGTCATTTCCCCACCTCCGGCACCCCCTCGGGGTCGGGGTGGGGCATCATTTCTTAACCCCGGGGCCCCTACCGGCCTCGGGGTGATCGTCATTTCCCCACCTCCGGCACCCCCTCGGGGTCGGGGTGGGGCCATCATTTCTTAACCCCGGGGCCCCTACGGCCTCGGGGTGCATGGTCAACACGCTATCAACCGCCGAAGAAAACAGCAACTATCAGCATGCACGGTGCTCACGCATGATCTTCGCACATGGCTGTGCCTTGCCGTAGTACCATTTACTCCTGTACTCCTACGTGCCTCATAATGTATGCCCCTGTGTGACCAAGGGTCACGGAGGGCCATGCCTCATAACGATGTTTGGCGCGTTGCATGCCTCTGTGCGCCACCATGCCTTACTAGGGTGTACGACTCGCCGCCTCTAGCAATGGAGCCCAGTCACATCCATCGTGACGTACAAGAGATCTTCCGAAGCTGCAAGTCACGGTATTCGGACAGGTATAAAAGAGACATATTCAGCTGTAAGTGGGATCCGAACTCTGGTTTTCTGAGCTTTCTTCCTCCCAGCAAAAACCCTAACTGCCCCAGCTTCTTCTCGCTGGGGGTTCTTTGTCTGAACCCAAGCCACTAACTTGATCGTCGGAGGGTCCCCACCGGTGCTACCGGTCCCCGGGGACTTTTCTTGCAGGATTTCCCGGAGCGAGACATCCGTTTCCCCGACGTTCGAAGGCGGTGACTTGGCGTCATCAGATTGGCGCGCCAGGAAGGGGGGTGTAAGAGAGACTTCGAACCAGCGGCTTTCTTTCGAAGACCTAAAGCCATGGTGACAACTCGAATGAAAGGGAGCTTCAGCCGGTCGCGCTGGGAGGCAGCGCTGCGGGGCTGGTCCACCCGCGGAGGCCCCCCAGCTCTCGTATCTTGTTTCCCAGAGCCTCCGAACCCCAGGAGGCAGGGCCTTCTGCTCCGCAGAATGGCGCCCCTGCATCCGCTCCACAGCCACTTCAAGAAGATCGATTCGCTGACCTGGCCACCCAGGTCCAGTCGCTGGCAGCGGCGGTCAAAAGCATGCAGCAGCAGCAACAAGTAGCCTTGCGACAGCCGGAGCCGAGCCCATCTGTCCCAGGGGCGGTGCAGCCCAGTCAGCACTCCTCCCGCCGGAGGTCGCCCGTTCCTGCAGATCATCACCGCCGATCCCAGCCAAGCCGCATCGCCGCGAGCGTCCAAAAGGCCCCGGTCTCCTTCTCGCCACGCCAGCATCTCTCCTAAGCGACGGCACGGAAAGGAGGCGGAGCGCGCGCGCCGACATCGTCGCCTCCGCTCTTCTTCTGAGTCTTCAGGGGAGGGCTCCGTTGATGGCCGGATGCCTCGCCGAGCTGAGCGGCGACTCGAGGAGTGTAATCAGAAGTTGGAAGAACTTAGCCGTCGAATCACCCACCTGCCGGAGACTGATTACGACAGTCGGCCTCCCCTGTCCCGCCGCATCATGGAGGAGCCAATCTCTACCCGGTTCCGCCTTCCTCAGCTGGACCCTTATGACGGGACTACGGACCCCCTGGACCATTTGGAAAGTTACAAGGTGCTCATGCAGGTTCAGGGGGCCACAGACTCCCTTATGTGTGTGGCCTTCCCTGCTACTCTGAAAAAAGCTGCCCGGGCCTGGTACTCTCGCCTGCCGCCACGGAGCATCGACTCCTTTCGCCAGTTGGAGAGGGCTTTCCTGGCCCACTTTGACGCCTGCCGGAAGATCCCGAGGGTGGCGGACAGTCTATTTGCTGTCCAGCAGAAGAATGGCGAGTCCCTGCGAGACTACGTCGCCCGGTTTAAGGAGGCCGCCCTGGAGGTATATAACTTGGAGGACTCAGTGGCTACCTTGGCTCTGAAGCGAGGGCTCCGCCCTTCCCGTTTCGCGTATTCTCTTGACAAGAAGCCACCGGGTTCCTACTCCGAACTCCTGATCCGCGCCCAGAAATACATCCGGGCAGATGAAGCTGACTTTTCTCGGCGTGAGGCCGGCGGGAGTATACCCCGGAAGCCAGCCCAGCCAGAACCTGCGGAAGCCCGCCCCAGGAGGCCCGAGCCTCCTCGCCGACCAGACAACCGCCCTCGACCTCCTGCACCAAGAGACGGGCCGTACACTCCGTTGCTTGCTCCCATATCCCAGATCCTGCTCGAGATCGAAGGGGAGCCTTACCTGCAACGTCCTCCTCCCATCAACCCGAAGATCCCCCGGAACAAGAGCCTCTACTGCCGCTACCACCGGGACCATGGCCACAACACCGACGACTGCCGGCAGCTGAAGAAAGCCATTGAAGATCTCATTCAACAGGGCCACCTGAGGAAGTTCGTCCAAAGGAACAACCCAGGAGCTCCCGGCCCATCAGCGCCTGCACCGCCGATGATTGATAACGCCCCGACGGAGAAGACGGTAGCGATGATCTCCTGGGGGGCAGGGGGCCCGCCGAAGAGACCGAGGGGGGAGGGAGGAGCGGAGGCTGTAATTCCTTTTTTCGAAGAGGACCTAGAGGGGGTTGTAAACAAAGATGATGATAGCGTCGTCGTATCCATGACGATTGCTAAGCACCCTGTAAAACGAATCCTGGTCGACAGTGGAAGTTCAGTAGATGTTTTAAACTACGACGCCTTTGTTCGCATGAACCTGTCGCATGATTTACTTCAACCTGTCGTCACGCCTTTGATGGGATTCACGGGGGATTCTGTGAGGGTCGAGGGGGAGATTACTCTTCCTGTGACAGCCGGAATGGCTCCGTGCCAGAGCACTGTCCTTATAAAGTTTTTGGTGGTCCGTGTGCCCCTGGCGTACAATGCGATTCTTGGGAGGCCCGGGCTCAACCTCTTGGATGCCGTCATTTCCACCAAGCGACTCCTAGTGAGGTTCCCAACCACCAGCGGGATCGGCGAGATGCGAGGAGAGCAGGACCTGCCGGCGCTATGCTATCACTTGGCCCCCAGTCCCCAGGGGGCAGTGCTTGCACCACCGTCGACATCGACATCGGAAACTCTTGACCCACGGGACTTGGAGAGGAGGGGGGAACCGGCCGAGCGGCTGCTTACCTTCCCCCTCGGGGAGGACCCCGCGCAGACGGTTCGAGTCGGAGCTTCGCTTCCTGACGAAGCCCGTGACCAGCTCCTAACCTTTCTGCGGGCCAACGCCGACGTCTTCGCGTGGTCAGCATCTGACATGCCCGGGATCCCGGAGGAGGTGATTACACACCAGCTCAACATCCGACCAGAGTGCCGGCCCATCAGGCAGAAGAAAAGGAGTTTTGCTCCGGACCGGCAGAAGGCTGTCGACGAGGAGGTGCGGAAGCTGTTGGCGGCTGGCCACATTCGTGAGGTGCGCTACCCCGACTGGTTGGCGAATGTCGTGATGGTTCGGAAGGCCAGTGGGAGCTGGAGGATGTGTGTGGACTTCACCGACCTCAACAAGGCGTGCCCCAAGGACAGCTTTCCGCTCCCCCGAATCGACCAGCTGGTGGACGCCACTTCCGGGCACGGGACGCTCAGTTTCATGGATGCGTTCTCGGGGTACAATCAAATCAAGATGAGCTCAGTAGACGAGGAGGCAACCTCCTTTGTCACGGAGAAGGGGATCTACTGTTACAGAGTGATGCCTTTCGGGCTGAAAAACGCCGGGGCCACTTATCAAAGGTTGATGAACAAGGTTTTCGAGAATCAGCTGGGCGCAATATGGAGGTCTATGTGGACGACATGCTGACTAAAAGCACCAGCGCAGGAGACCATGTGACCGATCTCGGGGAGACTTTCGGCAATCTGCGCCGGTACCGAATGAAGCTCAACCCCCACAAATGCGCCTTTGGAGTGGCGGCCGGCAAGTTCCTGGGTTTCATGGTGACCCAGCGCGGGATCGAAGCCAACCCCGACAAGATCAGAGCTATCCTGGAGATGCGGCCCCCGGTCAGCAAGAAGGAGGTGCAGCGCCTGACGGGGAGGGTGGCGGCCTTGAGTCGTTTCATGTCAAGGTCGGCGGAGAGGTGTCTACCCTTTTTCAAGGCGCTGCGCAAGATTAACGGCTTCGAGTGGACGAAAGAATGTCAGAGCTCCTTTGAAGAATTGAAGCAGTTTCTCTCCACTCCACCGCTGCTATCCAAGCCCGAAAATGGGGAGGAGCTCTTCCTGTATCTGGCCGCTTCCCCGGAGGCCGTCAGCTCGGTACTGGTGCACATGGATACCGACGGAACTCAGAAGCCGATCTACTACACCAGCAAAATACTCCATGACGCGGAGACCAGGTATTCAAAAACTGAGAAGATCATCTTCGCTCTGGTGGTCTCTACTCAGCGCCTTCGGCCTTATTTTCAAGCTCATCCCATCGTGGTGCTTACGGATCAGCCCCTGCGAGCTATCCTGTCTCGCCCCGACACCTCCGGCCGGCTGGCTAAATGGGCCATCAAGCTAGGCGAGTTCGATCTGTCCATCCGACCGAGGTCAGCCATGAAGTCTCAGGTGTTGGCGGATTTCCTAGTCGAATGCTCCTGGACCAAGAAGGACATGGAGGAGGCGCAACCGGAGGAGTTTGGGGACCCCCCTCATCAGGGGAGGTGGAGGATTGGATCCTGCATGTGGACGGAGCGGCAAACTCCCAAGGGAGCGGTGCCGGGCTCATCCTTGCAAGCCCGGAGGGAGATGTAGTAGAGTACGCCCTCAGATTCCAGTTCCCGGCGACCAATAATCAGGCGGAGTACGAAGCCCTGCTGGCGGGGTTGAGACTAGCCAAGGAATTGGGCGCGGGGCGCTTGAGGGCCTTTACCGACTCTCAGCTCATTTCTGGGCAAATTACTGGTGAATATGAGGCTAGGGACCCGATCATGTCCCGTTACCTGAGCAAGGTGCAGTCCCAGGCGTCTCATTTTTCTTACTTCCGTGTCAGCTATATCCCCAGGGCAGAGAATGCCAGAGCTGACTCCCTGTCCCGCTTGGCCACTTCGGTCGATGGGGCGTTAGGGAGGACATACGTGGAGCATCTACCAGCCCCAAGCATTGAGACCGCGGAAGAAGTGTTGCCAGTGGAGCCGGAGCCCTCCTGGATGGATGCCTACATCCGATACTTGACCGACGGTACCCTCCCGGGGGACCCAGCGGAGGCCAAACAGCTTAGGCGAAGGGCCCCGAGATTCTTGATGATGGACGGGAAGCTTTATCGAAGATCATTCTCATATCCGGTCCTTAGGTGTGTAGGGCCATCGGAGTCGGATTATATCCTTAGGGAGATCCATGAAGGCATATGCGGGAGTCATCTGGGGGGCAGAGCCCTGGCTTACAAGGCTCTGCGCCAAGGGTACTTCTGGCTGACGATGAAGGAGGACGCGGCCGAGCTTGTCAAGAGGTGTGATATCTGCCAACGTCATGCCAATATCCAGCGACAACCGACGTCTAACCTGACCCCCGTGATGGCGCCTTGGCCCTTTGCCCAGTGGGGCATGGATATCTTGGGTCCATTTCCCCCGGCTTCCGGACAGCGAAAGTTCCTCTTGGTGGCGGTGGACCACTTCACCAAGTGGGTCGAAGCTGAGGCTTTGGCCAAGATTACCGAGAGCAAAGTAAGATCTTTTTTCTGGAAGTCAATCATATGTCGGTTTGGCCTGCCACGCACACTGGTCACCGATAATGGCCGTCAGTTTGATAATGCACCTTTTCGGGAGTTCTGCTCCGAGCTGGGTATTTTTCAAAGATTTACTTCCGTCGGACATCCTCAAACCAACGGGGCGGCTGAAGTGATCAACCGAATCATTCTCCAAGGACTGAAGTCTCGGCTGGACGGTTGCAAGGGACGTTGGGTAGAGGAGCTCCCCAACGTGCTATGGGCCTATCACACGACGCCTCGAGCCCCCACTGGAGAGACGCCATTCAGCCTAGTTTTTGGCTCAGAAGCTGTTATCCCCGTGGAGATCGGAGCACCTAGCCCCCGAGTGGAGGCTTACAGTGAAGAAGGTAATTCTGACCAACTGAGAGCCAACCTCGACCTGGTGGAGGAAATGCGGGGCAGGGCGCGGCTTCGAATGGCAACCTACCGGCAACGGGCCGCGAGGTACTACAACGCGCGCGTGCGCCCCCGAACGTTCCTACCAGGAGACCTAGTTCTCCGGCGGGCCGAGGTCTCAAAGCCAACTGAAGGAGGTAAGCTAGCCCCTAACTGGGAAGGACCCTACCGGATCACCGAGACGCTGCACCACGGAGCTTATAAAATTGAAGGACTTGATGGGACGCCACTTCCTAGGACGTGGAATGCGGATAACCTCCGCCGGTATTATCAGTAATGTATCCATTTTTTCATGTTAAGCATAGTCTCCGTGTTTGTTTGGGTATTCATCCCTTATTCAATGCTAACAAGATTCAATTCTAGTTATCTGAATCTTCTCAAAGCCCTGCACCAGCCAGGCATAAGCCCAGTGTACCACTGGCAGAGCGGTGTACCACCGGCTCTCAACAACAAAAGCCCGGCACTTCGTCGGCACTCAAAGCCCTGCACCAGCCAGGCATAAGCCCAGTGTACCACTGGCAGAGCGGTGTACCACCGGCTCTCAACAACAAAAGCCCGGCACTTCGTCGGCACTCAAAGCCCTGCACCAGCCAGGCATAAGCCCAGTGTACCACTGGCAGAGCGGTGTACCACCGGCTCTCAACAACAAAAGCCCGGCACTTCGTCGGCACTCAAAGCCCTGCACCAGCCAGGCATAAGCCCAGTGTACCACTGGCAGAGCGGTGTACCACCGGCTCTCAACAACAAAAGCCCGGCACTTCGTCGGCACTCAAAGCCCTGCACCAGCCAGGCATAAGCCCAGTGTACCACTGGCAGAGCGGTGTACCACCGGCTCTCAACAACAAAAGCCCGGCACTTCGTCGGCACTCAAAGCCCTGCACCAGCCAGGCATAAGCCCAGTGTACCACTGGCAGAGCGGTGTACCACCGGCTCTCAACAACAAAAGCCCGGCACTTCGTCGGCACTCAAAGCCCTGCACCAGCCAGGCATAAGCCCAGTGTACCACTGGCAGAGCGGTGTACCACCGGCTCTCAACAACAAAAGCCCGGCACTTCGTCGGCACTCAAAGCCCTGCACCAGCCAGGCATAAGCCCAGTGTACCACTGGCAGCGGTGTACCACCGGCTCTCAACAACAAAAGCCCGGCACTTCGTCGGCACTCAAAGCCCTGCACCAGCCAGGCATAAGCCCAGTGTACCACTGGCAGAGCGGTGTACCACCGGCTCTCAACAACAAAAGCCCGGCACTTCGTCGGCACTCAAAGCCCTGCACCAGCCAGGCATAAGCCCAGTGTACCACTGGCAGAGCGGTGTACCACCGGCTCTCAACAACAAAAGCCCGGCACTTCGTCGGCACTCAAAGCCCTGCACCAGCCAGGCATAAGCCCAGTGTACCACTGGCAGAGCGGTGTACCACCGGCTCTCAACAACAAAAGCCCGGCACTTCGTCGGCACTCAAAGCCCTGCACCAGCCAGGCATAAGCCCAGTGTACCACTGGCAGAGCGGTGTACCACCGGCTCTCAACAACAAAAGCCCGGCACTTCGTCGGCACTCAAAGCCCTGCACCAGCCAGGCATAAGCCCAGTGTACCACTGGCAGAGCGGTGTACCACCGGCTCTCAACAACAAAAGCCCGGCACTTCGTCGGCACTCAAAGCCCTGCACCAGCCAGGCATAAGCCCAGTGTACCACTGGCAGAGCGGTGTACCACCGGCTCTCAACAACAAAAGCCCGGCACTTCGTCGGCACTCAAAGCCCTGCACCAGCCAGGCATAAGCCCAGTGTACCACTGGCAGAGCGGTGTACCACCGGCTCTCAACAACAAAAGCCCGGCACTTCGTCGGCACTCAAAGCCCTGCACCAGCCAGGCATAAGCCCAGTGTACCACTGGCAGAGCGGTGTACCACCGGCTCTCAACAACAAAAGCCCGGCACTTCGTCGGCACTCAAAGCCCGCGCCAATCAAGCATAAAACCCGGCTAACCGCCGGCGGATTGACGCACCAAGGGTTCTTCGCAGTCAGGACCCGACGCTCTACCGGTCAGACCAAAGCCAAGTCCCGCGGGCATCAAGCCGCGCGCCAGACCAACGCCAGGTTCGATGCTTGATCAAGCGTCACGCCTATGGCTCCAAGGGCGCCTACCGGCCTAGTCTCCAATCAGCGGTGCCCCCGCTCCCAAGATTCAACCCCACCTAACTTTAACTAGCGGGTTCATGTAATTAAGGCGGAACGGCGTGGGTAGGAAGGTGTTCCCTAGAATCGTCGGGACGAACGGACTCGTGTGGCCACATGTCAATCAATGAAGTCAATAACAGTGCAAAAATCGTCGAGAAAGCTTTCATTAATAGAAGGGATTACAAAACCCCGACATAGTCAGGCTTACAGAAACAAAGAAAGGCAGCAAAGTAACGGGTGCGAACTCAAGGCTCCGCCGGTGCGGTTCGTCATCGGAAGGGGCCGGGTCCGACGATGGCTCTGGCTCAACCTCCAGGGCGCGGGGGAAATCTAGGTCCTTGGCCACTTTCTCCTTGGCATACTGGAATCCGTCGAGGAACGCGGCGGCTGAAGCTTCGGCTAGGTCGTCTGTGTAACGCTCAGACGACCTGTATTCTTCGACAAGCTTGGCAGCTCGAGTTTTTTCTGCGGCTAAGGCTTCCACCGCGTCCCTCTCGGTCTCTGGCGCGACCTATCTCTTCCTTATACCGGCCAGCCTCTTCTTTTGCCGCCACTTCGGCCTCTTCTCTCGCCGCTCTAGCCTCCTCCGACGCCGCTCCCGCCCGTTCCTCGGCCTCCCGAAGAGCCTCGGTTAGCTCCGAGATATGAATGTTCCTCGCCATAACCGCGCTCTCGGACTCCATCATCTGGGAGATCGCTGCGCGCGCGCGGTTGGCCTCGATCTCCGCTTTGCCCTCGGCGGCTCTTACCTCGCTGGCGCAGGACTCTTTGATCTCCTCCAGTGCCTTCTCTGCTGCTTCTGCGCGGTCCTGCATCTCCCGGAGAAGGTTCTTCCCCCCGCGGATCACCTCCCTAGCGGCCTTTAGGGAATGCACAATCTGCGCGCACAAGCCTCAAGTCAGCAAAGTATGTGTACATGGAACAATAAGGGATAAAGGGCAAGAAGGTCGCCTACCCTGAACGCAGCGGCATAAGACTCCCTGAAGAACTCGCCTGTCTTTTGACGACCAAGGCCTTCGGTGATCCTAGGATCCAGAACCGAGCCCAGGACCCGCTCGGCCCAATAGCCATCGCCCAGGAAGTCCAGGGGCGACCTGGGTGCGTCCCCACTTCCCTCTGCCGCCTCTGACCTCCCCGGCCCTGTGGGCGGGTCGCCCCTAACCGGCCCCTCGGGGGCTGGACTGGTGGGACCGGATGGCCCCTCACCCCAGTCCCGGCTGGCACCAAATGGAGTCGCTCCTTCGGGAACCGGGAGCCCTCCGGTCGGCGCGGCTCCCCCGCCACGACTCTGCGGCGGTACCTCCCGTTGCGGCTCCAGCCTCCGGTGGAGTGTCGGCCGTGAGGTCGACCTCCGCGGGACAGGGATGTGTTGCGGAATCCCGGGAGGGGAGGTCCTCGCTGGGGAGGAGGCCCTCGCGGAGGAGGAGGAGGCCCGGATCACCAAGCGCTTCGGGGCCGGGGCTTGCTGCCCCCCGGATGATCCTTCCCGACCCCTTTTCTTGATGACCTTTAACAATTTCGCCCTCGGAACTTTCATTGCTGCACAATGCAAGTCAAGTTTTCAGCAAAAAAAAAAAAAAAAAAAAAAGAAGAAAGAAGAGCGGGATTTTTAGCTAAGTGCGAAGAGGACTTACCCCGATGGGAGACTAGGCCCGCCAACTCGAAGTTCTCCTCCCCTAGCAGTAGGGTGTACCGGGGAATCTCGGCAGTCAGCAAGGCCCCCATCGCCTCCCGGTCCCCAGGTTGGACGGTCGCGACATTCCCTCGGAGGTCGGGGTTCCCCCACCGGGGCCGGACTTGATCGATATTAGCAAAAAAGAAACGGGGTTTCCACCCCTTAATCGATGAAGGCAAAAGGAGCTTAATGACCCTATTGGGTCGGGGCTGAAACACCCACCACCCCTTCTGGGCCCGAAGAGAATAAAAATTACGGAACAAACTGACCCTAGGGGTAATACCTAGGCGATGACAAAGGATAACAAAGGCGCTAATTACCCGACAAGAGTTCGGGACTAGCTGGGAGGGAGTTAAAGAATAGAAGTCAAGGAGCGTGATAAAAAAGGGTGGAAAGGAGGACGGAGGCCTACCTGTAGGCAGACCTCGTAAAAGGCTACGCGACCGGGTCGGGAGGAGATGAACCCGGTCGTCGGGGGTCGGAAGAAATAGTTTGATCTCCTGAGGGATCCGATAACGGGCCCGGATCCTTTCCAGATCCGACCGTGTCATCGAGGAGGCTACCCCCCCTGGGGATTCCTCCACCCTCGAGGAGGTCCCGACCCCCGGCCGACGACCCCTCAACGAGGCTCCACCGGCGGCCCGCCGCCGAGCCAAAGGAATGTGGTCCTCTGAATCAGAGGACCACTCGACTGGAGGAGAAGGAGAAGGGGTTTGGGGCCCCACAGAGGGAGGGCGGTCCTCAGAACCGTCCTCCGATGTCCAAGAGGGTAGACTCATGAAAAAGAAGAATCAAGATGAAAGAGGCTGACCTGGAGAAACAAGGAAAGCTGGACGCGAGCTTGCAGGTTGCAGGAGCACTAGGAGAACAGGCAGAGAGGAAGACGATGATGGGGTGGTATGGTGCCAGTTCCTTCCCCCTCGCCTGGCTTTGTGGGGTTTTCAAAACATCCCGCCATGTCCCGTCGGCCACGCGGCCCTTCACCATACGCTGGCTCGCCTCGAGGAATGCCCCAGCGCGCGGCGCGATACGCCCCCGACCGATGGTGGGGCCCCCGTTGATATCGCCGTAATGGGAAGAAATCATTACGCACCTTTCCGCGCGGACTTCGAAGAGCTGATCCTCACTTTCGAGGGCGATCGTGGCTGGCGTGGTACGGAAGGCCGTCTCTTTGCATCCCCCGTACCGTCCGCATAAGGAACAAGGCTAGGGATCAGCCACGTGGAGAACGCCCCTTGGGCCTCAGCGGTGGGACCCGCTTCGCCCCAGGGGCGAGGGGGCATCTGATATGACTGATCCCAACGTCATCAGGCAGGGTAACGGCAGTCAGTCAACGTCATCAGGCAGGGTAACGGCAGTCAGTCATTTCCCCACCTCCGGCACCCCCTCGGGGTCGGGGTGGGGTCATCATTTCTTAACCCCGGGGCCCCTACCGGCCTCGGGGTGAACTGTCATTTCCCCACCTCCGGCACCCCCTTGGGGTCGGGGTGGGATCATCATTTCTTAACCCCGGGGCCCCTACCGGCCTCGGGGTGAACTGTCATTTCCCCACCTCGGCACCCCCTCGGGGTCGGGTGGGGTCATCATTTCTTAACCCCGGGGCCCCTACCGGCCTCGGGGTGAACTGTCATTTCCCCACCTCCGGCACCCCCTCGGGGTCGGGGTGGGGTCATCATTTCTTAACCCCGGGGCCCCTACCGGCCTCGGGGTGAACTGTCATTTCCCCACCTCCGGCACCCCCTCGGGGTCGGGGTGGGGTCATCATTTCTTAACCCCGGGGCCCCTACGGCCTCGGGGTGAACTGTCATTTCCCCACCTCCGGCACCCCTCGGGGTCGGGGTGGGGTCATCATTTCTTAAACCCGGGGCCCCTACCGGCCTCGGGGTGAACTGTCATTTCCCCACCTCCGGCACCCCCTCGGGGTCGGGGTGGGGTCATCATTTCTTAACCCCAGGGCCCCTACTGGCCTCAGGGTGCATGGTCGACACGCTATTCAACCGCCGAAGAAAACAGCAACAATCAACATGCACGATGCTCACGCATGATCCTCGGCACATGGCTGTGCCTTGCCGTAGTACCATTTAGTACTCCTGTAAAGTGTGCCCCGGTACGGAGGGTCACGCCTCATAACGATGTTTGGCGCGTTGCACGCCTCTGCGCGCCACCAGGCCCTACTAGGACGTACGACTCGCCGCCTCTAGCAATAGGAGCCCAGTCACATCCATCGGTGACAGTACAAGAAAGGTCTTCCGAAGCTGCACGTCACGGCATTCAGACAGGTATAAAAGAGACATATTCAGGCTGTAAGGGGATCCGAACTCTGGCTCTCTGAGCTTTCCTCCTCTCAGCAAAAACCCTAACTGCCCCAGCTTCTCTTCGCGTGGGGTGGTTCCTTGTCTGAACCCAAGCCACTAACTTGATCGTCGGAGGGTCCCCACCGGTGCTACCGGTCCCCGGGGACTTTTCTTGCAGGATTTCCCGGAGCGAGGCATCCGTCTTCCCCGACGTTCGACGGCGGTGACTTGGCGTCATCAAGCTTCAGGAAGAGGTCTTGGTCTATGAAAAGCAATACATTAAGTAAGAATGATTCTTTTAGTCAACAAATCAACAATCATTCTGTATCAAAAATTGCCAACTTTTGGACATTAGCTACATCATCTCGAAGCACACCTCCCATGACCGGTACAAGAACAAATTAAAAGTGACCAACTCGAGGTGAATAACACTTGACGTAGAAGTTGGACACTAATCAAGTGATTAATTGGATCTAATAGTTTTATGTAGAACATGGCAGCAATGCTGTAACAGTCTTCCCACATCGTTTTCTAGTCTCCAGTACTACTTGAAAATAACGAGAATAAACTTGTATGACGAGAGCTACCATGCCTCGGTTCTCATCTTCATTTCAATTGCCCTGTTAAGTGATCACTGGAATGTAGAGAGTAAGTTTCAAGCATGATTTTCAAAATCAGACTAAATCAGCTGGTCGGGCGGTCTAATTGGGAATCGGTCATAAGTTTGATCCGATTTTATTATTAAAATTTATTTTATATGATCCGATAAAAATTAAAAAAATCCATTAAATCGATCCGATTTCAAACCGATCCAATTCAATTTTTGTTTTTAATTTTTTATTTAAATTGATGTTTATATTTTATTATTTTTATATTATTTAATTAATTGATTTATTTGTTCGAACAATTGACTCATCACCCAAATATTAGATCGGTTCATTATTCTATTCAATTTTCAAAACATTGATTCCAAGTGACCTTGCAAGTACCCACGTCCAATGCGCTGTTCTCAAACCCCAATTTCAGTAATTGTAGACATAGTTATTTATTTATTTTTGTTAGAAAGTAATGAGATTATTGATATTTAAACTATGAGTGTTAGTCCTTGGATCTGGTCCATCCTATTCAATGATTCTAATCTTGATGGGATAAAAATCAAGACGTTTTGACCCAAACAGATTTCAGAATCAATCTCCCCCGTCCCATATATGTCGACAGCTATAACATATTATAATATTAATTTTAGATAAATTTAATTTATTTTAAAAACATAATTTTAAATTAAAATATATTTATTACTGTGAAAATCTGCTCTCTAACTTGGATGCGGCTCGACTTCGAATCTGAATGCTGATCTCTCGTCCAGATGGAACCTACAAGATAGTCCTCGCGTAGAGAGTGCCTGGGGTGGCCCTCTGTGGAAGACCCTCCGACGCCTAAGTCAATGAAAATTCACAGCAAGTAGATATAAGGAGAAGGCCGAAGAGTTCCTCAAGATGAATAGCCTTTCGAAAACTCAGAGCTCTGCTCAAGCTTTAATAGAGTTTTCAGTTAGAGTACCAATGAAAGCGTACTTAAGAGACTTCAGGACTAGGATATTTATAGGCGATCACCTGATTCCTTGGGCACGTCATAGGGGTCTGAAAACTGTTCATATTCGAATCAAGTTTGTTACGGAGCTGATGGGACCAGTATCTAGTTAGTTAGAGGATCGACGGCTAGGAGAGTTGGTTGATACTTTGAGATTCAACGATTATGTATGCCCTAGGCCACTTCTATAGGCCTTATAGCCGCTTTCGGTATTGTTTGCATAATTTTTCGTTTGAGATCTTGTTCAACTATCATGAATTTGAACTCTCCTGAGTTTGATTTCGCAGAAGTACTTAAATGCCTTGGTCTGGATGAGGCGTAGAAGTAGCTCGGTTTGCCAAGGAATGAGAATAGCTCGGTTCGTCGAAGTATGAGAATAGCTCGGTTTGTCGAGGAATGAGAATAGTTTGGTTCGCCAAGGTGATTTGATTCTGTCGAAGATGATTCGGCTCTGCTGTTTTTCAAATGCGACAGCTGGCTGATAGGATATTGAGATTGGTCTCAACCCTTTGATAGTATGTATGAGCATTAACGCAACGATAATTTTATCTTTTATTTTTAAAAAATATAATATTAAAGTTCTGTAAATAAAATTTTATAAAATTTATATTTTTAGTAAGCACTGCAGACCAGAGATCGTGACAGATGAAAGGGCTACATCTTGTTTCATACAAAAAATAAGGTAGATTTAAAATCTTGGCTGTTACCATTTGTCGCTGCATGTACCACACGTGCTTGGACTGGATGACTGCAGGCAATTATGGGCCCACCTTATCACAAGATCCAGTGGGCGCCGTGCAGAGCCCCAGGAAGCTTCCCGGAAAGCGTGCAACGCACGGGTCCCGGTACCGGTGTTAAATTGTGGCTCAAATGCCGACATTTTCTTTGCTGGCTTCCAAAGGGATGCGGTTTGAAAGCAATGCCAAAGGATGACAACAACGTCCACCCTTCACCGTCCGGAGTCTCGTTTGGATAACCTTTCCGCTGCAAGAAAAGGCTGGAATTATTAATATATTTGTGGAGGGATAATATTGTTTAAGATGGAATCAGTTTGGGCCTTCATGAAAGAAAGTAAACACTATTACAAATATAAAAATAAACCAGCAGTTTGATCAATGACAGCTTGGTTGCAATTCGTATACGCTGTTCGTTGATTGTTTTGGCAAGATAAGCACTTCAATGATTGAAGTCGGATATTTTCCAGATAACACGTCATGCATTTCCATCCGTTAAATATATCTGAGAGTGAATCCATGATAAGATTACAATGGACGTACAGGCCGTCATGGTGGACTATAGAGCTCTTTTTCAAATGATGCCATTTTATATCCATTTTATGATGAATGAAATATAAATTTTTTATAAAAATATTATTTGAAATAATAATTTTTTTATTATAATAAAAAAATATTTTTTAAAATAATATTTTTAAAAATATTATTTTAAGTAGTACTTCTTAAAAACGTAAAGCATCATTTTGAAGTAACATTTTTTTTAACATCATTCTTATAATTTTTTTTTTTTCACCCCATTCCCATAAAACTAATTTGATAAAGGATATTGGACCATGAACTGCTCCTACAAGAGTGATCAACCACAAATCACGCTCGTCTCGGTGCATGGCATTACTTGGTTGCATACTTGCAGGCTCCATGTCCTCCGTATCCAGATATTTCAGGCGTAATTTGTACATGCTATATGGGATATAGTTTTAAAAATTAGATCAAATCGATTGATCGAATAAGTCCAATCAAAAATTAAACATCAACCAAATCTAATTTTATTATTAAAGTTAACTTTTATACAATCTGATGAAAATATAAAAAAAAAGTTCATTGTATCTGATCCAATTCGGTTTTTAAACTTTTATAATTTTGATAAATAAAATTAAGAGTAATTTTTTTAATTTTTCATTTAAATTAATATTTATATTTTATTATTTTATATTATTAAATTAAAAATAATTATAATATCATTCGATTTGATCAAACTAATTTAATTATTCGATTAAACCGATTCACCTACAACCCAAATGTTACGCCAATTCATTGTTCAATTCAATTTTAAAATAATACCGTGAAATTTATTTAAAAAATAAAAAAAAGTGTGCCATTCTTGGCCATGCTCCATTTTAATATTCCACAAGCACGAAGCTGGCCTAATTTGAAAGAACTTATTGATCTATTCAAACGTATTATTTTTGAACATAACTAAGGAAGCCACCGTAATAATAATAATAATAATCAAACCTCATCCCAACTACCCTAGAGATTGGCTTTATATACATGTCCTCATTCACCTAAAGTATTTAGAACTATTTCTTAGTTTAATTAATACTTCGATGAGTTTTATATGATAATTGGCTGTACAATTTTCCAAGTTTCTTTTCTAATTGGTTTGAGATCAGGATCAGCAGTCGCGTGGACTATTTGGATAATTTAATACTTTTCAAGCAATGGTACTGGACAATTGAAAATTCATCACTGGATCCCATTAATGAAAATTAAAGTGATAAGAGAGCATTCTACATCCAAACCTTGTACCGGGACTTTCCTACCTAATGTGGATCATTTAACATCTAAAAATGGTTCCTTCGTGGCATTCGTCCAACCATCTTCAGATTGATGAGGCAAGTTATTAATTACAAGAAAAAAAGGCTTTAGCTGCCACCATTAAAGAAGTCTTCAATAAATCGAAAGTTGATGAAGGGAAAAATTGTCATTGCATTAATGACTGCACACATCGACTATTGGGTCAAGTCCAGTCTCAACGTCCTACCAACCAGCTGTCAGCAGCGTCGGGTCGCCTCGGTGACCCGAGCTATCCTCATACCTCGGTGACCTAAGCCGCCTATACCTCGGTAATCCGAGCCGCCCCCATACTTCTACAAACCAAGCCATTTTGTACCTCGATAATTCGAGCCGCCCCCATACTTCTACAGACCAAGCCATTCTGTACCTCGGAGAGTCGAGTCGCCTCTTTGCCTCGGCCAGACCGAGGCACTTGAATACTCTGCGGGATTCGATGCGGGAAAATTTGAATCCACTATAACCGAATGAGATTCAAAGCGGGGAATCATACCCAGGAGTGGCCTAAGACCCACAGGAGTGGCCTAGAACCTATGTAATCGCTGAATCTCGAGGCATCAACTAGCTCTCCCAGCCGTCGATCCTCTAACTGACAAGATACGGATCCTACTGACCTCATAACAAACTTGATTCGAATCTGTTCTGAATCCTAAGGCTTTCAAACCTCCCCTCGCGACACGCTCAAGGAATCAGGTGATCGCCTATAAATATCGCTGCCCTCCAACCTCTCAGGTACGCATGCTCGAACACTCAATCATCGTCACTCATTATCACACTGAGAACAGCTCCATCTGAGCTCGGAGCTCTTGAGAGAACACCAATCTTGGGAAGTTCTTCTGTGAGAGTCTTCTCCTTACATCTGCTTGCTATGAATCTTCACTGACTTGAGCATCGGAGGGTCCTCTGCAGAGGGCAACCCCCATAGCACCCTCTGTGCGTGGACTGTCTTGCAGGTTCCACCTCGAGGTGACGAGATCGGCATCCGGATCAGGAGCCAAAAGCGCACCCGAGTCGGAGAATGAATTTTCGCAGCAATAGATTGGACGCCAGGGTTGAAGAATCGAGGAGATCAGCTTGGGCTGAGCAGCTAAAGAAGAAGAAGGCAAAGAGCTCGGACAAGCAATGGGCCCACCGCCATGCTAGCCGCCTCGCCACCACAGAGCTCCTCCGCTGCCGCCTCGAGACCGAACCCGGAGTCTGGCTCAAAGGTTCGACCGCTACACTCCCCTCACCGTGCCAAGAGCGCAAATCCTGATGGAGATCGAGCAGCAAATTCCTCTGTCTCCTCCTCTCCGAGGCAATGCAACTCGGAGGGATCCTACCAAGTACTGCCGCTTCCATCGGGACTATGGGCATGATACCAAAGACTGCTGGCAGCTCAAGAATGAGATCGAGCGATTGATCCGGTGGGGCAGACTGGACCGGTTCAGAGGGCCCCATGAGCCGAACAATAAAGAGAATCGCAAACCCAAGCCTCGCCAACTTCCTCCACCAAATTCCTCGGTCATCGGCAATGTTAATGTGATAACAGCGGCCGATTCCCCATCCTCTTGGCTAGGCGAGGAGGAAAACCCGCCAAAGAAAGCTCGAGTTGATGAGCTCACTTTCTCTGATGAAGACTTTAGGGAGGTACAGTACCCCCATGATGATGCTTTGGTTGTATCTTTGAATATGAACAATTATGATATACACCGTATCTTGATTGATAGTGGAAGCTCTGTTAATGTTCTGTACTTTGATGCCTTTGTGAGATTAAAATTCCGGGCAGAAAGCCTCCGACCCGTGGAGTCCACCCTAGTGGGCTTCACAGGTAACTCCATAATCCCCAAAGGAGTTATCACTCTGTCAGTCCGAACCGGCACCTGGCCCCGCGTGGCTACTATGATTGGACTTCCTCGTGACTAAGCTCCGGTCTCCTTACAACGCCATCCTCGGCAGACCAGGGCAGATATCTCTTAAAGCCATCATTTTCATTCCCCATCTCGCCATAAAGTTTCCCACCGAATGGGGAGTGGGGGTTGTTCGAGGAAGTCAGATCATAGCTCAGCATTATTTTGTCACCAACCTTCAGTCCATAAAGCCCGAGGTGGACGGGCTGGATGCTTGGAAAGATTTCGTCGAGCAACGGAGAGAGCCAGCCGAGGAATTGAAGGAAGTACCTCTAGACGAAACTCGGCTCGATTGAACCATAAAGGTCGGGTTGCGGCTAGAAGGAAAGCTTCGGCAAGAATTAATTGATTTCCTTCGGAGGAATGCTGACGTCTTTCCTGGTCCACGTCGGATATGCCCGGAATCAGCCCAGACGTCCTGGTCCACCGCCTCAGCATGGACAAGACATTCAGGCCGATCAAGCAGAAGAAAAGAAGCTTCGCCCCCGAGCGCCAAAAAGCCATCGAGGAAGAAGTGGATAAACTCATCAAAGCCAAATTCATTCGGGAAGTTAATTATCCCGACTGGCTGGCGAATGTGGTCATGGTGAAAAAGTCGAATGGCAAATGAAGGATCTACATCGACTTTACTGACCTCAACAAGGCCTGCCCAAAAGATAGCTTCCCTCTTCCGAAGATCGATCAGCTCGTGGATTCAACCTCGGGCCATCAAATGCTAACTTTTATGGATGCCTATTCAGGCTACAACTAGATCCGAATGGCGTCTGAAGATGAGGAGAAAATAGCCTTTTTCACCGACCGAGGTATTTATTGCTACCGAGTTATGCCCTTTGATTTGAAAAATGCAGGTGCCACCTACCAAAGGCTGGTCAACAAAGTTTTCAAGAAGCAAATCGGTCGGAACATGGAGGTGTATGTTGATGATATGTTGGTGAAAAGCAAGGAGGCATCCTAGCACATAGAGGACCTTGCAGAGAGCTTCGCTACACTTCAAAAATCTCAGATGAAGCTTAACCCCACCAAATGCGCCTTCGGGTCAACTCCGGGAAATTTCTAGGCTTCATGGTCTCTCAACGAGGCATCGAGGCAAATCTACAGAAGATCCAAGCCCTGCAGCAAATGGCCCCGCTGGAGTCAGTCAAGGACATGCAATGCCTCACTGGAAGAATAGCAGCCCTCAGCCGCTTCATTGCTCGGTCGACCGAGAAATGCCTTCCTTTCTTCAAAGCGCTTCGGTCAGCCAAAAACTTCCAATGGACCCCAGATTGCCAGAAATCCTTTGAGGATCTTAAGAAATATCTTGGCTTACCACCTCTCCTCAGCAGCCCTAAGCTAGGGGAAGTACTGAATTTATACTTGGCGATTTTCGAAAATGTCGTTGGCTCGGTGCTAACCAGAGAGGAGAGCAAAGTCCAAAGACCTATCTATTATGTCAACAAACTACTCAAGGACACTGAAACGAGGTATACTCGAGTCAAGAAGATGGTCCTAGCCCTGGTAACATCGGTTCGAAAGCTGCGGCCATATTTTCAAGCGCACACTGTCACTGTCCTGACCGACCAACCACTCAAGGCAATTATCCATCATCAAGAATTATCAAAAAGAATGACCAAATGGGCTATTGAGCTGAGCGAGCATGACATCCAGTATCAGCCTCATATAGCCATTAAAGCCCAGGTCCTGACTGATTTCCTCCTCGAATGCACCATACCCAAAGATGGCTCTACTTTGGATGCCCCCGGACAACCAAAGCCCATCACCCCATGGTTACTTCACGCCGATGAATCCTCCAGCGCGGGCGGTTCTAGCGCCGGCCTAATCCTCACCAGTCCAGAGGGCGCAACTTTTGAATACAGCATCTGCTTCTCCTTTCCTGCTTCAAACAATGAAGCATAGTATGAAGCCCTGCTTGCCAGACTCCGGATCGCCCACAAGCTTAAAGTCAAAAAACTAATTGCCTATACTGACTCCCAGTTGGTGGCTGGCCAGGTACAGGGAGAGTTCGAGGCTCGAGAGCCAAGTATGATTCGGTATCTTCAAAAGGTGCGTGATCTATCCTCCTGTTTTGATGAATTTAAAATTATCCAGATCCCAAGGACTGAAAATGCGCGCATCGACCTTCTGCCCTGCCTGGCGACTACGGAGTCAATGGATCTCGAGCAGAAGTTCCACTTGGAGGTCCTGGAGAAGCCCAGCATTGCCAATGCTGACCAGATGATGCAGATCGACACCGAACCATCCTAGATGGACCCCCTGCACAAGTACCTTAAAGAAGGGCTACTGCCCACTGATAGAAAGGAAGCAAGGAAGCTGAAAATGCAATCATCTCATTATGTTCTGATTGATGACCAGCTGTATAAGTGGTCCTTCTCCATGCCACTGCTCAAATGCCTCTAACCAACAGAGGTCGATTTTGCTCTTCGGGAGGTTCACAAAGGCATCTGCAGCAATCATCTCGATGGTCGAGCCCTATGCCACAAAGTGTTGCGATAGGGGTACTATTAGCCGACGATGCAGAAGGATGCCAATGACCTCGTTCGAGCCTGTGATTCGTGCCAGAGGCACTCAAGTATTCAGAGGCTCCCTTCTGCGCACCTGACTTCCATATCATCCTCCCTTTTGCGCACCTGACTTCCATATCATCCTTCTGGCCCTTCACCAAATGGGGAATGGATATTCTTGGCCCTTTCCCCTTCGCAACGGGCCAAAGAAAGTTCCTGTTTGTTGCAATTGATTATTTCACTAAGTGGGTCGAAGTTGAAGCATTCGTCTAGATAACTGAAGCTCGCGCTAAAGACTTCATGTGGAGGTCCATCATCTGTCGCTTCGGCCTTCCCCACACTATCATCACTGACAATGGGAAATAGTTCGACAACCCTAAGTTCCGAGAGTTCTGTGAGGATCATGGCATTCTCCATCGTCTAACATCGATCGGACATCCTCAAGCTAATGGAGAAGTCGAGGTAACCAACCGAACTCTCCTGCAGGGAATTAAAGCTCAGCTCAACCGGGCACGAGGCAGATGGGCCGAGGAACTCCACCATGTGTTGTGGGCGTACCAGACTATCGAGAGAGTACCCACAGGATAAACCCCATTTAAGATGGCTTTTGGCACAGAGGCTGTAATTCCAATGGAGGTTGGACTCCCCTCCCTCACGTGGAAGGTTATTCGGAGGAATCCAATGATGAACGACTCCAAGCCAATCTCGATCTAGTAGAAGAAGTCGGGGAGAAAGCCAAAATCCGAATGGCCGCCTATCAGCAAAGAGTAGCCCGCTATCACTCCATTAGAGTCAGAGGAAATTTTTTCTCCCCGGTGATCTGGTGCTTCGAAAGGCATCCGTCTCGAAGCCACTGGAGCAAGAAAAATTGTTCCCGAATTGGGAGGATCCCTACCAAGTGACAGAAGTAATCAGACCCGGCACCTACAAACTCTAAGATTTGGATGAAAAATCCATTCCTCGGACATGGAACTCGGATAATCTCTGCGCATATCACCAGTAAAGTATGCTCTTGCTAAACTTATTCTGTTCATTGAATTAAATTTAATTCTCAAAGACTCGTAAAATTCTTATAACTCTCCTTGAAAGCTGCAATGAGAAGCAGGTCTTACTATACATTAAATCCTCGGTCCGGCCGAGCGATCTCCGTACCTTGGCCGCACCAAGTAAAATATATTTAACAAACCTCGGCTGGGCTGAAAGAGCTTTGTACCTTGGCCGCGCCAAGTAAAATATAATCTTGAAGGCTCGGCCAAGCCAAGTGATGGTCTCCGTACCTTGGCCGCGCCCAAGTAAAATATATTTGACAAACCTCGGCTGGTTCGGGAGAGTTTCGTACCTTGGCCACGCCAAGTAAAATATAATCTTGAAGCCTCGGCCAAGCCGAGTGACGGTCTCCGTACCTTGGCAGCACCAAGTACAATATAATCTTTTTAAATCCTCGATCGGGCTGAGCGATCCCGTACCTTGGTCGCGCCAAGTAAAATATATTTGACAAACCTCGGTTGGGCCGGGAGAGCTTCATACCTTAACCGCGCCAAGTAAAATATAATCTTGAAGCCTCGACCAAGCCGAGTGATTATCTCCGTACCTTGGCAGCATCAAGTAAAATATAATCTTTTTAAATCCTCGGCCAGGTCGAGCGATCTCCGTACCTTGGCCGCGCCAAGTAAAATATATTTGACAAACCTTGGCTAGGCCAAGAGAGCTTCGTACCTTGGCTGCGCCAAGTAAAATATAATCTTAAAGCCTCGGCCAAGCCGAGTGACGGTCTCCGTACCTTGGCAGCGCCAAGTAAAATATAATCTTGAAGCCTCGGCCAAGCCAAGTGACGGTCTCCATACCTTGGTAGCGCCAAGTAAAAGATATGCTTTATGTTATGTCTTTACATTTTTAATGAGAATTCATTTTGAGCAATGTGTGCCATTTACTATATATATGTGCATGTGTCTAGTATTTACAAAGAGTATTTGATCTAGTGTGTAGAGTACGGCTTACACACAGAAGACTAGATCATCGGTTCTTTTGGAATACAAGTTTATTGTTCACAGTTTTAGATGGAATTGGACACACCATCAGTAGAACTGTAGCACAAATTTTTAGTAGGTCTGTCTTGACTACGGGGAATGGTTTATTCTAACTATTTGTGCTAGTACACTTTGTGTGTATTGAACAGGACCCAGTTGAGTTAATTATTTTATACTGACTTTATAAAATAATTTAAAACTCATGAATATTATGATTACTTATGCTCTTAATCTGAATTCTATTTCTAGACACGTGTATGTAGTGATTATTGCTTTGATTACACATAGAGTGAGATTCTATATGAGTCAATAACTCAGTGGGTTGGGCAATAACATTATATATATGGTGAATATTAATAGTTGAAGGAATCCACGTCCTGTTAATTTGGATTGATGATATCCCCTTGAGAAAGCTTATAAGTTTTGATTGTATCAAATCTTGCAAGTGGATTTTGAATCCGATACATCAAATAAGTTAAGTGGATAAGTCTCAAGGATAATAACAGCCAATTAAATTATATTGTCAGTATTTAAATTTAATTGGTGGATATCTGTAATCTTAACGTGGGGAGATAATAAGTATTTAATATTAAGGCTCGAAAATATAAATTCGAATATGATTAGGAGTACAATTATAATTCTTTAGTGGAATGAATTATAATTTACGTAATTGAATCCTAACCCGGGATAGGATTAGGAGATTTAATTACGTGGGAAGTCCTTTTCATATTTGCCTATTGGTCCCTGTTGTAGCCCTATAAATACCCTCTCAGTTGGTTGCTAGGGTTAACGTTTTTGAGAAAAAGAAAAACAAGAAACCCTAGGTCGGCCGAGAGATCCCACCATCTTGTGAGAGAAGGAAGGTATTTCGGGAATACGGCGGAAGGCTAAAAGGTTGAGGTCGAGCAATCAAATCAAAGTGTTCCAAAGTTCAAGTCTGAAGGTATATCTTATACTCATAGATTAGAACGGTAAAAGATTTTTGTATTACTCATATACGCTATAGCCGTGATCTTGGGGGTATTCCGCGCTCCCCAACAGTGGTATCAGAGCCACGGCTGATACTGTATATGAATAATGCGGCCATGTTCTCCATTAATCGGAATATGCATGCGTGGGATGGATCGTGCTTGCTGCTAATGTTGTTTTGCAGGTTTCTATCATGGTCAATGTATGTGTTCTGATTTAATATTGCTTAGATCTGTTTTGTGAACTCCGGTTTTAAGGAGGCGTAGGATCATTGTAATATTTTATAGCATGTATGCTCCGGTTTTTTGAGAGCTTTGTGATTGTAAATACGTAGCATGTGAACTCCTATATGGAGGCATAGGATTTTTGTAATCTGGTGCGGCTCCATGGAGGAAGAAGACCTGCTGCACGTTGCAGGATATGATTCTAAGGAGAATCGCTAAGGATAGATAGGATTCTAAGGAGAATCCTTGCATGATAGGATTCTAAGAGAATCCGTTGCAGATAGGATTCTAAGAGAATCCGTTGCAGATGATTCTAAAGGAAAATCTTCTTCCATCGATCCCCGCTGGGGGCCAGCCCCCAGACCCCCGTATGCGAAGCGGCAAATCGTCGAGCAAAGTAGCAATCATGGTGCAACAGAGATCTTCATCTGCGTGGAAAATTTTGACCATAATAACAGGGATTTTATTTATCTTGTTTATATTGGTTATGTTGCATACTTGCTTGATTGTTTATCCTTTTGTTCTTATGTCTATAACTAGGAGAACATGGTTAATTGGATAATCACTTGCTGTTTGTGTTTAATTTAAGATAATCAAACACAAGTTTTATAACCCTCAAAATATTGTTTAAATAACTAAGTGGGAGAGGGAATTAATCACATTTAAATCCCATGGTCCCATCACTTGTTTATTGGTGAGGTAGTTAATTTCACGTGTTAGCATTAGTGCTTTCCTCCCCATAGGATGAAATTGATTGCCAGCTCACCAAGAATAATCCCTGGTAGTTGTTAATGTTGGATTACCTCTCCATCTGAGGGATCCACCATGGGACAATGGATCTAGCATTGAGTGATGGTATACACTTAGGTATAAATATTGGTATCCTCCCCATCGGAGTCACTACAAATATTTATATGACCAAAGTTAGCCAGCTAATTAATTTTACTTGGTATGTTACCTTTTACCTAGATAGTAAAATTAATAGGTTTTATCTGTCTAGATAAATGATGAGTAGTAGACGTCCTCCCATCGAGGCATACTATTCAAAATGTACTAGGCTGCTGGCAAATTCTTTTATTATGTAGTGGTTGAGGGGCCCTACTTATAATTTTGAATTTAAAGTTTATTGCTCATTATATCTTATTTGATGTATGAATGATTCTCAGGATTAAAATGTCTTCTTTCAATCCACTTGCTGTGATACTCAAAGAAAACAAATTGACTGGTCCTAATTACATTGATTGGAAAAGAAACCTGGATATAGTGTTAACTGCAGAAGGGTACAAGTATGTGCTCACTCAGGTCTGTCCCGCAGAGCCCGGTGAAGGCTTCAGATGAGGAGTCCCAAGCTTACCGTAAGTGGGTTAAGGCTGATGAGATGGCGCGGTGTTACATATTGGCATCTATGTCAAATGTTCTGCAACATCAGCATCAATCTATGCCCTCTGCCTATGACATGATGTTCAACCTCAAAGAAATGTTTGGGGATCAGAGTCGTGCAGCTAGGCAGACTGCGATGAAAGAACTGATGAACACTAATATGGCTGAAGGAACTCCTGTCAGGGATCATGTTCTAAAGATGATTAGCCTTCTGAATGAACTGGAGATCCTTGGAGCGGAGATGGATGGGGAAACCCAAGTTGATATCATTCTCCAGTCCCTACCTGATTCTTTTAAGCAGTTCTGCCTAAATTACACTATGAACAAAATGAATTTTTCATTGGCAGAGCTACTTAAAGAACTTCAGGTAGCAGAGAGTTTCATTAATGAAGCCTGCAGTTGCTATGGTTACTGAAAAAGGTTCTTCTTCGAAGTCTCATGCTAAGAAGAAGAAAAAGGTTCAGAAAAAGAAACAGCATCAGGCCCCACAGCCCAATGGGGAAATAAAAAAGAAGGGAAAGTGCTTCGTCTGCAAGCAGCCAGGTCACTGGAAGCAGCAATGTCCAGTTTGGCTTGCCAGGAAACAGGCTAGAGGTATATCTCATTCACTTGTAGTTGAAACTTGTTTAGTGCTGTTATCTACCAGTGGCTGGTGTGTAGATACGGGAGCCACTAATCATGTTTGCAATTCTTTGCAGGGGTTCCAGCAGACCCGGCAGCTAAGTGATGGGAGATTTACATATTTCTGGGAGATGGCACGAGAGTGTCAGTAGTTGCAGTGGGAGATTTTAGCTTTTCTTTTAGTAGAAATAGAATTTTAATATTAAAAGACTGTTTTTTGTACCTTCAATTAGAAGGAATTTAATTTCAGTTTCTAAGTTGGTTGATGATGGATATTCAGTTTATTTTAATGACTCCGTTGTTATTAAGAAAAATAAACATTTTATCTGTTCTGGTACATTGGTGGATGGTCTTTATATTATTAATCCTGTTTCTCCTACTGTGCAACTAAATGAAGTGAATAACAATAATAGACCATGTAAGAGAAAACATCCTTCTGAAATGAATCAAACTTATCTTTGGCACTTGCGCCTAGGTCATATAAATCTAAGACGGATTTCTAGACTGGTTCAAGATGGACCATTAGGTTCATTGGAAGTAGAGGCACTACCGGTCTGTGAATCTTGCTTAGAAGGAAAAATGACCAAGCGGCCATTCTCGGCCAAAGGCAATAGAGCTAAGGAGATATTAGAATTGGTTCACTCTGATTTGTGTGGCCCAATGAACATCCAAGCTAGAGGTGGTTTTGAGTACTTTGTCACTTTTATTGATGATTACTCAAGATATGGGTATATTTATCTGATGCGCCGTAAGTCTGAATGCTTTGAAAAATTTAAAATTTTTAAGGCAGAAACGGAGAACCGTCATGGTAAAAATATCAAGACACTACGATCCGATCGTGGTGGCGAGTACCTCTTAGGGGAGTTCACAGATTACTTATTAGATGCTGGGATTGAATCCCAGTTGTCTGCACCTAGTACGCCACAGCAGAATGGTGTAGCTGAAAGAAGGAATAGGACTCTTATGGATATGGTTAGATCTATGATGAGTTATTCAGACTTACCTATTTCGTTTTGGGGATATGCATTAGAGACAGCTGCATATATTCTTAACTTGGTACCATCTAAGTCAGTACCTAAGACACCCACAGAACTGTGGACTGGGCGCAAGCCTAGTCTAAGACATGTTCGGGTTTGGGGTTGTCCAGCACATGTACTAAAAGGTAAACCAGATAAGTTGGAATCAAGGACAGATGTATGCTTCTTTGTTGGATATCCTAAAGGAACAAAAGGTGGTTTATTTTATTGTCCTAAGGATCAGAAGGTCATTGTTAGCACCAATGCCCGATTCTTGGAGGAGGACTATATTATAGACCACAAACCCAGAAGTAAAATTGCTCTAGAAGAGTTGAGAGGCGATAAAACTAGACAGGCTCCTTTAATACCAATAGTACAAGCAGAAACACCACAAGAAAGTAGGTTCCCAAACTTCCCAATAACTATTCGTAGTGGGAGAAGTATAGTAACACGAACTGACCCTGAACTGATACAAAAGGATACCATTAATGCACCAGTTTCAGAACCAGTGCAGGTTGATGGAGCACAAGGATCAGAGTCAGATCGTATTACTACAAGCACATACAATCAGGTTGTGCCTCGTCGTAGTGGGAGGGTTGTAAATACACCTAAACGGTATACGTTCCTTGGAGAGTCATATGACAGAATCTCTGATGAACTGGATACTGAACCCAGTAGCTACAATGAAGCATTACAGGATAAAGATGCAACTCTTTGGCAAAATGCTATGAAATCAGAGATAGAGTCTATGCACTTTAATCAGGTCTGGGATCTTGTAGAACCACCCGAGGGAGTAAAACCCATCGGATGCAAGTGGATCTATAAGAAGAAGAGAGGAGCAGACGGGAAGGTGGAAACCTTCAAGGCTAGGCTAGTTGCAAAAGGTTTTACTCAGAAAGAAGGGATCGACTATGAGGAAACCTTTTCACCAGTAGCTATGCTTAAGTCTATCCGGATTCTCTTATCCATTGCAGCTCATTTCGATTACGAAGTTTGGCAAATGGATGTCAAGACAGCTTTCCTTAATGGAAATCTTGACGAGTGCATTTACATGATGCAACCAGACGGTTTTATAGTAAAAGGCCAGGAGCACTTGGTGTGCAAGCTTAAGAGGTCCATTTATGGACTTAAGCAGGCATCTAGATCTTGGAATACTCGTTTTGATCAAGCTATTAAATCTTATGGTTTTGATCAAAGTCCTGACGAGTCATGTGTGTACAAGAAGCGTGATGGAAAAACTTTGGTGTTTCTGGTGCTATATGTGGATGACATCTTACTTATTGGAAACGATATGGGAGTGTTATCTTCGGTCAAGGTATGGTTATCTGGACAATTTGATATGAAGGACTTGGGAGAAGCAAGTCACATCCTAGGGATCAAGCTTTTGCGAGATCGCAAGCAAAGGATGATATGCTTATCTCAAGCCACTTATATCGATAAAATTCTCACCCGTTTTGGTATGCATAATTCCAAGAAAGGATTTCTTCCTTTCAGGCATGGAATTTCTCTATCTAAGGATCAGTGTCCTAAGACACCTGAAGAGATAGAAAGTATGAAGGCAGTTCCTTATGCTTCTGCAGTAGGAAGCCTAATGTATGCTATGCTATGTACTAGACCTGATATCTGTTTTGCCGTAGGCATGGTTAGCAGATTTCAGTCTAACCCTGGGCGAGAACATTGGACTGCAGTAAAACATATAATTAAGTACCTGAAAAGGACTAAAGATTATATGTTAGTTTACCAAGCAGATAGTCTTGTGCCTATAGGATATACAGATTCGGACTTCCAATCAGATAATGAATCTAGGAAATCAACCTCGGGATATGTGTTCACTTTGGGTGGTGGAGCAATTAGCTGGAGGAGTGTGAAGCAGACTTGTGTTGCTGACTCTACCATGGAAGCTGAGTATGTGGCTGCATCTGAGGCTGCAAAAGAGGCTGTTTGGCTAAGAAACTTTCTTTTGGATCTTAGTGTGATACCTTCAGTGCAATTACCTATTACACTTTATTGTGATAATAGTGGGGCAGTTGCTAATTCGAAGGAACCCAGGACCCATAAGAAATCTAAACACATTGAGCGTAAGTATCACCTGATACGTGACATCGTGCAAAGAGGTGACGTGCTGGTGACCAAGGTTACATCTGAGGACAACCTGGCAGATCCTTTTACAAAGAGTTTAACTTCAAAAGTTTTTGATAGACATGTAGAGGGCATGGGAGTTAGATGTGTACAAGCATTGCTTTGAGTCTAAGTGGGAGATTGATAGAGATATAGACTAAAAGATATGCTTTATGTTATGTCTTTACATTTTTAATGAGAATTCATTTTGAGCAATGTGTGCCATTTACTATATATGTGCATGTGTCTAGTATTTACAAAGAGTATTTGATCTAGTGTGTAGAGTACGGCTTACACACAGAAGACTAGATCATCGGTTCTTTTGGAATACAAGTTTATTGTTCACAGTTTTAGATGGAATTGGACACACCATCAGTAGAACTGTAGCACAAATTTTTAGTAGGTCTGTCTTGACTACGGGGAATGGTTTATTCTAACTATTTGTGCTAGTACACTTTGTGTGTATTGAACAGGACCCAGTTGAGTTGATTATTTTATACTGACTTTATAAAATAATTTAAAACTCATGAATATTATGATTACTTATGCTCTTAATCTGAATTCTATTTCTAGACACGTGTATGTAGTGATTATTGCTTTGATTACACATAGAGTGAGATTCTATATGAGTCAATAAACTCAGTGGGTTGGGCAATAACATTATATATATGGTGAATATTAATAGTTGAAGGAATCCACGTCCTGTTAATTTGGATTGATGATATCCCCTTGAGAAAGCTTATAAGTTTTGATTGTATCAAATCTTGCAAGTGGATTTTGAATCCGATACATCAAATAAGTTAAGTGGATAAGTCTCAAGGATAATAACAGCCAATTAAATTATATTGTCAGTATTTAAATTTAATTGGTGGATATCTGTAATCTTAACGTGGGGAGATAATAAGTATTTAATATTAAGGCTCGAAAATATAAATTCGAATATGATTAGGAGTACAATTATAATTCTTTAGTGGAATGAATTGTAATTTACGTAATTGAATCCTAACCCGGGATAGGATTAGGAGATTTAATTACGTGGGAAGTCCTTTTCATATTTGCCTATTGGTCCCTGTTGTAGCCCTATTNTTTATTTTATTGTCCTAAGGATCAGAAGGTCATTGTTAGCACCAATGCCCGATTCTTGGAGGAGGACTATATTATAGACCACAAACCCAGAAGTAAAATTGCTCTAGAAGAGTTGAGAGGCGATAAAACTAGACTGGCTCCTTTAATACCAATAGTACAAGCAGAAACACCACAAGAAAGTAGGTTCCCAAACTTCCCAATAACTATTCGTAGTGGGAGAAGTATAGTAACACGAACTGACCCTGAACTGATACAAAAGGATACCATTAATGCACCAGTTTCAGAACCAGTGCAGGTTGATGGAGCACAAGGATCAGAGTCAGATCGTATTACTACAAGCACATACAATCAGGTTGTGCCTCGTCGTAGTGGGAGGGTTGTAAATACACCTAAACGGTATGTTCCTTGGAGAGTCATATGACAGAATCTCTGATGAACTGGATACTGAACCCAGTAGCTACAATGAAGCATTACAGGATAAAGATGCAACTCTTTGGCAAAATGCTATGAAATCAGAGATAGAGTCTATGCACTTTAATCAGGTCTGGGATCTTGTAGAACCACCCGAGGGAGTAAAACCCATCGGATGCAAGTGGATCTATAAGAAGAAGAGAGGAGCAGACGGGAAGGTGGAAACCTTCAAGGCTAGGCTAGTTGCAAAAGGTTTTACTCAGAAAGAAGGGATCGACTATGAGGAAACCTTTTCACCAGTAGCTATGCTTAAGTCTATCCGGATTCTCTTATCCATTGCAGCTCATTTCGATTACGAAGTTTGGCAAATGGATGTCAAGACAGCTTTCCTTAATGGAAATCTTGACGAGTGCATTTACATGATGCAACCAGACGGTTTTATAGTAAAAGGCCAGGAGCACTTGGTGTGCAAGCTTAAGAGGTCCATTTATGGACTTAAGCAGGCATCTAGATCTTGGAATACTCGTTTTGATCAAGCTATTAAATCTTATGGTTTTGATCAAAGTCCTGACGAGTCATGTGTGTACAAGAAGCGTGATGGAAAAACTTTGGTGTTTCTGGTGCTATATGTGGATGACATCTTACTTATTGAAACGATATGGGAGTGTTATCTTCGGTCAAGGTATGGTTATCTGGACAATTTGATATGAAGGACTTGGGAGAAGCAAGTCACATCCTAGGGATCAAGCTTTTGCGAGATCGCAAGCAAAGGATGATATGCTTATCTCAAGCCACTTATATCGATAAAATTCTCACCCGTTTTGGTATGCATAATTCCAAGAAAGGATTTCTTCCTTTCAGGCATGGAATTTCTCTATCTAAGGATCAGTGTCCTAAGACACCTGAAGAGATAGAAAGTATGAAGGCAGTTCCTTATGCTTCTGCAGTAGGAAGCCTAATGTATGCTATGCTATGTACTAGACCTGATATCTGTTTTGCCGTAGGCATGGTTAGCAGATTTCAGTCTAACCCTGGGCGAGAACATTGGACTGCAGTAAAACATATAATTAAGTACCTGAAAAGGACTAAAGATTATATGTTAGTTTACCAAGCAGATAGTCTTGTGCCTATAGGATATACAGATTCGGACTTCCAATCAGATAATGAATCTAGGAAATCAACCTCGGGATATGTGTTCACTTTGGGTGGTGGAGCAATTAGCTGGAGGAGTGTGAAGCAGACTTGTGTTGCTGACTCTACCATGGAAGCTGAGTATGTGGCTGCATCTGAGGCTGCAAAAGAGGCTGTTTGGCTAAGAAACTTTCTTTTGGATCTTAGTGTGATACCTTCAGTGCAATTACCTATTACACTTTATTGTGATAATAGTGGGGCAGTTGCTAATTCGAAGGAACCCAGGACCCATAAGAAATCTAAACACATTGAGCGTAAGTATCACCTGATACGTGACATCGTGCAAAGAGGTGACGTGCTGGTGACCAAGGTTACATCTGAGGACAACCTGGCAGATCCTTTTACAAAGAGTTTAACTTCAAAAGTTTTTGATAGACATGTAGAGGGCATGGGAGTTAGATGTGTACAAGCATTGCTTTGAGTCTAAGTGGGAGATTGATAGAGATATAGACTAAAAGATATGCTTTATGTTATGTCTTTACATTTTAATGAGAATTCATTTTGAGCAATGTGTGCCATTTACTATATATGTGCATGTGTCTAGTATTTACAAAGAGTATTTGATCTAGTGTGTAGAGTACGGCTTACACACAGAAGACTAGATCATCGGTTCTTTTGGAATACAAGTTTATTGTTCACAGTTTTAGATGGAATTGGACACACCATCAGTAGAACTGTAGCACAAATTTTTAGTAGGTCTGTCTTGACTACGGGGAATGGTTTATTCTAACTATTTGTGCTAGTACACTTTGTGTGTATTGAACAGGACCCAGTTGAGTTAATTATTTTATACTGACTTTATAAAATAATTTAAAACTCATGAATATTATGATTACTTATGCTCTTAATCTGAATTCTATTTCTAGACACGTGTATGTAGTGATTATTGCTTTGATTACACATAGAGTGAGATTCTATATGAGTCAATAAACTCAGTGGGTTGGGCAATAACATTATATATATGGTGAATATTAATAGTTGAAGGAATCCACGTCCTGTTAATTTGGATTGATGATATCCCCTTGAGAAAGCTTATAAGTTTTGATTGTATCAAATCTTGCAAGTGGATTTTGAATCCGATACATCAAATAAGTTAAGTGGATAAGTCTCAAGGATAATAACAGCCAATTAAATTATATTGTCAGTATTAAATTTAATTGGTGGATATCTGTAATCTTAACGTGGGGAGATAATAAGTATTTAATATTAAGGCTCGAAAATATAAATTCGAATATGATTAGGAGTACAATTATAATTCTTTAGTGGAATGAATTGTAATTTACGTAATTGAATCCTAACCCGGGATAGGATTGGGAGATTTAATTACGTGGGAAGTCCTTTTCATATTTGCCTATTGGTCCCTGTTGTAGCCCTATAAATACCCTCTTAGTTGGTTGCTAGGGTTAACATTTTTGAGGAAAAAGAAAAACAAGAAACCCTAGGTCGGCCGAGAGATCCCACCATCTTGTGAGAGAAGGAAGGTATTTTCGGGAATACGGCGGAAGGCTAAAAGGTTGAGGTCGAGCAATCGAATCAAAGTGTTCCAAGGTTCAAATCTGAAGGTATGATCTTATACTCATAGATTAGAACGGTAAAATTTTTTGTATTACTCATATACGCTATAGCCGTGATCTTGGGGGTATTCCGCGCTCCCCAACACTCCGTACCTTGGCAGCGCCAAGTAAAATATAATCTTGAAGCCTCGGCCAAGCCAAGTGACGGTTTCCGTACCTTGGCAGCGCCAAGTAAAATATAATCTCCAAAGCCTTGACCAAACCGATTGATATATTTCTAGAAGCCTCAGACAAACCGAGTGATATATCTCTGAATGATCTCCGAAGCCTCAGTCGAACCGAGTGATATAGTTCTAAAGCTTCGGCCTAGTCAAGTGACTTCTCAAAAACTCTGGCACGACTAAGGCGCCCTATCATGCTTCGGCAAAGGTAAGTAACCTTCTCCCACTTACCGGCAAGATCATACAAGTTCTTTCATCCCCTCGAGTGGGATCATGTATGCATCATAAGTTCACAGGCCGCCCATGCCTCCCTCTGACCTAAACAGAGGTGAATACTTCCTCTGCAGAGGATTAAACATCGTGCTAAACATCAACTTTCTTGCTATTGGATGTCACTAATTTAATCCTTGAACCAATCAAAGAGAAGGTCGATTGATCGAGCGGTCTTAGTCTTATTTCCAATTCCGGACACCCAAAATCAAGTAGATCTAGAGCTGTCCCACTGAAAATTTTAAAGCGTTTAAAAGTCCGCACTTCAGATTCCAAACATCCCATGACCATGCAATGAAAAGGAAGGGTGGGCAAAATGCGTCTTCAGTTATCAACTTGCTGTCCCGTGATTCTCGTTTGATATGTCCAGCTGCATAACAAACCTAAATTTTTTTTTTTCTTGAAAAAAATGTAGAAATTAGGGTGATGGACCCACTCAGAGCAGCAAAGTTTGAAATCGAGCAACCAACTACCATTCCATGCATGCAACGAGCTAGCGCTATATATAGGGCCCTTAGCAAAGCACTTCTCTCATCCCAGCTCCAGCTTCCATAGCACTTCTTCAGCCATGGCCTTCTCCAGTAACTTCCTTTTGCTCCTATTACTTCCACTGCTCGTTTGCTCTGTCCAAGGGCAGCTTTCACCTTCGTTCTATGCAACAACCTGCCCAAACGTCCAAAGCATTGTGCGCTCGGCCATGGCAACGGCAGTCAAAAACGAAGCAAGGATGGGCGCATCCATCCTTCGGCTCTTCTTCCACGACTGCTTCGTAAATGTGTGATACTAATCCCTTTGACGTATTTCTAGCTTGCAACCCTTTCGTTATAGTATACGTTACAAGTTGGTTACACTACTTTGTGCACATAAAGTACAAGTTATCACAAGTTGGTTAGATGAAGGTCCATAGATCAGATCAACTTCATGATTCATGCCACTTGGACGATGCTAGCGTGCTTGTTTAGTAGTTCATTTTCATCGAAAAAACAGGTTACATGCAACTAGCTAGCACTTGGTGAATCATAGCCATCTTAATTTCTTTATGGTAGCTGTGGTCCATGCCATGTGACGCCAGCTTAGAGCTATTCGAACCATAGAGGAAGTGCGTTGGCCTGAACGTACAGTTGGGCTGGATGGCAATATTTTAAAGGGGTGGCAGCTCGGTTCTGCCATCTTGGTCGCACCTAATTAATCTCACCTCAACCAATAACAGTGCTACGCTGTCGGGTAGATATAACTTCTTAAATTGTACCACGTCAATCTTTCCAAGGTGTTCCTGTAAGTTAGAAGCTTGAGTTGAGGCAACGCATGCAATAATTACCTGCAATAGATTGGATAAAGAGTTCTTTTTTCATTTTTAAAAAAAGAAAATATAGGATGAACAGTTTGCCTAGCATCGTTCTGTTAGCATCATCTTGCTCTCAAAAAAAGGTGATGTGATATAGTCCTCTGGTATGTCTGCAAAAAGTTAAGAAGTTAGGTACTAATCTCTCTAATAAATAGAATGAACATGAAAGTTTGCCAGCTAAATTTGATATAGGGAAAGATGGTGTCATCTTTTAGATGAAATCCAATAGCTTTTTGAGTTTCTTTTCCCAACGTAATCGAATCACAGAAACTGTGTTTTTCTTCTACAAACTTCTAATTAGTTGTTGAACTGATGACGTCCTCGATCTGTTTTCTCAGGGCTGTGATGGATCAATCCTTCTGGACGACACAGCAACGTTCACAGGCGAGAAGAACGCGGACCGAACCAAAACTCCGTCCGTGGATTCGAAGTCATCGACACCATTAAATCTAAAGTCGAAGCTGCCTGCAAGGCCACCGTCTCGTGTGCCGACATCGTCGCCCTCGCGGCCCGCGATGGAGTCAACTTGGTCAGTATCACACCTTCTCTTTCACCATCGACGTCCATTTTTAAGGCTTGAGCTGATATAAATGCCGCCATATCTCGTAGCTCGGTGGACCAACTTGGACGGTGCAGCTGGGCAGGAGGGATGCGACGACGGCGAGCCAGAGCACGGCCAACAACGACCTCCCCAGCCCCGCGTCCAGCCTCCCATCCTCATCTCGAAGTTCGCCAACAAAGGCCTCAACGCTCAGGACATGACGGCGCTCTCCGGCGGCCACACCATCGGCCAAGCTCGGTGCACCTCCTTCCGCGCCCACATCTACAACGACTCCGACATCGACTCCAGCTTCGCCACCTTGAGACAGCAGAACTGCCCGTTCTCGGGCGGCGACAGCAACCTCGCGCCGCTCGACCTCCAGACCCCGAAACAGTTCGACAACGTCTACTACCAGGACCTCGTGGCCCGGAAGGGGCTGCTGCACTCGGACCAGGAGCTCTTCAACAACGGCTCGCAGGACTCTCTGGTCCGGCAATACAGCACCAATGCGGCGTTGTTTAAGAGCGACTTCGTCAAGGCGATGGTGAAGATGGGGAACATCAGCCCGCTGACCGGGACAAGTGGCGAGATCAGATTGAACTGCAGGAAGGTGAACGGATGATGATGACTGCGACTGCGGTCGACGATTAGCTCTCGTCTCCGGGTCATAACCCAATTGCGAGAGAAAATATTAGTATACTAGTATAGCGTTTTCAAATGTAACGGTCAACGTGGACTCAATGACTAGTAGTTAATGCATCAAGGATGCGAAGCAATAAAAATAAATTAGTATTATTAGATAATTTACTCTTGAAGCTTTTTTTTTTTCCCTTTCTTTGAAAGCTTTTATTCATAGGTGGAATAACTCGAGGATTGATAATACTTACGTACGTACGCATAACCAACAAAGCGGAGCCGCAATTGAGGAATTAACCTATTCCGTTCTTCCTTTATAAAATAGTTGTTATGGAATTAAGCAGGTTTGTTTAGGAAAACTACTCTTCCCTTAGTCCTGCTTTCTTCCTGATCTGGACCTGAACCAACTGTAGCCGATTCGAGAAAATCAAGTAGGAAACGTCTCTCAGGACAGAAGTATTAGGATTGTTTACCGAAGAGAATGAGCATCGGTATCGTAGTTTACTATTTCAAATCACAAGGCCAAAGGGTACGGCAATATTGCTAAACTTTCCCTCAAAACTTATTTTAATCTTTTATTTTTTAATTATTACTGTTTAGTTTTTTATGTTTTAAAATTATTGCATTCTTGATGTCTCATTATGTTAGATTTGTTAAAATTAGTAAAATAATTAAAGTTTCATCCTAATATTTCGTCACAAGCTAAATATTAATTTATTATATAGGATAAGTAACAGTCCATATATATATTCATATTAAAGTAATAAATTAGTTATTTTATTAATTTTAATTAATCTATATAATGAGAAGTTATGAATATAATATTTTTAAAATATGAGGGACTTGACTGTAATAATTAAAAGCTTGAAGATCCAAATAAAATTCAAGTAAAAGGTTGAAGACCAAAAGTATTTTTAGCCTAAATAAAGTAAGACAATAAAAAGACCGGGAATACTTGACATAATATTTGGTTGCTTGCTTACAAAAAAAAAAAAAAACTCTCTAGAGATATGTAATCTTATAGGCTTTTAAATAACTCTTCAATATTTTGACTTCATTTAATATGACTTTTCTAGATGTCCTCATGCTTATTAGAATTTCAAAACATCTTCCCTAAAAAGCTCCCATGACTCCATTTGTTGCTTATAATGCTTGAATGACTCTCTATTAACTCAATCTATACTTTACCGATGGCTATTTGTTTTCGATAACTAAGTTTTAATGATGCAAAATACGTATCTATATATCGTGACAAAATAAAATGTATCAACAACTGTATTATTTTAGACAAAACATTAGTAAAAGTATCAATCATTTCATTATTATTGCTCATCTTAACAAAATCAATTACTTCTTCAAGCATCTTCTCTCCAATGTAATGATAATGGAATTCGATATACTTATTTCTAGTATAGAGCATTATGCATTACTTTGTCGATAGGATGCCGACCCATCTATGTTACTAACGCCACTTAAAATGAATGGTGATTCCTATAAAAATCCACATGATATAGCATGAATAAGATAGCAAAACATCCTTTTTGTTGCATTAGGATAAGGCTTTCTACACTTTTCACATAAATTGGCTAATTACCTCCACTAAAAAGGAGTTATTCAGTCTAATAGTAGTCAATAAAGCAATCTCTCAACAAGCACCCAATATGCATGAGGATATTTTAACTCCTTTTCTTTTTTAATTTTCAATTGCTCTATTGGGACAACCATGGGATGCAATTTAGTAGATCAAATTTTGTAAAAATCTTCTTGCTATAGTACTCTTGAGAAACAAAAATGTCGATCATCCTTATCCTAGTGACTCTAGCTCAAGAAGTAGGCAAACTAAAATCATCCTTCATGTGAAATTAGGTTGCAAGCTTATCTCAGCCTAATAGCTTTTTGCCTATCATCGAGTGTTATATTAAAGCAAAACTAAATATGTAAATTTTAAAGATGCTACTATGAATATTAGAAGTTTATAATCAAAATTTGATAAGTACTAGATAATCTTATGATATAATGCCCATGATGTTTGTTTGAATCTATAAAAAAATTTCTTGAGATACCGTAAATGATTAGAAGAATTCTTTGATACAAATGTGAATGGTTGCTCCATATTAACCTTCTAATCAATGTCAATATAGAGCAAAGTATCTGTTGACCCAATTATTGATTTTGATGATTAACAAAAGCCATGATATATTCACATTGTTTCTGAAAAATTTATGGAGTGTTTTAGGTATTAAGAAAGTTTAACAATTCAAATATCACTCAAAATTGATTTTAAGATGAGTTTCAAATTGTAATTCTTAAAAGTTCAGACCTTGGAGTCGACACCTATAAGTCAGGAGTCGACACATGGGCGTATCAGAATAGTTCTCAAAATTCGGCACGGTCTGGAGTCGACACATGGATGTCGGAGCCGACTTCAACCTGAGAGACAGAAGTATGCTTTTCTGCGTCAGTTTCTGGAGCCGACACATGGAATTCGAGAGGCAACACCTAAGATTTGGGAGCCGACACCTAGAATAAGTGGAGCCGACTCTAACCTGAGAACAGAGAGCGTATTTTGAGCCATATTTAGAGTCGACACCCTCTGTTTCGGGAGCCGACACCTGGATGCGGGGAGCCGACACATAACTTATCAGGAGCCGACCCCTCAACGAAAACTTTTATTACCATTTTTGGATACACGAAGTGGAGCCGACACAAAAAGTTGGAGCCGACTCCAACCTGACAGGAACGGATTTTCAAAGTGTCAGAACGGCCTCCAACGGTAACATTTTCTCACCTAATCTCTAGCGGCTATTTTTCTTGTATGTAGGAGCAATCCAAGGACAAAATAACGGCTAGTTTCCACCTAATCTTGGATTAAAAAAAATCTATAAAAAGGAAGAACGGACCATTTAAAAGAAGGATAGAGAAAGAAACAAAAAAAGGGAGAAAGATCAAAAAATGAGATATTCAAGAGAGCCATTTCAAAAAGAGAAATCTCTGTGAGCTCGCCCATCTTCTAAAGAAAGATTCAAAAGAAATCCAAGGCGTACAAAGTTCAATTTCGGAGGATTTCAAAGAAAGAAAAGAAGAAGCCAAAACCTATTTTTTCCATCTTCTCAACAACAAATTTCTGGGTGAAATCTGAGCTGGAGCTTGATTCAACCTTTCAAAGGAGAAGAGGAAAAGAAGAAAAGAAGCCAAGCCTATATTCAAATCGTTTCAAACAGGCTTTTCTATTTCCTGTCTATTTATATTGCATATTCGCTCATTTGAGGAGCTGTTTGTCATTGTAAATATTAATTGATTTCATTTGATTGCTAATTCAATCGGGGGATTGAGTTAGTGGAGGTGGTATACCTCGGGTCAAGCTAGATATAGCTTGAGGTTGGGTTTTGTGCTGGTAAGCCCGAAAAACCGGCTGGGTTTGTTGTGATCCCGGGTAAAACAACAAGTTTGAGTTGAGAGCTTGTAAAACAACTCGATTGTAATCAAGAGGATTATAGTGTGGACCCAAGTGGAGCTTGGGAGTGGACGTAGGTGTTGGTTACACCGAACCACTATAAAATCTTTGTATTTGTAGTGTTTTGATCTCTCTCTCTCTCTTCTTTAATTGCTTGTGCTTAGCTTCGATTAACTCCATTCGCTGCATACTTTGATATCAATCTTTAAGATGCCATCTCAGTATCCTTCACGTTTAATTACTATTTGATACTATTCTCATCGGCTAAAAGTTTTTTCATTGCTCGCAGGCATGTACAGATCTATTTGCTTAGGCTTGGATTGGCTTAGTAACACATTGGCCTAAATTCCAGTTGAATATGAGCCTAAAATTAAAGCTAATTAGATTTAATTATTACTTGAAGCCTAGATCAAAACTTTTACCATTGTTCGGTAGTTAAGTTTGCACTAACTAGATTAAAATCCATACCTGGTGGGTGTGCCATTCTGCTTGAAATCAACCTGCTTAAGAGTGGTTGGTCAATGGCCCTGGTCGGCCCACAAAGTAGGTCTGACCTTTTCACGTATCCTTCTGCTATTTGGCTTCATTGCCTAATTGAACTATTGAAGGTCCAACCTACTATTGTACTAAATTATTTATTATCATCGTATGACATACTAAAAAGGAGTACATTTTTCATTTTCGGCTACTGTCAGGCATAAGTATCCTTACCAGAGTGGCTTACTCATTGCTTAGGTGCTGGACCACATGAAAAAGTACTACTTGGACTCTTAGTAACACATTGGACCTTAAATTCCAGTTGAAATCACAGTTGAAGGCCTAAAAGCCAGCTAAAAAAAACCTATCCAGACATCGGGTTCCATTGCTAGATATCGATTAGTATAGAAAAATTATGCTACCGGCTTAGGTTCGAACCTAGAGAGTTAGAAGTTCCATGAGCCAATGATTGAGATCATTGAATTATCTCAATTGGATTAAGTACAAGTGAATAAGATTCAATTTGGTTTAAGTCTATTGACTAATCAATTTCGAAATTAGATTTGATTTGGATTTAAATAGATTTAGCCAATTTGATTTATGCTAGGATCATGATCTATAGTAAATTAGCTTATCCAAACTCCATGTGTAAAAAACATGATGAGATAACTAAAATCTCATGAGAAATTAAATTCTCATACATAATTAATTTATAACTTTTAGTCTTCTTCAAATGATTCCTAAGTTCAATAAAAATAAATTTTGCTAAAAGGTGCCTCTTTTCCACACAACTCTTGCATTGACAAGTGTGTGAATTAATGTGCCTCTTTGGAAGAGCACTCCATACAACTCTTACATTGACAAGTGTGTGAATTAATGCCTCTTTAGAGAGCACTCCATACAACTCTCCGTGCATTGACAAGCGTGTGAATTAATGTGCCTCTTTGGAAGAGCCACACAACTCTTCATGCATTGATATGAATTTAATATGTCTCTTTGGTTTTCACAAAAACAGCGGAATTCTAAATGTTAGAATTCAATAGGCTGGCTAATATCACATCCCTCACCAGAAATATAAGATTCAAAAAATTCTAAACAGTTTGTTACAGTTTTAAGAGTTAATTCTGGTGTGATTTTAGTGTAGAGCTTGGTGGATCTTGATTTGAATTCAAGATTTAAGCTAGCACTCCCATCTGATCATGGCCAATACTAGAGGCCGGACATTTGAACGGCTGTTAAGGTTATTTGATCCTTAGATCTTAAGGCAGGCTTCGATGAGTAGTATGACTTCTCATCTTGAAGATTAAGATATGATCTTAATTATTTAATTTATATGCAATACTTAGATCAAACGATCTTATAATATAATTATGATCTTGATGCGGTAATCTTTAAATTTCTGCATTGATTGTTATCAAATTTTAAAATATGCATGCCTCGAGGATTAACTTGAAACAATATCGGGCAAAGCTCGATCAGCGATATGATCCAACTTGGCTCAACCATGTGCGTTCCCTCGCCTTCCCTTCCCTCAACAAACCCTAGTTTCCTTTCCACCCTCATCCTTCTACCTTCTTCTCTCACCGTCGTCTGAAGAGAGAGAAACCTTAACCCTAACTCTAGAGAAAGAGCATTGAAAATCAGGGTCTGATGGGATTCGACGTGGGCATCGTCCCGTTCAACCCCGATGGGTGGGGCCCTTCGAATATGCCGGTGGTGCCTATCCTCCCGAAGCGCAAGGGCAGCGGAACCCTTCCGACGAACATTCCTTTCGCTTCCTTCTCTAGGTCGGAGAAGCTGGACCACATTGCCGACTAGACCTACAACCCTAACTTCAACAATCCCATGCCTATTGGGTGTCAATGAATAAGATAGTAAAGCATTCTTTTTGTTGCATTAGGATAAGGCTTTCTAGACTTTTCACATAAATTGGCTAATTACCTCCACTAAAAAGGAGCTATCCAGTCTAATAGTAGTCAATAAAACAATCTCTCAACAAGCACCCAATATGCATGAGGATATTTTAACTCCTTTTCTTTTTTAAATTTTCAATTGCTCTATTGGACAACCATGGGATGCAATTTAGTAGATCAAATTTTGTGAAAATCTTCTTGCTATAGTACTCTTGAGAAACAAAAATGTGATCATCCTTATCCTAGTGACCTCTAGCTCAAGAAAGTAGGCAAACTAAAATGATCCTTCAAATTAGGTTGCAAGCTTATCTCAGTCTAATAGCTTTTTGCCTATCATCGAGTGTTATATTGAAGTAAAACTAAATATGTAAATTTTAAAGATGCTACTATGTATATTAGAAGTAATATAACCAAAAATTGATAAGTACTAGATAATCTTATGATATAATGCCCATGATGCTTGTTTGAGTCTATAAAGAAATTTCTTGAGATACTGTAAATGATTAGAAGAATTCTTTGATACAAATGTGAATGGTTTCTCCGCATTAACCTTCTAATCAATGTCAATATAGAGCAAGGTGTCCTTCACGTTTAATTACTATGACTTCTGTTTTTTGATGCTATTGAAGAAAGCCCAACTTTATTGAAATTATTTTTATCATCAGCTAAAAATTTCTTCATAATTATCATATGCTAGTGAGAAGTCATAAGTCACACTTGCTTCATACCTGTCAATGGTACCATTTGAGCTGTGCTTAATTTTATAAACCCAAGTGCAAGAAATTAGTTCAACACCTTTTGACTTTGGGACTAAATCCAAGTCTTATTCTTTATAAATGTTGATACCTCCTCTTTCATAATGGGTTCTCATTTTAGAACCCCTTCAGCTTTTTGATATGAATACATTTGCCTTACGAGGCCTTACTTGCCGGACCTGTTCAAAGTAGATAGATATATCCTTTCGAAAGGGCACTTGGTACGTATAAACAATATGTACATAATAAGGCTCGTCCAGAAGGTTCAATTGCAGAAGCTTATGTTGTCAACGAGTCTCTTATATTTTGTTCAATATATCTTCGAGGCATAGAAACAAGATTCAATCATTCGGAATGAAATTTTGATTCGAATAGCCATTTGGACAAGCAATTAAATATATTTGCAACTCGTTGGCAGCCTCTTGAAAAAGGAAGAATGGTGCATTTAGATGATAAAACTTTAAAATAAGTACATTGGTACCTCATCAATAATTATCCAGAGGTGCAACCATTTCTCAAGTAAGTATACTTGTAAAATTATTTCTTAATATCTCTAAATTTTCTATAGTGCTTATTAGCGTAATGTTCTCTATAGCCAACACATTGATCAGCTAAATCCAACTAGACCGGAACAACTGGACCAATTACAGAAGGAAAGATTTTTTAAGTGGTTTAAAAATGAAGTAAGCTAGTACATTCATTAATATTGTAAATTAATATATCATGTGTCTTTATTTCAAATGACGTTGATGTTTGGTTTATCCAGATGATAAATAATATTTTGCTGGGGTATCTGAAGCTACTACTGAGCTTTATTCATTGGCTATTGGTCCCGACAGTCGTGTGTGCTCGTATATTGGCTGTGTGGTGAATGGCGTTAAATTTATCACTGTTAATCGGGATGTCGGCCATAAAATACAAAATAGTGGCATTTGTGTTCCCTCTACTCATCTAGGAGAAGAAATTAACTTTTATGGTATATTATTAGAGGTCATTGAATTTCATTTTGTTAAAGGTTGTAAGGCGATAATGTTCAAGTGCAAATGGTTTAAAACTGAACCAAAGCATAAGAGAATGCAACAACATTATAATATTATAAGTATAAATATTAGTTCAGAATGGTACAAACATGAGCCATTCATTTTAGCATCACAAGCTGAAAAGGTTTTCTACTTGGATGATTTGAAGAACAATTCTAATTGGAAAGTGGTATACAAGGTTAGTCATCGTCATTTGTGGGATATTCCAAAAAAAGATGATGATGTTCAGGAAGAAGTATATCAAGAAGATGATTCAGCAGTCCTTCGATTCACATGTGAGCAACCTGACATGGACTTAATAACATCTCAGCGTACAGATACTGATGCTGAAATAGTTGCAATTCAAGAAAACATTAGAGGTCAAAGTGATGTCGGTCAAGATGAGTTTATATGCGAAGATGTTGAAGAGGACGATACACTAGCTGATTATGATAGTGAGGGATCTATACATAGTTCTGATATGGAGGATGATGAAGACAATGAGCATATTAGTGATGACAGTGATTAATTTGGTAGCATTCATTTTTTTTTACTTATTACAACTATATGTTCTTATACTTTCTTATTTATTAATTCTAGTTTGTATGTTTGTTTGCAGATGTCTTCGAGAGATACTCCTGTTACATCGAGGCTAGATGATTCTCCTTACAGCTCTGACAGAGGAGGTTGGCGCATCATGTAATAACTCTACGTAGAGAAGTCGATCCATTTGGAAGGCAGAAGTCAAGAGATTTGAGTGATGCAAAGTATAATGCAGTGCATTATTACATCCTAATGAACTGTAGAAAAGTCGATCCATACATTGAGTAAATATACACTTCACTACTTTAAATTATAATATATCTCACTATTTAATTGCTAACAAAAGTTTTAATTGTTATCATCCATGTAGGATGTTTTGTGATAGACAACTACAGATGACTCCCGACATAAGTCAAATTGCTATTGGGCAGAAGTTAGAAACGGAGTTCGCTTACTGGTTTTATGAATATATGAGTAGTATCACTCAATCAATTGCAATAATGGCTTTTATTTTTTAAATTGATTGTGAATAGCTTATTAATTTGTAGGTAAACGGTCTATTATTCACAATTGACAATATTTTCATTAAATGTCTAGCGCAATGGCCATTAAAGACCATAATAACCTCTGCTGGCTACTTTATTAATGGGTATAAATTTTAAATTGAACGACTAGCATCTTCTAAGAGGCACGCAAACTAGGGTGTGTGTGTCAAAGGAGAAAGTGGTGGAGCAAATATGATGGATTATTACGAAAAGTTAGTAGAGGTGATTGAAGTTGAATATCTCGGTTGGCCTATAAAATGAATCGTATTGTTTCGTTGCGATTGGTTCGATCTGACAATTCCCATGGGTAAAAGGGTTCATAACAACTACAATCTAGTTGAAGTCAACCATCACCGAAGATTACAGAAATATGAACCATTCATCCTTGCCTCCTAAGCTCAGCAAGTGTTTTACTGCGGATATCCAAGTTTGCGCAACGACAAGTGAGATTGGTGGGCTGTTTCTAAAATCCTTCCACGTTCAGCAATCATATTAGACGAGAGTTGATCAAGTCAATCACCAGAGTGCCCTGCATTTCAAGAGGATAAGATGGAAATGCATGCAATTGAGGACGATACAAAGGCTCCTTAAACATCAGTTAGAGATCCAAATGGTGATGTCCAAGAAATTAAGGATGCAAATATTTGATTTCCTTTCGATGATAATGACACAGAATCACAATCCGATACAGCATCGGATGTTGAACCAACATTTGACGAAACAAATAACACTGATTAAACATAGAGGTTTATTCAATTTTAATTTATTTTTATAAGTGCTAAATTTTTACATATTCAATCATTATTCGTAATTATATTGCATCATTCTTTAGTATTTTTAGTACGTCAGCCGAGATAGATCTTCTGCCGACAGACAGAACGAGCAGGGATGTGGCTCTGCCGCATCAGATCACTTCATGAGCATTGGAGATGGAGAGTTCATATCTGCAGCCTTCGAGTCTCATAGTCGATCGGCATAGACATCTGAGAGTTCATCCCACGTCAACCGCACCATACTTCGACTAAATGTTGATGGGCAGTAAGTATATAATAATTATAAATATATGTTTATGTGTTACCGGGCATTTACTTATAAATATGGAATTTTTTGCAGCTTTATTGAGCAGCATTTTGCATCGAGCCGGATTAGCTCCATATTCCAGATCCGTGCTGATCCCACTGGCTACGATTGGCATCATGTATCTGCGGCCGCGAGGGAGTTCTATTTTTTAGAGTTTCAGATAAATTTATTAAATATAATTATTACAGATTTAAAATAACTTAATCTTGATATATTCTTAAACTAACTATTTATTTAAATGCAGAAAAAGTTTACGTAGGACCCAACCATCCATGATGCCGTTAGGGCAGCATGGAATGCTCTTGCGGCATGCCGATACTTCGATATGCTTCATCGTTGGAGGAGATCGGGTGATCGCCCTGTGCATGTACCGAAGGATATTTGGCACGACTGGCAGCAGGTGTGGCAGTCTGAGGCTTGGCAAAGGAGGTCCGCATCAGCCACCATGAATCGCCGAACCGAGAAGGCCGGTCGTGGCATGGGTCTCTCCTGCCACACTGCGGGATCCATTTCCATTCAGGAGCACAGACGTCGTATGGTAAGAAAAGATAAATAATTTATTACTAATTTAGTCATTTGCAAATACTTACATTTATATCATTTCTTCTGCTTTTGTAGTCTGAGCGGGAGGGCAGAGATCCTGATGAGTTCAACCTATTCAAGGCGACACACACCAGGAAGGATGGTACCTGAGTCGATGCACGATCACAGGAGGTTGCGTTAAGAAATTTGACTTATGTTGTAATAGCTTAATTTCTAAACCTTTATTTAGGTTCGTATAATGATTCATTTATCATTGATTTTATAATTCAAAGGCACGAGTCGAGGAGCTTCAGTCCCAGGCATCGCAGGTCGACTCCACTGATGGGGGGCCGCATGTTGAACTCTCACCAGAGGAGAGTCGACGTGTATTTTTGGAAGCTGTTGGTGCCTAGCCGCGAGACCGTAGGGTCTACGGTCTGGGCACTAAAGCTTCTAGATATTTTTTCAGCTCCACTTCGCACTACTCTGGCGATATTCCTCCTGATCGTTTAGATGATATTCGAAGAACTATTACGGAGGAGGTTCGGTAGGAGGTTCGGCAGGAGCTTGCAGACATGAGAGAACAGATGCGTCAGATGCAAGAGTTGGTTCACCAAATGTCGCAGGGTTCATTCCAGCCTCTATAGCCTTTCCGTGATCATGACAGTGGGGATTTATGATATTTTTTTTAATTTTGTGTATCCAAATTTTTATTATTAATAAAATAAAATTTGATATATTATCAAAAATTTTGTGATGAATATTTTGATCATATTTTTGGATATTTAGCAATAATGTTTGGATTGAATGCAATGAAATGGTATTAAGAGTTTTAAATAAATTTTATTTTTTTAAAAAATATATCTCATTGCAATTTTTTTAAAAAATTTAATTCAAAAATTTGCGACTCATTTGCGATGCATAATGCATCGCAATATTGCCACTCATCCTTATGCGTCGCAATATTGCAACTCATCATTATGCGTCATAAATTGCGACGCACACTGCATCGCCAAATTGCAACGCAATGCGTCACAAATTAGTGACGCAATTCGAGTCGCTAATGTGTCCCTAAATTGAGACGATGAAATTATGATCGCAAAATAGTGATGCATTCCTTTGCGTCGCTAGGCGTCGCTAATTAGCGATGAAACTGCGATGAATAGCAGTTTGCGAAGAAATTTACAGCGATGACCGAAATGCATCGCTAATGTGTCGCTAAATGGCTTTAGCAACGCATTAGTGACGCATTTTGGCGTTGCTAAAATAAATTTTTCTTGTAGTATACTTTAAACTTATCTTATTTGGCTATATTTCTTTATGTTATTTTGCACTAATTTAGTTCATTATGTTTTGCAGCTACGTCATCAAAGAAGAAGGGCCAATGTCCTGCTTATGGATACAAGTCCGCATATCTGATTGATACGCATCGTGGACAAAAGTTGCCTATTCTTCTGCTACCTGAGGTTGGACGATCGTTAGGAGAGTTTCGCTCCGAGTTTCTGACCGAGATAGGAGTGGTTGTACGTGACATGGTACCACTTGCGGTCAGGAAGTGAAGTGAGATCACTGATGTACAGAAAGTACCTATGATCGATCGACTTCAGGTCAGTATAATTGTATTAGATTACTTTTAACGTACTTAACATACCTTATAACTTTTATAATTTTTATATATTTGCAGGAGAATATCGATCTTGATATGAATTTAGATCATATTAAAAAAGGTATTGAGTTTCAAATGAATAAAGTATATCGAAAATTTAGATATTGGCTTCATATACACTTCATTAGTTATGGTGTGGGGACACAAGTGTGAGCTTAATAAAGCAAAATAAGCCATCTCATGTCTCACAGAGTGACTGAAACTTTCTATGTGGTTACTTTTATTCGGATGAGTATAAGGTAAATACATCCATATAAATATTTTAATAGTTTATATTTTTACAAACTTATGTAATTATTTCCATTAATTCTTTGATGTAGAAAAAATCAGAAACAAATAAATCTAATCGGGAATTGCAGCCATATGCTGCTCTCACTGGATCGAAGTCTATACCGGCTCACTCTTATGATATGGTAAGGAATACTGTGAACCTAGTGCTTTTATATTTATGTATTGTGTGGTCTGATATTGTTGTAGTGTTATGAATCTAGTGCAGCCATATTTATGGAAGATTTGGTCCAGCAAAGGCTAAGTGTGTTGAGTGCTAGATCCAAACATAGGCTTAGCGGGAATTTAGAATTAGTTGTCATACTCTTAATTGTATGAATTAAAAAGATTAGATATGGTGTTGTAAGTAACAAGCATCTAATTAGTTGACTTGACCTTTTTGTAGATCAATAAGGTCAGTAAGCTAATTATATTGATGCATTGATACATTGATAATTGTATTAGATTATTACATTGATACATTGATACATTGTATTAGATTGTTACATTGATACATTGATAATTATATTAGATTATTACATTGATATATTGATACATTGTATTAGATTATTACATTGATACATTGATAATTTATTAGATTATTACATTGATACATTGATACATTGTATTAGATTATTACATTGATACATTGATATATTTATTAGATTATTACATTGATACATTGATACATTGATAATTGTATTAGATTATTACATTGATACATTGATAATTGTATTAGATTATTATATCGATACATTGATATATTGATACATTGTATTAGATTATTACATTGATACATTGATACATTGATAATTGTATTAGATTATTACATTGATATATTGATACATTGTATTAGATTATTACATTGATACATTGATACATTGATACATTGATAATTGTATTAGATTATTACATTAATACATTGATACATTGATACATTGTATTAGATTATTACATTGATACATTGATATATTGATACATTGATAATTGTATTAGATTATTACATTGATACATTGATACATTGTATTAGATTATTACATTGATACATTGATACAATGATAATTGTATTAGATTATTACATTGATACATTGATACATTGTATTAGATTATTACATTGATAATTGTATTTGTTGAGAAATTATTGAAACATAATTGCCCCAACTTATTGATTTTGATGATTTCCAAAAGACATTACTTTACTTTCTAAAAGGCTATGAACATGTTAAGTCAATCAATGAAATATTCTTACTATGAGCAATTTCAAATTGGAAACTATGAACTGTTAATGTGTAATGAGTTTTTTTCAATTGAATATATGTTTCAGTGAGCTATACTTATGAATTCAAAAATGATTTCTATACCACTCTTTTAAAGATCAATGAATTAATGAAAATGCTTTGAAATTGAGCATTACTGTTAAATCAACATTATTCAAGTCATATTTATATTTCAAAATTGGTTGGGATGATTTTCAAAGCAAATCAGAATGTTTTCTGATTTTTGTATCAGTCCCGAGCCGACTCGAGAGTTTCCGAGTCGACTCCTGTGTTATCTGATTTTTAATGTTGTCTCGAGTCGACACTTGAGTTTTCAAGAGTCGACCCCTGAACCTTCTCGAGCCGACTCATGACTGCGAGCCGACTCGACTCAGACGGCAGAAAGACTCATTTTTGAGTGCCTCTCGAGTCGACTCCCAGCTCTTCGCGAGTCGACCCCTGAAAGTCAGAGTCGACTCCCAGCTTTTCGCGAGTCGACCCCTGAAGATTCACTTTTTGGTGCGTTTCTGGATTCGCGTGTTCGAGCCGACTCGCACAGTACTCGAGCCGACTCCACGGAATCTGGGCGATAATTTTTGAGTTGACACATCAGCACCAACGGTAATATTTTGAATCAACGGCTATATTTTACTGTGTCTAACGGCTATATCTTTTCAGGATCTATAAATAGAAGAGCCAGATTCAAATAGAAAAGAAGAGATTGAAAAAGAAAAGAAATAGAAGAGCAAGAGAGAAAAATAGAGAGAGCCTATTGAATATCAAAAAAGGGAAAACTGAGAGTATTGTAGAATCATTTGATTCAAGGAGAGATTCAATCTTTGCATTTGAGAGAGAGATTCGTGTGCATCATTTAATCGACTCTCAAAGCTCAAGAGGAAGGCAAAAAGCAATCCAACGTGCAAAATCTTCAGCCATTCCCAAGTTCAAAAAGAGGCAACACATTCTCCAAAGCTTTTCAACGATTGAGGAATCTTGCTGAGGCATCGATTCAACTTTCAAGGAGAAAAGGGAGAAAGCCATCGCTGCAATCATCCGGAAAACCATCAGGCGTTTCTAACCCTAGTTTTTATTTATTCTTAAATTTGTATATCTGCTCAAGAAGGAGCATTTTGTTACAAATACTTTGATTTCACTTGGTTACTGGTTCAATCAGTGGATTGAATCAGTGGAGGTAGGTTTACCTCGTTACAAGCCGGAGTGCTTGTGTTGGGTTCGTTGTGATCCCGTGAAAACAACGAGTTAGGTTTGTTGTTAGCCCGCAAAACAACGTGTAGGGTTTTGTGCTGGTAAGCCCGCAAAACCAGCTGGGTTCGTTGTGATCCCGGTGAAAACAACAAGTTAGAGTTGTGATCTTGTAAAACAACTCAGCTGTAATCGGTGTGATTATAGTGGACCCAAGTGATCCTTGGGAGTGGATGTAGGTGTTGGATACACCGAACCACTATAAAACTTTTGTGTTTGCCGTGTTCATTTTCTCTACTCTATATCTCTTGTTATTTGCTTGGATTTGCTTTTAGTTAATCTCACTTGCACATCTTGCTAATAATCAATTAAAGTTAAAAAGGACTTAAATTTTTAAGAACCCAATTCACCCCCCCCTCTTGGGTTGCCATCTGGGCCAACAATTGGTATCAGAGCATAGTGCTCATTTAGAGTTTGATCTCACGATCAAGAGCTAAAGGTCATTATGGCAACACAAAGTGGTTCTTGCTTTGCTGAAGGTCATTCTACGAATAGACCTCCACTTTTTAATGGCTCAAACTATTCTTATTGGAAAGCTAGAATGAGGATATTCATTCAAGCTTCTGATTATGAGCTTTGGGGTGTTATAATTAATGGACCTAGTACACCCACACACCTTATTGATGGCACTATTGTTCCAAAGCCCGAAAGGGATTGGAATGATAATGATAGGAGAATGGCTCAACTTAATGCCAAAGCCATTAATATCTTATATTGTTCCTTAGATTCAAATGAATTCAACCGCATCTCTACTTGTAATTCCGCTAAAGAAATATGGGATAGGTTGGAAATTACACATGAAGGAACAAACCAAGTAAAAGAATCAAAGATAAATATTTTGGTTCATAAATATGAATTGTTACAATGGAACAACTGAAACCATCACATGCATGTTCACTAGATTCACCGATATTGTGAATGGTTTGAAAAGTCTAGGAAAAGTTTATACTAATGCTGATCTTGTTCGCAAAATACTCAGGTCATTGCCAAGATCGTGGGAAGCAAAAGTCACAGCAATCCAAGAAGCCAAAGACCTCAATGCACTACCCTTAGAGGAGCTTCTAGGATCTCTCATGACCCACGAATTGACAATGAGGCAGCATATTGAGGAGGAAACTAAAAGAAGAAAACCATTGCTCTAAAGGCTGCAAAAGAAGTGGAAGAGAGCAGCAGTGATGATAGTGATGAAGATGATGATGAAACTGCTCTCTTGGCCAAGAAATTCAGGAGATTTATGAGAAAAAGGCCATTCCACAAAAAGAAATTTGGAGCAAGAAATGATGGAGATAAGGATAAGAAAAAGGACAAGGAGAAAGAAAAAGAAAAAGAGCCCTTAATATGTTATGAGTGCAAAAAGCCAGGGCACTTTAAATATGATTGTCCTTTGCTGAAAAAGGCCTACAAGAAAAAGAAGAAAGCATACATGGCAACATGGTCTGATGAGTCTTCTTCATCGGAAGAAGAAGAGCAAAAGGAAGTTGCCAACATCTGCTTCATGGCCAACGACGACGACTGCGACAATGAGGTAAGTTCTGAAAACTCAAATGATGATTTTACTTTTGATGAAATGTTTGAGGCTTTTAATGAACTTATGATAGATTTTAAATTGTTGAAAAAGAAATTTAAATCTGTGAAAAATGATAACATTAGTTTAGCTAAAAGTAAAAATGAATTAGCTTTAGAAGTTAAGAACTTAACTAATGAAAAAGAAGAACTTAGGAAAGAAAGAGATAATAATCAAGAAAAGATTTATTAAAATCTGAAACTAAAAACTCAACTAAAGATTTAAAAGATCAAATAAAACTTTAGCTTTAGATAAAGAACAGCAACTAAAGAAATTGACTCTCTTAAGAAAGATGTTAAAAAATATAAGGACATTGTTGAGAAATTCACTTTAAGTTCAACTAAACTTAACATGATCCTAGATAGTCAAAAAGCTGTTTTTGACAAAGCTGGGTTGGGATATAACACATTAAGAAAACAGAAATCATTAAAGAATATTTTTATAA